>CM072153.1:24510932-24523432 GCA_036850595.1 Rhyacichthys aspro
GGTGAGAGACAGGTGAGAGGACAGGAGAGACAGGAGAGACAGGAGAGAGGACAGGAGAGAGACAGGTGAGAGAGAGGTGAGAGAGAGGTGAGAGACAGGAGAGAGACAGGTAAGAGGACAGGTGAGAGGACAGGTGAGAGACAGGTGAGAGAGAGGTGAGAGAGAGGTGAGAGAGAGGTGAGAGACAGGTGAGAGACAGGAGAGAGACAGGTAAGAGAGAGGTGAGAGAGAGGTGAGAGAAAGGAGAGAGACAGGTGAGAGGACAGGTGAGAGACAGGTGAGAGACAGGTGAGAGAGAGGTGAGAGAGAGGTGAGAGACAGGTGAGAGACAGGAGAGAGACAGGTAAGAGAGAGGTGAGAGACAGGTGAGAGACAGGTGATGAGGACAGGAGAGAGACAGGAGATAGACAGGTGAGAGACAGGTGAGAGACAGGTGAGAGGACAGGTGAGAGACAGGTGAGAGACAGGTGAGAGGACAGGTGAGAGACAGGTGAGAGAGAGGAGAGGACAGGTGAGAGACAGGTAAGAGAGAGGTGGGAGACAGGTGAGAGACAGGTGAGAGAGAGGTGAGAGGACAGGTGAGAGAGAGAGGTGAGAAACAGATGAGAGACAGGTGAGAGAGAGGTGAGAGACAGGTGAGAGAGAGAGGTGAGAGACAGGTGAGAGACAGGTGAGAGACAGGTGAGAGAGAGAGGTGAGAGACAGGTGAGAGACAGGTGAGAGGACAGGAGAGAGGACAGGTGAGAGAGAGGTGAGAGACAGGTGAGAGAGAGGTGAGAGAGAGGTGAGAGACAGGTGAGATAGAGAGGTGAGAGGACAGGAGAGAGGACAGGTGAGAGACAGGTGAGAGAGGACAGGTGAGAGGACAGGTGAGAGACAGGTGAGAGACAGGTGAGAGACAGGAGAGAGACAGGTGAGAGACAGGAGAGAGACAGGTGAGAGACAGGTGAGAGACAGGAGAGAGACAGGTGAGAGACAGGAGAGAGACAGGTGAGAGACAGGTGAGAGGACAGGTGAGAGACAGGAGAGAGACAGGTGAGAGACAGGAGAGAGACAGGAGAGAGACAGGTGAGAGACAGGAGAGAGACAGGTGAGAGACAGGTGAGAGACAGGAGAGAGACAGGTGAGAGACAGGAGAGAGACAGGTGAGAGACAGGAGAGAGACAGGAGAGAGACAGGTGAGAGACAGGTGAGAGACAGGAGAGAGACAGGTGAGAGACAGGTGAGAGACAGGAGAGAGACAGGTGAGAGACAGGAGAGAGACAGGTGAGAGACAGGAGAGAGACAGGTGAGAGACAGGTGAGAGACAGGTGAGAGGACAGGAGAGAGGACAGGAGAGAGGGGGCAGTACCTTGACGTCGGTTCCGTCCGTGGGCATAAACTCTTCATAAATGTAGGACCCAGTTTTCCTGACGCTGCTCTCAGGAGAATACACACTGCTGCGACTCCCGATCTGCAACAGGTCAGAGTTTACCCTCGGATCTACCACCCCCGCTGACGTGGGGTAGTCCTGACTGTAGTGCCCCCTGCTGATGTGGGGCGGTCCTGATTCTAGTGCCCCCCGCTGACGTGGGGTGGTACTTACCTTCCTGAAGAGCCGCTGACTGCCGCCCCCTGCTGACGTGGGGTAGTAGATGTAGACGTTGTGGTCTTCAGCACAAACTGGTTTTTCCACAAACGGTTTATGAAAGACCTCCCCGTTCACCTCTACGTGGTCCTCACACTCCACCAGGTTACACTCTGTAAAACCAGACAAAACCGGGTCAAGACCGGGTCAGGACTAGGTCAGAACCAGACCAGGACCAAATCCAGTGGTACCTTCTGGATGGTCGGGGTCTCTGTTGAGGACGGCGTATCGAGGCAGATCAATGCCCTCCTCCTGAAGGATCCGATACACCTCTCTCCTGGAAAACACACCATATACCTGTCCAGGTGAGTCTTACCTGTCCAGGTGAGTCTTACCTGTCCAGGTGAGTCTTACCTGTCCAGGTGAGAGTTACCTGTCCAGGTGAGTCTTACCTGTCCAGGTGAGAGTTACCTGTCCAGGTGAGTCTTACCTGTCCAGGTGAGAGTTACCTGTCCAGGTGAGTCTTACCTGTCCAGGTGAGAGTTACCTGTCCAGGTGAGTCTTACCTGTCCAGGTGAGTCTTACCTGTCCAGGTGAGAGTTACCTGTCCAGGTGAGAGTTACCTGTCCAGGTGAGTCTTACCTGTCCTGGATGAAGTACTGCATGTCCAGGTCGTTGATGAGCAGAGGGTTCCTTAATTTTGAATATTCCACGGCTTTGTCCAATGGAAAACCTGCAAAAGGAAGTGTACACCTGAGGTTCACCTGAGAGACACCTGCCTCCTATCCTCGCCTCCTCACCCCCTAACTCCTCGTCTCCTTCCCTCCTAACTCCTCGCCTCCTCACCCCCTAACTCCTCGTCTCCTTCCCTCCTAATTCCTCGCCTCCTCACCCCCTAACGCCTCGCCTCCTCACCCCCTAACTCCTCGTCTCCTTCCCTCATAACTCCTCGCCTCCTCACCCCCTAACTCCTCGTCTCCTTCCCTCCTAACTCCTCGTCTCCTTCCCTCCTAACTCCTCGTCTCCTTCCCTCCTAACTCCTCGTCTCCTTCCCTCCTAACTCCTCGCCTCCTCACCCCCTAACTCCTCGCCTCCTCACCCCCTAACTCCTCGTCTCCTTCCCTCCTAACTCCTTGTCTCCTCACCCCCTAACTCCTCGTCTCCTTCCCTCCTAACTCCTCGTCTCCTTCCCTCCCAACTCCTCGTCTCCTTCCCTCCTAACTCCTCGTCTCCTCACCCCCTAACTCCTCGTCTCCTTCCCTCCTAACTCCTCGTCTCCTCACCCCCTAACTCCTCGTCTCCTTCCCTCCTAACTCCTCGTCTCCTTCCCTCCTAACTCCTCGTCTCCTTCCCTCCTAACTCCTCGTCTCCTTCCCTCCTAACTCCTCGTCTCCTTCTCTCCTAACTCGTCTCCTTCCCTCCTAACTCCTCGTCTCCTCACCTTTGGAGTGGAAGGACACGAGGACGTCACACAGAGGCCAGAGCTCCACAGGTTGGTCCAGGATGACGTCTTCAGGAAACACCACGACGTCGATGAAGTCGAACCTGCAGAGTCTCTCCAGGATCTGGACCATGGGCCTGGACCTGGACTTCTTCATCATCGCACAGATCCCCACCACGATCCGCCTCTGAAGATCACCAATACACCAGAAATAATCAATAATCACAGATCCCCACCACGATCCGCCTCTGAAGATCACCGATACACCAGAAATAATCAATAATCACAGATCCCCACCACGATCCGCCTCTGAAGATCACCAATACACCAGAAATAATCAATAATCACAGATCCCCACCACGATCCGCCTCTGAAGATTACCAATACATCAGAAATAATCAATAATCACAGATCCCCACCACGATCCGCCTCTGAAGATCACCAATACACCAGAAATAATCAATAATCACAGATCCCCACCACGATCCGCCTCTGAAGATCACCAATACACCAGAAATAATCAATAATCACAGATCCCCACCACGATCCACCTCTGAAGATCACCAATACACCAGAAATAATCAATAATCACAGATCCCCACCACGATCCGCCTCTGAAGATCACCGATACACCAGAAATAATCAATAATCACAGATCCCCACCACGATCCGCCTCTGAAGATCACCGATACACCAGAAATAATCAATAATCACAGATCCCCACCACGATCCGCCTCTGAAGATCACCAATACACCAGAAATAATCAATAATCACAGATCCCCACCACGATCCGCCTCTGAAGATTACCAATACATCAGAAATAATCAATAATCACAGATCCCCACCACGATCCGCCTCTGAAGATCACCGATACACCAGAAATAATCAATAATCACAGATCCCCACCACGATCCGCCTCTGAAGATCACCAATACATCAGAAATAATCAATAATCACTCTTTGGTCCAGTCTTGAGTCCAGTCTTTGGTCCAGTCTTGAGTCCAGTCTTGAGTCCAGACTTTGGTCCAGTCTTTAGTCCAGACTTGAGTCCAGTCTTTAGTCCAGACTTTGGTCCAGTCTTTAGTCCAGTCTTGAGTCCAGACTTTGGTCCGGACTTGAGTCCAGACTTTGGTCCAGTCTTTAGTCCAGACTTGAGTCCAGTCTTTAGTCCAGACTTTGGTCCAGTCTTTAGTCCAGACTTGAGTCCAGTCTTTAGTCCAGACTTTGGTCCAGTCTTGAGTCCAGACTTGAGTCCAGTCTTTAGTCCAGACTTTGGTCCAGACTTGAGTCCAGACTTGAGTCCAGACTTGAGTCCAGTCTTTAGTCCAGACTTTGGTCCAGTCTTGAGTCCAGACTTGAGTCCAGTCTTTAGTCCAGTCTTTAGTCCAGTCTTGAGTCCAGACTTGAGTCCAGTCTTGAGTCCAGACTTGAGTCCAGTCTTTAGTCCAGACTTGGGTCCAGACTTGAGTCCAGTCTTTAGTCCAGACTTTGGTCCAGTCTTTAGTCCAGTCTTGAGTCCAGACTTTGGTCCAGACTTGAGTCCAGTCTTTAGTCCAGACTTTGGTCCAGACTTGAGTCCAGACTTGAGTCCAGTCTTTAGTCCAGACTTTGGTCCAGTCTTGAGTCCAGACTTGAGTCCAGTCTTTAGTCCAGACTTTGGTCCAGTCTTTAGTCCAGACTTGAGTCCAGACTTTAGTCCAGACTTGAGTCCAGTCTTTAGTCCAGACTTTGGTCCAGTCTTGAGTCCAGACTTGAGTCCAGTCTTTAGTCCAGACTTTGGTCCAGTCTTTAGTCCAGACTTGAGTCCAGACTTTAGTCCAGACTTGAGTCCAGTCTTGAGTCCAGACTTTGGTCCAGACTTGAGTCCAGTCTTTAGTCCAGACTTTGGTCCAGTCTTGAGTCCAGACTTTGGTCCAGACTTGAGTCCAGACTTGAGTCCAGGGGCCTGTGCTTTGAGCTCCAGATAAAACCATAAATCTTCTGTTTACAGTGATTTATGAAGCATTAGTTTGTGATAAAGACCAGACTCTGAACTGAACCATGAACCATCCAGACTTTAGACCTGATTTAGTCCTGGTTCAGTCCTGGTCCTGGTTAGACCTGGTTTAGTCCTGGTTCAGACCTGGTCCTGGTTAGACCTGGTTTAGTCCTGGTTCAGACCTGGTCCTGGTTAGACCTGGTTTATTCCTGGTTTAGTCCTGGTTCAGTCCTGGTTTAGTCATGGTTCAGACCTGGTCCAGGTTAGACCTGGTTTAATCCTGGTTTAGTCCTGGTTCAGTCCTGGTTTACTCCTGGTTTAGTCCTGGTTCAGTCCTGGTTTAGACCTGGTTCAGACCTGGTCCAGGTTAGACCTGGTTTAATCCTGGTTTAGTCCTGGTTAAGTCCTGGTTTAGTCATGGTTCAGACCTGGTCCTGGTTAGACCTGGTTTAGTCCTGGTTCAGACCTGGTTTAGTCATGGTTCAGACCTGGTCCTGGTTAGACCTGGTTTAGTCCTGGTTCAGTCCCGGTCCTGGTTAGACTGGTTTATGATCCATGATCCTCTGATGATCATTAATCATTGATGAGGTTTGAAAGAGTCTCACCGAGTTGTAGTCCTCCAAGTCCTCGTCCCCAGAGTCCACCGAGTCCGGACTTAGACCCGGCCCGGTCTCTGTCTGTTGCTCCATGTTTCTGTTTTTCTGTTGGAGCCTCAGACAATTCTCTGTTGAAGGAAAACCAGACTTTATCCAGAGTCGGATCAGATTGAGTTCTGTTCACTTTTTCAGTTTGAACAAAAAACTACAAATATTACAGAAATAAATTTAAAAAACAAGTGAATGGTTCAAAACAATCCGACTCAGTGTGAAGAGCCTTTACCTTGGTCTTGGTCTTGGTCTTGGTCCAGGTCTTGGTCGTCATCTTCTCCTCAATTCGACACGAAGCCCCGCCCCCTCTGACATCACGGCAGCTGGCCCCGCCCCCCACAGGTGAGGCTTCCTTCAGAACGGACCAATCAGAGCCGGGCTTCACTCTGAGACACATTTATTACAGATATGACGCAGATCTATGAACTTATTTGTGTTTAC
Organism: Rhyacichthys aspro; assembly: GCA_036850595.1. NCBI lineage: Eukaryota > Metazoa > Chordata > Actinopteri > Gobiiformes > Rhyacichthyidae > Rhyacichthys > Rhyacichthys aspro. The sequence continues at coordinate 24,517,008 of CM072153.1, forward strand.
ATTTATTTTAAAGTTTTTCAGAGGAAGATAAATAAAACAATGAAATGTCTGATTAAATAATAACTGTGCATCTGGAGAAAAGGCCTGGGTCTGTTACTGGAATAATAATGAATATTCATGGTTCTGTAGAGTCCATAAACAAACCGCAGCTGAAGTCTGGGGTCAGGGGTCAGAGGTCAGAGGTCGGGGCCTGTCTTGGTTATATTAACAGAATGATTGGAGGAAATGTCTGTTCCATCTGAGTGAGGATGAGGAGGATGAGGAGGAAGAGTCTGTAGCAGCTGTTTTAATAAAACCTGTGACTTTAACCTGTTCCCTTCAGTCCAGGTCTAAACCAGGTCTAAACCAGGTCTAAACCAGGACTAAACCAGGTCTAAACTAGGTCTAAACCAGGTCTAAACCAGGTCTAAACTAGGTCTAAACCAGGTCTAAACCAGGTCTAAACCAGGACTAAACCAGGTCTAAACTAGGTCTAAACCAGGTCTAAACCAGGTCTAAACCAGGACTAAACTAGGTCTAAACTAGGTCTAAACCAGGTCTAAACCAGGTCTAAACCAGGTCTAAACCAGGACTAAACTAGGTCTAAACCAGGTCTAAACCAGGTCTAAACCAGGTCTAAACCAGGACTAAACTAGGTCTAAACCAGGACTAAACCAGGTCTAAACCAGGACTAAACTAGGTCTAAACCAGGACTAAACCAGGTCTAAACTAGGTCTAAACCAGGTCTAAACCAGGTCTAAACTAGGTCTAAACCAGGACTAAACTAGGTCTAAACCAGGACTAAACCAGGTCTAAACTAGGTCTAAACCAGGACTAAACCAGGTCTAAACCAGGTCTAAACTAGGTCTAAACCAGGACTAAACCAGGTCTTATCCGGACCCGGGTCTCTTCGGAAACTCCCGGAAAAAGCCGAACTGTGTCGGAGACAAACTTGAGGAAAAGGGACACGGGGGCGCTCCCGTCGGTTCTCGGTCGCGCGCGGAGCAGGACTCACCTGGGCGCGTGCGCAGGGCTCGTGCTTGGCTCTGGTCCCGGTTCAGGCTCGGTCTAGGTCTCGGTTTTGTTTGAGTTGAGTTTGGTCCAGACCCGGGTCTAACTTCTGTTTGAGGTCACGGCACAGTCTCGCGAGATCCGCGGCTCACGAGACCGTCTCTGTTTGTTTTGTTTTTAAATAAAGTTTGTGAGGTTTAGAGGCGTGTCCGTGACGCCCTCTGCAGGACATACTCTGGAACTACAGCTTTCTCTGGGTTTTCATCGGACTTTGTCTTAGTTTTTTTCTGAGACGTATTTGTGTTTTTATCTCATTTATATTTTTTGGTGTTTCTCAAAGTCTGGTGATATTTCATGTAATTTATATTTAATTTTTAATGTAACACCTTATTCAGTAAAAATAGTATTAAATAGTATAATAGTATTGACCTGTTGAGGTTCTCCATGTTGTGTAGAAAGAGTTTCTAAAGGAGCTTCATTTATTTCAGAGTCTGTTTTTTGCCTGTTTTTTCCAAACTCAGACAAAGTTGTCATTTCCATCAAACCTAAAAACGTTTTTTTAATCTATTTTATTTTATTTGTTTTTCAGTCCCATTAAATAATGTTGACAAAACCTGCAGAATTTTTAAAACTATAAAGTTGTTTTTGGTATTTTGCTATTATTTCTGATTTTAACTTAAAAATGAGCTCTGTAATGGAAATGACAGAAAATACTAATTAGAAGTAAAAAGAAATTAATTATAAGTGATTCTAATAAAGTTAAATAAAATAAAGGCTAAATATATTCAATGAAATACATTTATTATGAAAAAGTGAACATGAAATCACAACATGTCACTTCCATCACATGATGAACTGTTTCATCTTTATTCTTTTGCTTTCTCTGAACAGGATTTTTTTTATTTTTGTCCAAATGTTTTCTGTGATGTTTGAGTCTCTTTCTGGGTTCCACAGTGAGCTACGCCTGAAGGAAAAACCTGTTCAAGTCTGACTCACGTATGTTTAAGTCTTTTGAACGAAGTCCGGGTCTAAACCTGGAGCAGATCAGGTCTGAATGGTTTCTGTGTGAGAAACTCTGACTCAGCGTTTTCACACTCCACTCCAAACAGTGACTCAGCGTTTTCCAAAAGAAACCACACACTGCTCCCTCTGTCCAAGACCAACGAAGTCCGGACCAGGACCAGACCCGAGACGGCTCTGTCCAAGACCAACGAAGTCCGGACCAGGACCAGACCTGAGATGTGAGACCAGGACCAGGACCAGGACCAGGACTTGTCTCTTACAATAGACTTAAGATTCAAAAGTTAACCATAAAAGAAAAATGTACTTTTGAAAAATTAAATGATTTCTCTGTTTCTACAAAAAAAAAAGAATCACTGTGAAAGAAATGTTTACTCGTTCGAATATAATAAATCTATTTTTATGAATAAAGGTCTGTTAAGTGAATTTATTTGATTCATTTCATGTTTGTATCTGTTTAAATAAGATCAGAGGTCTCTGTTCAGGGTCTTTCAGAAACCGGGTCAGTCCAGTCCTGGTTCTGACAGGTTTTTAGAGCGCCAGAAAAGAGTCTAATCTGAAGTCTTAGTAAACCTCAGACTAAGTCTAAACCAGGTCTAAGTAAGTCCAGTTTGCCCGGTTTAGATTAGATTCAACTTTATTGTCATTACACATGAACAAGTACAAGGCAACAAAATACAATTTAGCATCAAACCACAGCAAATATACAGTATGTACAGTGTATATAATAAATATGAGTATTATGAACATGACTGTGTACTTTACAGGTGGGTATTTACAGTATGTACAGTACTGCAGTAACTATTATGTACAGGTGGATGAACATGTATGTACAGTCAAAGGAGGGACTATGGACCTGTTTTACAGTTATATACAGTATATACATTAAACACATTATATACATTATATACATTAAACACATTATATACATTATATACAGTATATGCAGTATATACAGTATATACAGTATATACAGTATATACAGTATACACAGTATATACAGTATACACAGTATATACAGTATATACATTAAACACATTATATACATTATATACATTAAACACATTATATACAGTATACACAGTATATACAGTATACACAGTATATACAGTATATACAGTATATACAGTATATACATTAAACACATTATATACATTATATACAGTATATGCAGTATATACAGTATATACAGTATACACAGTATATACAGTATACACAGTATATACAGTATATACAGTATATACAGTATATACAGTATATACATTATATACATTATAGAGACAGTGCAGGAGATAAACAGTAAAATACACGAGTAAACAGTGCAATGGAAAAACTACTGCAAAAAGTCTCATGTGTAATAATCTGTGTATAGCAGTTCAGTATTACTCCGTTATTACAGTTTTTTCTTTTATTCCGTGTTATTACATGTTTTTCCTGTGTTATCCTGTTTGTCCCATGTTATCCCATGTCATACCATGTTTTTCCCATGTTATTCCGTGTTTGTCCCGTGTTCTCCCGTGTTATTTGGTGTTATCCCATGTTATTCCGTGTTTGTCCCGTGTTCTCCCGTGTTATTCGGTGTTATCCCATGTTATTCCGTGTTTGTCCCGTGTTCTCCCGTGTTATTCGGTGTTATCCCATGTTATTCCGTGTTTGTCCCGTGTTCTCCCGTGTTATTCGGTGTTATCCCATGTTATTCCGTGTTTGTCCCGTGTTCTCCCGTGTTATTCGGTGTTATCCCATGTTATTCCGTGTTTGTCTCGTGTTCTCCCGTGTTATTCTGTGTTATCCCATGTTATTCCGTGTTTGTCCCGTGTTCTCCCGTGTTATTTGGTGTTATCCCATGTTATTCCGTGTTTGTCCCGTGTTCTCCCGTGTTATTTGGTGTTATCCCATGTTATTCCGTGTTTGTCCCGTGCTGTTCCGTGTTTTTCCGGCGGCCCCTCCCCAGACTCACACTGAGGCTAAATGTTGGAGCAGAGAGAATAAGGCTTCTTTCAGCCCCAGACTCTGCAGCTGCCTCCGTCTCAGCCTCTTCTTCAGGTAAGAACCGCTCTATTCACTTTGATTCACACAAATAAACCATTTATTAACTCTTTATTACATTGAAAACATTTAAATTAATAATATTTACATGTTCCACCAAGAAATATCCTTTTAACTTTTAACATTTATCATTCATTTAACATTTAACATTCACTTCTACAAAAATACTAACACTGGTTCTGGTCCTGGTCCTGGTCCTGGTCCTGGTCCTGGTCCTGGCCCTGGTCTGGTCTGGTCCTGGTCTGGTCTGGTCCTGCTCTGGTCTGGTCCTGGTCCTAGTCCTGGTCCTGGTCCTGGTCCTGGTCCTGGTCTGGTCCTGGTCTGGTCCTGGTCTGGTCTGGTCCTAGTCCTGGTCCTGGTCTGGTCCTGGTCTGGTCCTGGTCTGGTCCTGGTCTGGCCCTGGTCTGGTCCTGGTCTGGTCTGGTCTGGTCCTGGTCTGGTCTGGTCTGGTCTGGTCCTGGTCCTAGTCCTGGTCTGGTCCTGGTCTGGTCCTGGTCTGGCCCTGGTCTGGTCTGGTCCTGGTCTGGTCTGGTCCTGCTCTGGTCTGGTCCTGGTCCTAGTCCTGGTCCTGGTCTGGTCCTGGTCTGGTCCTGGTCCTGGTCCTGGTCCTAGTCCTAGTCCTAGTCCTGGTCTGGTCCTGGTCTGGTCCTGGTCTGGTCCTAGTCCTAGTCCTAGTCCTGGTCTGGCCCTGGTCTGGTCCTGTTCTGGTCCTGGTGTGGTCCTAGTCCTGGTCCTGGTCCTGGTCCTGGTCCTGGTCCTGGTCTTGGTCTAGTCCCGGACTCAGACTGGACCAGGACCAGATGGATTTGAGCCTAAAACCTGGTTTTGCTGCAGATCTGGTCCAGACCAGACCTGAGAGAGGTCTGTGACAAACCATAAGTCTAAACTGAACCTAGACCAGAACAGACTCTGGATCTGGTCTCAGTGGGATTTGAACTCATGTTCAGCAGGCTTTACACCAGTCTGTCTCTGACCAGGAACAGTTCAGAAACTGGTCCCTCTGTTGAGTTCTGTGGGTTCTGTTGAGTTCTGTGGGTTCTGTTGAGTTCTGTGGGTTCTGTTGAGTTCTGTGGGTTCTGTTGAGTTTAGCTGGGTTCTGTTGGGTTCTGTTGAGTTTAGCTGGGTTCTGTTGGGTTCTGTTGGGTTCAGCTGGGTTCTGTTGGGTTCTGTTGGGTTCTGTTGAGTTTAGCTGGGTTCTGTTGGGTTCTGTTGAGTTTAGCTGGGTTCTGTTGGGTTCTGTTGGGTTCAGCTGGGTTCTGTTGGGTTCTGTTGGGTTCTGTTGAGTTTAGCTGGGTTCTGTTGGGTTCTGTTGGGTTCTGCTGGGTTCTGCTGGGTTCTGTTGGGTTCACCTTTTGCAGTCTCGCTGTTTCACGTATTTTTTTAGTGCAATTTAGCATGCTTTTTATTTTTTTACAGCTTATGAACAGCCATTGTGTTCTGTGTCCTGATTGGCTAAGGGACAGTAGACCATTGTGTTCTGCGTCCTGATTGGCTAAGGGACTGTAGACCATTGTGTTCTGCGTCCTGATTGGCTAAGGGACTGTAGACCATTGTGTTCTGCGTCCTGATTGGCTGAGGGACAGTAGACCATTGTGTTCTGCGTCCTGATTGGCTGGGGGACAGTAGACCATTGTGTTCTGCGTCCTGATTGGCTAAGGGACTGTAGACCATTGTGTTCTGAGTCCTGATTGGCTGAGGGACTGTAGACCATTGTGTTCTGCGTCCTGATTGGCTAAGGGACAGTAGACCATTGTGTTCTGCGTCCTGATTGGCTGAGGGACAGTAGACCATTGTGTTCTGCGTCCTGATTGGCTAAGGGACTGTAGACCATTGTGTTCTGCGTCCTGATTGGCTGAGGGACAGTAGACCATTGTGTTCTGGGTCCTGATTGGCTGAGGGACTGTAGACCATTGTGTTCTGTGTCCTGATTGGCTAAGGGACTGTAGACCATTGTGTTCTGTGTCCTGATTGGCTGAGGGACTGTAGACCATTGTGTTCTGAGTCCTGATTGGCTAAGGGACTGTAGACCATTGTGTTCTGTGTCCTGATTGGCTGAGGGACAGTAGACCATTGTGTTCTGCGTCCTGATTGGCTGAGGGACTGTAGACCATTGTGTTCTGCGTCCTGATTGGCTGAGGGACTGTAGACCATTGTGTTCTGCGTCCTGATTGGCTAAGGGACTGTAGACCATTGTCCATCAGTCTCCTCCGTGTCTCCTGTTCAGTACAGAATGCGTTCGGCCACATTTACATAAATGTTCGATGCTAGCAGTGTGACTCTGAAGTGCTGTATGTTTGTAAGTTTTCTCCGACAAAACCCACAATGTGGACGAAACGTTCTGCACCGACAAAGACACCTGCGGTTCACCC
>CM072153.1:24528432-24689601 GCA_036850595.1 Rhyacichthys aspro
AGACCCCCTCCAAAGACCCTCCTCCACAGACCCCTCCAAAGACCCCTCCAAAGACCCTCCAAAGACCCCTCCACAGACCCTCCAAAGACCCCTCCTCCAAAGACCCCCCTCCAAAGACCCCCCTCCAAAGACCCCCCCTCCAAAGACCCCTCCTCCAAAGACCCCCCTCCAAAGACCCCCCTCCAAAGACCCCTCCTCCACAGACCCCCCTCCAAAGACCCCCCTCCAAAGACCCCTCCTCCACAGACCCCCCTCCAAAGGGATGTGAAGGGTTTTAATGTAAAATCCAAAATATATTTTCTTCTAAAAACACGAGTCGACTGAACTGAGACATGTTTCTGAGAAAAGACCGTTCAATAACTCTGCTGTTTCTGCTAATTCTGTCAGAACCCCTCCCTCCTCCTGGACCTGTCCCAGTGGAGACCTAACCACAGACCCCCTCAGACCCCCTCAGACCCACCCAGACCCACCCAGACCAGACCTGGACCAGCCCAGACCCAGCACAGAGCAGGCTTTGACCTGAAGTCCTGTGAAGTCCTCTGAGGTTTATAGCCTCAGACTGAACGGAGCCTGTCTCTGAACACAAGACGGCTTTATCCATGGGCCTATGAAAGACCGGGCTTAGACCGTGAAAGACCGGGCTTAGACCGTGAAAGACCGGGCTTAGACCGTGAAAGACCGGGCTTAGACCGTGAAAGACCGGGCTTAGACCGTGAAAGACCGGGTTTAGACCAGGCTAAAACCGGACTTAGACCAGGCTTAGACCGGGTTTTGGTCCAAATGAAGTGACTGTATTTGAGTAAACGGAGGATCAGGGACAGATCAGATCGTGCTGGGGACCAAACTTATTATTGATCTGGATAATCATTTAACACATATTATATTAAAATAAGGTCATATAGTTGTGAACACAACCTAAAACAGACCCTCACTTTTTATTGTTTGTAAAATGTCTCTAAAACCAAGTTCTGAGCAGACTCAGACTCAGTTTTATTCAGAGACAAGCCTCTGTCTCTGAATAAAACCTTTTCAAAGAACGACGTCACTCTTCGTCTGTAACGAGTCCTGTTTTATACGTGTCACTTCCTGCCCAGGTTTCCATGGCGATGTGGCTGTTCCTGCTGTGTGCGTCCCTCCCTCTGATCTGGGCCGTGTCTCTGGAGCGACGCCCCCTACGAGAAGGTAACGCTCCCCAGGTCAAAGGTCAAAGGTTACAGACCAAATGTAAAAGCATTTCTTTTTTTTGTTTTTTTGTTGCATCAAGGACCTGTTTCTGAATCGTTAACTCCGTTTGGAGCTGATCACATTTCAATATTAAATGTAATATTTGTGATTATGTTCAGAGCTGGAGGATGAGGAGGCGTCCCTCAGGGTCAGTATCCCCCTCGAGGCCCCACTGCGCCCCCTGCTGGGAGGAAAGGTGCTGGTGCCCTGTTACTTTCAGGATGACGTCGTAGCTCCGCCCCCTTCCTCTGGCGCCGGCCTATCACATCGCGTCAAGTGGAGTCACGTGACCAAGTCCGGGTCCAGGACGGTCCTGGTGGCGCTGGAGGGAAAGGTCCAGGTGGAGCCGGACTTCGTGGACCGGGTCACGATGGTGAACTACCCTCTGGTCCCGACCGACGCTTCTCTGGAGATCAGCGAGCTCCGGGCCTCGGACTCTGGGGTCTACCGCTGTGAGGTCACGCACGGTCTCCACGGCAACCAGGACACCGTCCACCTGGAGGTCTCAGGTGAGGTCAGAGGTCAGAGGTGAGGCCTGAGGTCAGGGGTCAGAGGTGAGACCCGATTTCAGGGGTCAGAGGTGAGGCCTGAGGTCAGGGGTCAGAGGTGAGCCCCGATTTCAGGGGTCAGAGGTGTGCCCCGATTTCAGGGGTCAGACTTGAGGCCTGAGGTCAGGGGTCAGAGGTGAGCCCCAATTACAGGGGTCAAAGGTGAGGTCAGGGGTCAGAAGTGAGGCTTTAGATCAGGGCTCAGAGGTGAGGCCTGAGGTCAGAGGTCAGAGGTGAGGCCTGAGGTCAGAGGTGAGCCCCGATTTCAGGGGTCAGAGGTGAGGTCAGAGGTGAGGCCTGAGGTCAGGGGTCAGAGGTGAGGCCTGAGATCAGAGGTGAGCCCCGATTTCAGGGGTCAGAGGTGAGGTCAGAGGTGAGGCCTGAGGTCAGGGGTCAGAGGTGAGGCCTGAGGTCAGAGGTGAGCCCCGATTTCAGGGGTCAGAGGTGAGGTCAGAGGTGAGGCCTGAGGTCAGGGGTCAGAGGTGAGGCCTGAGATCAGAGGTGAGGCCCGAGGTCAGGGGTGAGGCCTGAGGTCAGGGGTCAGAAGTGAGGCCTTAGATCAGGGGTCAGAGGTGAGGCCTGAGGTCAGGGGTCAGAGGTGAGGCCTGTGGTCATTGGTGAGGCCTGAGGTCAGGGGTCACAGGTGAGGCCTGAGGTCAGGGGTCAGAGGTGAGGCCTGAGATCAGAGGTGAGGCCCGAGGTCAGGGGTGAGGCCTGAGGTCAGGGGTCAGAGGTGAGGCCTGTGGTCATTGGTGAGGCCTGAGGTCAGGGGTCAGAGGTGAGGCCTGATGTCAGAGGTCAGAGGTGAGCCCCGATTTCGGGGGTCAGAGGTAAGGTCAGAGGTGAGGCCTGAGGTCAGGGGTCAGAGGTGAGGCCTGAGGTGAGGTCTGAGGTCAGGGGTCTTTGGTGAGGCCTGAGGTCAGGGGTCACAGGTGAGGCCTGAGGTCAGGGGTCACAGGTGAGGCCTGAGGTCTCGTTGGTTCCAGCTGGTCCTAACCCGGTCTTGTCTGGTTTCAGGGGTGGTGTTCCACTACAGAGCGATCTCGTCTCGTTATTCTCTGACGTTTGAAAAAGCCAAAGCTGCTTGTGAAGAGAACAGCGCCACCATCGCGTCACCAGCGCAACTGCAGGCAGCGTACGACGACGGCTTCCACCAGTGTGACGCCGGCTGGCTCTCAGACCAGACCGTCAGGTAAGACCGGCCTGAACCAGTAAGACCGGCCTGAACCAGGTCTGAACCGGACTAAACCCGACTGAACCAGGTCTGAACCGGACTAAACTCGACTGAACTAGGTCTGAACTGGACTGAACCAGGACTGAAACAGGTCTGACCCGGACTGAACTGGACTGAACCAGGTCTAGACCCGGTCTGAACCAGGTTTTTCCCATCTGTCTGCAGGTATCCCATCCATGAGCCGAGGGAGCGCTGTTTTGGAGACAAGGAGAACTTTCCTGGAGTCCGGACTTACGGCGTCAGAGACTCCAACGAGACCTACGACGTCTACTGCTTCGCCGAGAAAATGGAAGGTACTGGGTCAGATAAACCCCGCCCCTTTTTAAATAAACTGCTGTGATTGGTCCAGCCGTTTAAAATCAGGCTCAGAGAGACCTTATAATACTCTGTTCTGGTGAAAATGGGCCACAGCTGTGACATATCTGTTTCAACTGGGACTATGTGTTTGTAGGATTTGAACCGGTTTTAGATGGATTTGTGCAGGTCTAACTCAGATCAAACTGCTTGGTTCTGGTTTTAGGGAGCGTGTTCTACTCGACGTCTCTAGAGAAGTTTTCGTTTTACGAGGCGGGGGACCAGTGCGTGAAGCTGGGGGGTCGGCTGGCGTCCACAGGTGAGCTGTACCTGGCCTGGAGGCGGGGCATGGACGTGTGCAGCGCCGGGTGGCTGTCGGACCGCAGCGTGAGGTACCCCATCAACCTGCCCCGCCCCCAGTGTGGAGGGGGCCTGGTGGGGGTCCGCACCGTTTACCTGCACCAGAACCAGACCGGCTTCCCCTACCCAGACTCCAGATACGACGCCATCTGCTTCAGGGGTGAGTCTGACCGGGGTGAGTGTGACCCGGGGGTGAGTCTGACCCGGGGTGAGTGTGACCGGGGTGAGTGTGACCCGGGGTGAGTGTGACCGGGGTGAGTCTGACCTGGGGTGAGTGTGACCCGGGGGTGAGTCTGACCCGGGGTGAGTGTGACCGGGGTGAGTGTGACCCAGGGTGAGTGTGACCCGGGGGTGAGTCTGACCCGGGGTGAGTGTGACCCGGGGGTGAGTCTGACCCGGGGTGAGTGTGACCGGGGTGAGTGTGACCCAGGGTGAGTGTGACCCAGGGGTGAGTCTGACCCGGGGTGAGTCTGACCCAGGGTGAGTGTGACCCGGGGGTGAGTCTGACCCGGGGTGAGTCTGACCGGGGTGAGTGTGACCGGGGTGAGTGTGACCCGGGGGTGAGTCTGACCCGGGGTGAGTGTGACCCGGGGGTGAGTCTGACCCGGGGTGAGTCTGACCCGGGGGTGAGTCTGACCCGGGGGTGAGTCTGACCCGGGGTGAGTCTGACCCGGGGGTGAGTCTGACCCGGGGTGAGTCTGACCCGGGGGTGAGTCTGACCCGGGGGTGAGTCTGACCCGGGGTGAGTGTGACCCGGGGGTGAGTCTGACCCGGGGGTGAGTGTGACCCGGGGGTGAGTCTGACCCGGGGGTGAGTCTGACCCAGGGTGAGTGTGACCCGGGGGTGAGTGTGACCCGGGGTGAGTCTGACCCGGGGGTGAGTGTGACCCGGGGGTGAGTCTGACCCGGGGTGAGTCTGACCCGGGGGTGAGTCTGACCCAGGGTGAGTGTGACCCGGGGGTGAGTCTGACCCGGGGGTGAGTCTGACCCGGGGGTGAGTCTGACCCGGGGGTGAGTCTGACCCGGGGGTGAGTCTGACCTGGGGGTGAGTGTGACAGAGAATTTAATCTGGAGAAAAGAGAAACTTGGGTTTTTGTCCGATTCTTGATCTTGGTTCTAACCTGGTTTTGGTTCTAACCTGGTCTTGGTCTTCCAGAAGGTGAAGACCCGGCTGTGGTCCCGGGCAGAACCACTCCGTTCCCAGGCTTCTACACCACGCCCCCTACAGGAGAGGAGGTGAAGCACGGAGAGGTCATCACTCTGTCCCCACTACCTGTTCCTCCACTACACCACTCCGCCACAGGTAAGACCAAGACCGGGTCTGAACCGGGTCTGAACAACACCACAGGTAATCCCGGTTCTGACCCGGTTCTGACCTGGTTCTAATGGCTCTCCTCAGGAGTGGTGTTCCACTACCGTTCCTCCAGGGGGCGCTACTCTCTGACCTTTCAGGAGGCGGTCCAGGCCTGTGTCTCGGTCGGAGCCGTCATCGCGAGTCCAGACCAGCTCCAGACCGCCTTCGAACGGGGTCTGCACCAGTGTGACGCCGGCTGGATCCAGGACCAGACCGTCAGGTAAGAGCAGGACCAGACCAGGACTAGACCAGGACCAGACCGGGAACCTTGGATTTGACCAGGTTCCAGTTGGATTTGTCCAGGTTCCAGTTGGATTTGTCCAGGTTCCAGTTGGATTTGACCAGGTTCCAGTTGGATTTGTCCAGGTTCCAGTTGGATTTGACGAGGTTCCAGTTGGATTTACCCGGTGTTTTCTGGTGTTGTGCAGGTATCCGATCGTGTCTCCCAGAGAGGACTGTGCTGGGAACCTTCTGTTTCTTCCTGGAGTCCGATCGTACGGAGTCAGACCAGCTTTTGAAAAATACGACGTGTACTGCTACGTGGACCGGCTCGACGGTGGGTCTGGGTCTGGGTCCGGGTCCGGGTCTGGGTCTGGGTCTGGGTCTGGGTCTGCAGAAGGTTGAGCTGGTCACAGATCTGAGACCGTTCAGAGTTTGTCAGTAAATGTCATTCTAAAGCCTGATGGTGGAGCGCCCTCTGGTGGCAGATGTGATAGATGTTTAAACTTTAGTGCCAACTTGGATAGAATTGGTTTATTTGGGTCTGGACTGTTTTTTGACGGATTTTAATGGGTTTTATTTAGATTTGAACTGTTTATGGTTGGATTTGGGCAGATGGACCGTATTAGATGGATCTTTTTTTAAAGACTTTTAAAATTTGTCTCAGACCCATTATTTTTTTTAATGTAATTATTTATTAATTAGAGTTTTACAGTTTTAATCTAATCTAATCAGAAAAAGTCGTCTCATGACTCATGAAATTAGAGCAGGTCTAGACCGTTCTCTTTAGTTTGAACAGTTCTTCACGAGCAGCTCTCAAAAAAACAAAATGTGTCTTTAGAACTGGACTCGATGAAATGGTCCCAAAGTCCGGACTAAACCATCAAACAATGATGTGGTCTTTCGTGACGCTAAAGGGTTGAAATGGAGGCAACTGGACGTAGTTTAGAAACAGAAGACGTTTCGTCCCTCGTCGAAGGGACTCAGTTCTCAGGAATATAACCTCATCACAGACTGGTCTATTTTAGAATTAGAAAGTTTCTTGGACGAGGGCAAAACGTCCTTTGTTTCCAAGCGAAACATGCCAGTGTCAATGACAATGTCCAGTTCCTTTTTTTCAATCCCTTTAGACCTTTATGACGACCTGGACGACTAAACCTGCACAGCCTTTATTAATAATCGCTCTGATGGTCAGAGTTTTAACAGTGAACCAAACACTAAAGCACTTCAACAGATCTGGGTTCAGTTTGATCTGGACTAAAGACCCGTCCCGTTTCAGGCAAGGTCTTCTTCACCAGCGACTACGACAGTTTCTCGTTGGACGAGGCGGTGCAGCACTGTGTGAAACTCAACTCCACGCTGGCGACGCCGGCTCAGCTCTACGCCGCCTGGAAACTGGGTCTGGACAAGTGTCGGCCCGGCTGGCTCCAGGACGGGTCGGTCCGGTACCCCATCAACGTCCCGCGAGCCCAGTGTGGACAGGGCAAGACCGGGGTCCACACCATCCACGCCTTCCCCAACCAGACCGGGTTCCCCGACCAGCACTCGCGGTACGACGCCTACTGCTTCATAGGTGAGTCCCCAGGAGGAAAAACGACGAGGAAAGGGTTTAGAGCCAAAAACCAGAAGGGAAAACCGACAAAGAAAGGGTTTAGAGCCAAAAACCAGGAGGAAAAACAACGAGGAAAGGGTTTAAAGCTGAAAACCAGGAGGAAAACTGACAAAGAAAGGGTTTAGAGCCGAAAACCAGGAGGAAAAACGACAAAGAAAGGGTTTAGAGCCAAAAACCAGGAGGAAAACCGACGAGGAAAGGGTTTAGAGCTGAAAACCAGGAGGAAAACCGACGAGGAAAGGGTTTAGAGCCGAAAACCAGAAGGAAAAACGACAAAGAAAGGGTTTAGAGACGAAAACCAGGAGGAAAACCGACGAGGAAAGGGTTTAGAGCCGAAAACCAGGAGGAAAACCGACAAAGAAAGGGTTTAGAGCCGAAAACCAGGAGGAAAACCGACGAGGAAAGGGTTTAGAGCCAAAAACCAGGAGGAAAACCGACAAAGAAAGGGTTTAGAGCCGAAAACCAGGAGGAAAAACAACAAAGAAAGGGTTTAGAGCTGGAGACGGGAGGTAAACTGGGCTAAAGAGCAGAAAAAAGAGTGATCTTAGACAGAAGTTAAATGTTGAGCTGTGTTTTCTCTTTCCAGCTGCAAACATCTCTGAAACTGAGCTGACAACAGCGACCCTGAGCGTCAGCCCCACGACCTCTGCCCCCACGACCTCTGCTCCGACTGAAGAGGTCACTCCGACCGGGATCACCACAGGTTTGTTCTCCATTCTCCAGAAAAGTTTTGAGGCTAAACCTAAAACCTTCCTTCTTTTTCAGTTGAACCTGAGGTCATTGTTACCGTGACAACGGTGAGAGAGGAGGTCATCTCCATGGTAACGGTGCCGACCCAGGAGCACGCCGTCCCGACAGGTGAGTGACCTACCACCTGCTGTTCACTAAAAACACAAGCAGCTTCTACCAAAACTTTTTTTTTTTTTTTTCCAGTATTTGTCAAATGCTTTTATAATGATTTACAAAACAAGTAAAAATCTGTCTTTTTGTTCATAAAGAATTTGAAAAACTGTCCATTTCCTGATTATTTTACTGTTTCATTTAGTTTTTCAGTGTAATCTCCTAAAGTTTATTGTAACAAGAATCATCTGTAAAAATGAGACCTTAAGACGTGATCTAGTCTTTATAATGAAGGATTTTAATAGATGAGAATGATCAGGCCACAGCAGGATTTTGTCCAATCACAGCTCACTTCAGGTAAAAAGGAGCGCTCCCATTGGTCGACACTGATGTCAACAACGAAGGAACAAGGAAATAAACCAAGGAAATGGGTTATTCTGTTGGAAATATGTCTTATTTTACAGAGAAACAGCTCAAAAAAGATAAAAATAGAGAAACAGGAGCAGGCCAAATATACAGTTAATATATGTTTGGAACAGAATAATAGATATTAGTCAATTCCAGCCACAGCTTCAATAATTAACTGAATGGTTTTATTACACTTTAGTCACATATAACCTCTCAGATTTGTTCGGAGGCAGATTTTCAGCAGAACTGAGAATTTTGTGTAAAAATTTGTGAAAAATGTAAATTTGTGAAGAAGAAATAAAAATGAATTTCTGTCTCTTCTGCAGCGATTCCTTCAGTTAAACCTGATCCGGAAACTTCTGCATCTGGTTCTGCCTCAGGAGACGTCTCTGCGGAGGCCTCCGGGACCAGTTCTGGTCTTGGTCCTGGTTCTGGTCCGGTTTCTGGTTCCAGTGGAGACCTCTCTGGATCTGGTTCTGGAGTGGTCTTTGTCTCCGGAGACCGAGACGGGGAAGAGGTTTCACCCACAGAGAAACCAGAGGAGGTCACAGGGGAGACCGGGTCTGGACTCTCCGGGTCTGGACTCTCCGGGTCTGGACTCTCCGGGTCTGGACCTGGTCTGGAGTCCGGTAAGGCCCTGTTGATAAATATGACTTGAACTGGACGATACAAAGATCAGACTGAAATTAAAATGTTACTGACGTTTGTGAAAAGGAGCAAAAATGTTGAAATTTACTAAAGTTATTAGAAACAGATGAAATAATTAAACTAAAGAGACAGAAACATCCAATAAATCTCATTTATAACAAAAATCATTACCAAAAGTGAAGCATTCTTGTATAAAATGATTCTGCGCTCTTAAAGCAACAGTTCAGTTTTAGCTCAGGTCCAAGAGCAGCTGGAAAACATTTTCAATCAATCACTTGGATGGATTTGAATATTATTTAACTCATGGAGCTGTGGTTTTGTGTTTGGCGCAGGTCTCGAGCCCGGTTCTGGTCTGGTCTCGGGCTCTGGTTTTGGTTCTGGAGGCAGAGTGGACTTGAGCGGTTCTGGTGTGGTTCTGGTGGACGGCTCGACGGTGAGACTCACTGAGACCGGATCCACGCCGGAAGAGTTGGGTCGAAGGGGAGTGGACTACAGCGGCTCCGGGTCCGGGTCCGGGTCCGGCTCCGGGTTTTCTGGAGTCCTGCTGGTGGATGGGACTCTGGTGGATCTGTCGCAGCGGGCCTCGGGTCAGGAACTGTCTGGGGTCCAGCCCGAGGGGTCAGGGTTCAGCGGGGTCCACAGTGGGATCAGCTCAGGCAGCGGATCAGGTCTGTACCAGAACCAGACTTAGCTCTAGAACCTTTCAAACTGAACTTTTGACATGACTGAGCAGGGGTCAAAGGGCAGGGTTCAGGGGGCACTAGGGCTGGGTCAAAGGGCAGGGTTCAGGGGGCACTAGGGCCAGGTCAAAGGGCAGGGTTCAGGGGGCACTAGGGCCAGGTCAAAGGGCAGGGTTCAGGGGGCAACTCTGATGGGACACGATGTGAGTTGAAAGTCGGTCCAGTTCGGTGAAGACCTTTGACCCGATCAAATGCCTTTTCTGTCGATGGAAACCCTCACTCTGGATTCAGGGGCAGATAAGATTAAAGAGACACTGAATGTTTTTACACTTGAATAAATCCAGTCTGATCTGTGTCACGTTATGTTATCCAACTTCTGGGCCCGGACCCTATTGCCTCAGGGTCCGCGGGCCCGGACCCTATTGCCTCAGGGTCCGCGGGCCCGGACCCTATTGCCTCAGGGTCCGCGGGCCCGGACCCCAATGCCTCAGGGTCCGCGGGCCCGGACCCTATTGCCTCAGGGTCCGCGGGCCCGGACCCTATTGCCTCAGGGTCCGCGGGCCCGGACCTTAATGCCTCAGGGTCCGCCGGCCCGGACCCTATTGCCTCAGGGTCCGCGGGCCCGGACCCTATTGCCTCAGGGTCCGCGGGCCCGGACCCTATTGCCTCAGGGTCCGCGGGCCCGGACCCTATTGCCTCAGGGTCCGTGTTTAAGAGAGTAAGGATCAGCTTTGCCCCAACTGAGCCTCAGGCCTTGTCTAATCTGTTCAGTTTTTTCTCTAGTTCTGTGGTCGTCTGGAGAGCAGTGGGAGCCGAGCAGAGGAGACGTGGTGTATGTGACCGAGACGGAACACGAACACGTCCAAACCCACCCCAGAACCCACCCCAGAACCCACCCCAGAACCAGAACCGAAGAGGGTCGAGGACAAGTGGAGGTCAGCGGAGAACCAGCCTCTGCTTCAGGTGAAAGACCCAACACCAGCCTCACTTTATTTCACACTTTTATATTTTTAAGGTCAGTCGTCAGGGTCGGGGTCAGGGTCAGGGTCGGGTTAGGGTTGGGGTCGGGTTAGGGTCGGGGTCAGTGTCAGGGTTGGGGTTGGGTTTAGTCCAAAAGAAGGTCACAGGGAAGTATGTGTCTCTTTAAAAACACTATTTAGTGAACAGTGTTGTTCTGCAGGAGCCAGCGGCAGCGCAGAGGAGCCCCGAGTGGACCAATCAGAGCCTGAGGAGCCCCGAGTGGACCAATCAGAGCCTGAGGAGCCCCGAGTGGACCAATCAGAGCCTGAGGAGCCCCGAGTGGACCAATCAGAGCCTGAGGAGCCCCGAGTGGACCAATCAGAGCCTGTGACCCCCGCTGAGGCCTACACCAGCCCCACCACTGCTCCCTCTGTGTCTCTGCCCTCCCCCACTGCAGTGGAGACCCCTACCCTCATCACAGGTAACTCACCTGTCAGTGCTGCAGGTGTGTACTCTCAGCAGCTCGTTCCTGGTTAAATCCAAGTGTGTGTGTGTGTTTTCAGTCGGGGGCTGTGCCGAGGGCTGGGTGAACTTCATGGGCAGCTGTTACCTGCACTTCTCAGATAGACACACCTGGACGGAGGCGGAACAACAGTGTCTCCAGGTGAACGCTCACCTGGCCAGTATCGGGTCTGAGGAGGAGCAGAGCTTCTTAAACTGTAAGGCTCCCCCCGGGTCCCCGCTGACCCCTGACCTCTGACCCTGTAGATGATTGTTTAGAGTTTAAACACGTCTGTGATGTTTCTGCAGCGAACGGTCAGGATTATCAGTGGATCGGCCTCAACGACAAAGACGTCCAGAACGAGTTCCGCTGGACCGACGGCTCTCCTCTGGTCAGTGTCTGTGGTTACACACCCTCTGGTGGGCGTCAGGGGAACCGCAGGCTCTAACAGCTCTCTTTCTGCAGACGTTCGTGAACTGGAGACCCAATCAACCCGATAATTACTTCGGCAGCGATGAGGACTGTGTGGTGATGATCGGGCACGAGGGTGGACAGTGGAACGACGTGCCCTGCAACTACCAGCTGCCCTTCACCTGCAAAACCTCAGCAGGTGAGAATAAGAAGAGTGGCGCTACATGCTAATGCTAATATCACTAAGGGTGGATTCACACCTGCCACGTTTGGTCCACTTTAAACGGACCAGGGTTGGTTTCCCTCGCCGGTCCGGACCTTTAGTGCAGGTGTGAATACACACAAGCGAACCCTGGTCGGGACCGAACAACCGGTCCGAGACCCACTTTTTGAGGCGGTCTCGGTCCGGTTCCAAACGGACTCTGGTGCGGTTCGCTTCAGGTGTGAATACGAACTACGGGAAACATACGCGTTTTTGGACTTTACAAGCCTCTGTAACCGGGCATTATGGGAAAAAATAGCCCTCCAGTGATGCTAACGCTTCAACTGGATGCTACAAACAATGAGCCGTGGACAGACCTGGAGCAGCGAGGACACACTGTGTCTACTCCATATTTGGGCAGATTCACATGTTACCGACATGTTACTAGAGAAGACACACGTTCAGTAGGAAATGAAGCAGAAAACCAGCATTATTAATAATCATAATAATAATATATAATTCTCCTCGAAGGAGCTCTGAGTTTCAGAAGGGTTCGTGACCCCTGCTTTAAAGAGGTCATTAAAATGTCTCCTTTTGTGAACGGGTTAGGGCATTAAGGGCATTAAGGGCATTTCATCTATAATTTCATCTTTTATTTGTAGTGTGGTCTCTTGTGTGAATTCAAACAGACCTTTTCAGTGAGAAGCTTTTACTTGTTTTCTACAGATTTTAGGTTGTATCGCTTTAAAAACCCAGTATTATCCTGTTGTTGATATAGATATAGATGTATAGATATACATGTATAGATATACATGTATAGATATAGATGTATAGATATACATGTATAGATATAGATGTATAGATATAGATGTATAGATATAGATGTATAGATATAGATATACATGTATAGATATAGATGTATAGATATAGATATACATGTATAGATATAGATGTATAGATATAGATGTATAGATATAGATATACATGTATAGATATAGATGTATAGATATAGATATACATGTATAGATATACAAGTATACATATACATGTATAGATATAGATATAGATGTATAGATATAGATGTATAGATATAGATATACATGTATAGATATAGATGTATAGATATAGATATACATGTATAGATATAGATGTATAGATATACATGTATAGATATAGATATACATGTATAGATATAGATATACATGTATAGATATACATGTATAGATATAGATGTACATGTATAGATATAGATATAGATGTATAGATATAGATGTATAGATATAGATATACATGTATAGATATAGATGTATAGATATAGATATACATGTATAGATATAGATGTATAGATATAGATATACATGTATAGATATAGATATACATGTATAGATATAGATGTATAGATATAGATGTACATGTATAGATATAGATGTATAGACATGTAGATATATATATAGATATATACATATAGATAGACATATAGATATATATTTTGTCTGTTTCAGGCAGTGATCAGCTTCACAAACGATTCGTGAGAAGAAGAAGGAGCCCTCGACGAGAGCAAAGAAAACTGCTCTGAACTGGACTCAATCAACACCCCCTAAACCTGCCTTAAACCTGCCCCAGACCCCAGACCCCAGACCCCAGACCGGACCCCAGACCCCAGACCCACACCACCGACCCCAGACCCCGGCCCAGACCCCAGCCCCTAGACCCGAGCCCGGACCCCAGACCCGAGCACGGAGCTGTCCCCAGACCCCAGACCCCAGACCCGAGCCCGGACCCCAGACCCGAGCCCGGACCCGAGCCTCTCTCAGACGCAGAAGTGTCACAGACCGGTTTCTGTGATGCAGCAACGACCAAGCTTCAAATCAGAGCTGCACCGACATGTTTCCAGAGATTATTAAACAGAAATAGAGTTATTTATAGGTGATTAATAGATTAATATTTAGATTTGGGAGAATTATTATGGTTACAGACAATATTTTATGTTTAAATCATGTTTTATTGTGTTCAGTGAAATGAACGCAGTGGAATCTGGACACGACACAATCCTTACTTCAGCCCAAAGCACATGGATTAGAAGGACTAGAACTGGTTTGAGATGGATTAAAACAGGTCTTTAGGTTAGAACTGGTTTTAGGTAGATTAGAACAGGTTTTAGATTAGAGCAGGTTTTAGGTGGATTAGAACAGGTTTTAGATTAGAACTGGTTTTAGATGGATTTAAACTGTGATCTCAGTTAAGGCTTGAGTCTCGTCCAGATTTCTACTGAAAAAATGGCACAAAATGAACAGAATCCCAATAAATTGTCTCCTCACGCCTGGTTCTAACCAGACTTTATCAGGACTTAAACTGGACTGATTCAAAATCATTGTTCAGCCTTTAAACCTTTGACGTCTCAGTTATTTTGATTCTCCACAAATCATTCTGAACAAAACAAGGACTAAATCTGGACCTGCCTTGTCCTGACCAGGACTAAATCTGGACTTGGGCGGCTCTCACAGTGGATTCTTCTTGTTCCTGATCCAGAGACAGGTTTATTGAACACATATCTAGTTTTTGTTGTTAGTTTTTGTTTGTAGTTTGTGAAGAACCTGAGTCACATGACCCACAGGTGAGCCCAGTGCACCTTAAACCTCCCAAAACCACCCCACCCCCCAGGACTTAGACCGCCTTTAAACTAAAGCACAGAGAGAAAAACGGTTCCAAAAGAATCAGGGACGTTTATCAAGAATTATAAAAAAAAAAAAAGGGAATCAGTGAATCGACAAAGTTGTTATATCCCTCTGGTTTAGATGGATTTAAACAGGTTTTAGATGGATTTAAACAGGTTTTACTTGGACTTGAACAAGTTTTAGTTGGATTTGAAAAGGTTTTAGTTTGACTTGAACAGGTTTTAGTTGGATTTGAACAGGTTTTAGTTGGATTTGAACAGGTTTTAGTTGGATTTGAACAGGTTTTGGTTGGACTTGAACAGGTTTTGGTTGGATTCGAACAGGTTCTAGATGGGTTTGAACAGGTTTTAGTTGAACTTGAACAGGTTTTAGTTGGTCTTGAACAGGATCAAGTTGGATTTGAACAGGTTTTAGTTGGATTTGAACAGGTTTTAGTTAGATTGGAACAGGTTTTAGTTGAATTGGAACAGGTTTTAGTTGGACTTGAACAGGTTTTAGTTGGACTTAAACAGGGTTTAGTTGGACTTGAACAGGTTTAGTTGGATTTGAACAGGTTTTAGTTGGACTTGAACAGGTTTTAGTTGGACTTGAACAGGTTTCAGTTGGATTTGAACAGGTTTCAGTTGGATTTGAACAGGTTTAGTTGGATTTGAACAGGTTTTAGTTGGATTTGAACAGGTTTTAGTTGGATTTGAACAGGTTTTAGTTGGATTTGAACAGGTTTTACTTGGACTTGAACAGGTTTTAGTTGAATTTGAACAGGTTTTAGTTGGATTTGAACAGGTTTTATTTGGATTTGAACAGGTTTTGGTTGGATTTGAACAGGTTCTAGATGGGTTTGAACAGGTTTTAGTTGAACTTGAACAGGTTTTAGTTGGATTTGAACAGGTTTTAGTTGGACTTGAACAGGTTTTAGTTGGACTTGAACAGGTTGTAGATGGGTTTTAACAGGTTTAGTTGGATTTGAACAGGTTTTAGTTGGACTTGAACAGGTTTTAGTTGGACTTGAACAGGTTTTAGTTGGACTTGAACAGGTTTTAGTTGGATTTGAACAGGTTTCAGTTGGATTTGAACAGGTTTAGTTGGATTTGAACAGGTTTTAGTTGGATTTGAACAGGTTTTAGCTGGATTTGAACAGGTTTTAGTTGGATTTGAAAAGGTTTTAGTTGGATTTGAACAGGTTTTAGTTGGACTTGAAAAGGTTTTAGTTGGATTTGAACAGGTTTTAGTTGGACTTGAACAGGTTTTAGTTGAATTTGAACAGGTTTTAGTTGGATTTGAACAGGTTTTAGTTGGACTTGAACAGGTTTTAGTTGGACTTGAACAGGTTTTAGTTGGACTTGAACAGGTTTTAGTTGGACTTCAACAGGTTTTAGTTGGACTTGAACAGGTTTTAGTTGGACTTGAACAGGTTTTAGTTGGACTTCAACAGGTTTTAGTTGGACTTCAACAGGTTTTAGTTGGACTTCAACAGGTTTTAGTTGGACTTCAACAGGTTTTAGTTGGACTTCAACAGGTTTTAGTTGGACTTGAACAGGTTTTAGTTGGACTTGAACAGACTTGAACAGGTTTTAGTTGGACTTGAACAGGTTTTACTTGGGTCCAGGAGGGTATTGGGACAGATGTGTTAATGTGGACGAGTCTGAAGCTGGATTTTAAACTTTGTGAATAAAAAACTTTATGGAAAACTCTTGTGTTTGGTTTATTTGAATAAAAACCGTCTTTTATGTTTTTTCCAAACGTTACAGGTTTCAATTGTTTGTTTTTAGTCAGAATTTTTTTAAAATGGGAGATTTTCTGAAAATACTCTTAAAACATTTTTCTGTTACAAAAACATGAATTAATTTGACTTTCAGAATGAGTTATTTTAATACTTTAACCTTGAACTAACGAAGGTTTTAGCTCGGAGCGTTTCCTGTTGTAGCATCAATAAAGTTGAGCTCGTTCTAATAAAGATTCAATTAAACGTGACGGGACTCATTTGCGTGAATCATTTATTCAGATTTATTGTTGGAGCAGGTGTTGTTGCTCTCGGCTGCAGCAGGTGGCGCTGTGCTCCTCATGTTCCGGATCCAGCCCACAGCTCGACCCAAACCGAAGCCCCACGATGCACCGGGGCTGAGGGCGGGGCTACTGCAGCTGGGAGTGGGGGGCGGGGTCAGGGGCAGAGCGTCCGATTGGCTCAGGTCCCAGGTGAAGGCAGTAGGGGGCGTGGCCTGTGATGTGGGCGTAGCCTCGGGAGTGGGCAGGTTCATCTCTGTGGGTTTAGTGTCAACCGGTCCGGTCTCGGTCCTGGTCTCGGTCTTGGTCCTGGTCTCGGTCCTGGTCTCAGTGAAGTCCCAGAGTCTCAGTCCTGGAGGAAGACTGTGGCAGCGACGAAGAGGCCTCTCACTGAAAACGGAAATGGATTTGAACAGGTTTTAGTTGGACTTGAAAAGGTTTTAGTTGGACTTGAACAGGTTTTAGTTGGACTTGAACAGGTTTTAATTGAATTTGAACAGGTTTTAGTTGGATTTGAACAGGTTTTAGTTGGACTTGAACAGGTTTTAGCTGGATTTGAACAGGTTTAGTTGGATTTGAACAGGTTTTATTTGGATTTGAACAGGTTTTAGTTGGATTTGAACAGGTTTTGGTTGGATTCGAACAGGTTCTAGATGGGTTTGTACAGGTTTTAGTTGAACTTGAACAGGTTTTAGTTGGTCTTGAACAGGATCAAGTTGGATTTGAACAGGTTTTAGTTGGATTTGAACAGGTTTTAGTTGGACTGGAACAGGTTTTAGTTGGACTGGAACAGGTTTTAGTTGGACATGAACAGGTTTTAGTTGGACATGAACAGGTTTTAGTTGGACTTGAACAGGTTCTAGATGGGTTTGAACAGGTTTAGTTGGATTTGAACAGGTTTTAGTTGGACTTGAACAGGTTTTGGTTGGATTTGAACAGGTTCTAGATGGGTTTGAACAGGTTTTAGTTGAACGTGAACAGGTTTTAGTTGAACTTGAACAGGTTTTAGTTGGATTTGAACAGGTTTTAGTTGGACTTGAACAGGATTTAGTTGAATTTGAACAGGTTTTATTTGGATTTGAACAAGTTTTAGTTGGATTTGAACAGGTTCTAGATGGGTTTGAACAGGTTTTAGTTGAAGTTGAACAGGTTTTAGTTGGATTTAAAAAAAGTTTTAGTTGGACTTGAACAGGTTTTAGTTGAACTTGAACAGGTTTTAGTTGGTCTTGAACAGGATCAAGTTGGATTTGAACAGGTTTTAGTTGGATTTGAACAGGTTTTAGTTGGATTTGAACAGGTTTTAGTTGGATTGGAACAGGTTTTAGTTGGACTTGAACAGGTTTTAGTTGGACTTGAACAGGTTTTAGTTGGACTTGAACAGGTTCTAGATGGGTTTGAACAGGTTTAGTTGGATTTGAACAGGTTTTAGTTGGACTTGAACAGGTTTTAGTTGGATTTGAACAGGTTTTAGTTGGACTTGAACAGGTTCTAGATGGGTTTGAACAGGTTTTAGTTGGACTTGAATAGGTTTTAGTTGGATTTGAACAGGTTTTAGTTGGATTTGAACAGGTTTTAGTTGGACTTGAACAGGTTTTAGTTGGACTTGAACAGGTTTTAGTTGGACTTGAACAGGTTTTAGTTGGACTTGAACAGGTTTTAGTTGGATTTGAACAGGTTTTAGTTGGACTTGAACAGGTTTTAGTTGGACTTGAACAGGTTTTAGTTGTACCTGTGGCTCTCGTCCTGCTCTTCGTCCTCGTTCCAGATCTGACTCAACACACTGTAGAACCTCATCAGGTCCTTGGAGACGTCAGGGACCCACTCCACCAGCCTGGGGACACGAGACCCGTCAAGACCGGTCCCAGGCCCGCCAGACCTGCCGGCCTGGGGACACGAGACCCGTCAAGACCGGTCCCAGGCCCGCCAGACCCGCCGGCCTGGGGCAGCCCGTCAAGACCGGTCCCAGGCCCGCCAGACCTGCCGGCCTGGGGACACGAGACCCGTCAAGACCGGTCCCAGGCCCGCCAGACCTGCCGGCCTGGGGACACGAGACCCGTCAAGACCGGTCCCAGGCCCGCCAGACCCGCCGGCCTGGGGACACGAGACCCGTCAAGACCGGTCCCAGGCCCGCCAGACCCGCCGGCCTGGGGACACGAGACCCGTCAAGACCGGTCCCAGGCCCGCCAGGCCCGCCAGACCCGCCGGCCTGGGGACACGAGACCCGTCAGGACCGGTCCCAGGCCCGCCAGACCCGCCGGCCTGGGGACACGAGACCCGTCAAGACCGGTCCCAGGCCCGCCAGACCCGCCGGCCTGGGGACACGAGACCCGTCAAGACCGGTCCCAGGCCCGCCAGACCCGCCGGCCTGGGGACACGAGACCCGTCAAGACCGGTCCCAGGCCCGCCAGACCCGCCGGCCTGGGGACACGAGACCCGTCAAGACCGGTCCCAGGCCCGCCAGAACCGCCGGCCTGGGGACACCAGACCCGTCAAGACCGGTCTCGTAGTCCAGCTCTAGTCCAGGTCTAGTCCAGGTCTAGTCCAGGTCTAGTCCAGCTCTAGTCCAGGTCTAGTCCAGCTCTAGTCCAGGTCTAGTCCAGGTCTAGTCCAGGTCTAGTCCAGGTCTAGTTCCAGTCTAGTCCAGCTCTAGTCCAGCTCTAGTCCAGGTCTAGTCCAGCTCTAGTCCAGCTCTAGTCCAGGTCTAGTTCCAGTCTAGTCCAGGTCTAGTCCAGCTCTAGTCCAGGTCTAGTCCAGGTCTAGTCCAGGTCTAGTCCAGCTCTAGTCCAGGTCTAGTCCAGCTCTAGTCCAGGTCTAGTCCAGGTCTAGTCCAGGTCTAGTCCAGGTCTAATTCAGGTCTAGTCCAGCTCTAGTCCAGGTCTAGTCCAGCTCTAGTCCAGGTCTAATTCAGGTCTAGTCCAGCTCTAGTCCAGGTCTAGTCCAGCTCTAGTCCAGGTCTAGTCCAGGTCTAGTCCAGCTCTAGTCCAGCTCTAGTCCAGCTCTAGTCCAGCTCTAGTCCAGCTCTAGTCCAGCTCTAGTCCAGCTCTAGTCCAGCTCTAGTCCAGGTCTAGTCCAGGTCTAGTCCAGCTCTAGTTCAGGTCTAGTCCAGGTCTAGTTCCAGTCTAGTCCAGCTCTAGTCCAGCTCTAGTCCAGGTCTAGTCCAGCTCTAGTCCAGCTCTAGTCCAGCTCTAGTTCAGGTCTAGTCCAGGTCTAGTTCCAGTCTAGTCCAGCTCTAGTCCAGGTCTAGTCCAGGTCTGGAGCAGGTCTAGTCCAGGTCTAGTCCAGGTCTAGTCCAGGTCTAGTCCAGGTCTAGTTCCAGTCTAGTCCAGGTCTAGTCCAGGTCTAGTCAAGGTCTAGTTCCAGTCTAGTCCAGGTCTAGTCCAGCTCTAGTCCAGGTCTAGTCCAGCTCTAGTCCAGGTCTAGTTCCAGTCTAGTCCAGCTCTAGTCCAGGTCTAGTCCAGGTCTAGTCCAGGTCTAGTCCAGCTCTAGTCCAGCTCTAGTCCAGGTCTAGTCCAGCTCTAGTCCAGCTCTAGTCCAGGTCTAGTCCAGGTCTAGTCCAGCTCTAGTCCAGCTCTAGTTCAGGTCTAGTCCAGGTCTAGTTCCAGTCTAGTCCAGCTCTAGTCCAGGTCTAGTCCAGGTCTGGAGCAGGTCTAGTCCAGGTCTAGTCCAGGTCTAGTCCAGGTCTAGTTCCAGCTCTAGTCCAGGTCTAGTCCAGGTCTAGTCCAGCTCTAGTCCAGCTCTAGTCCAGCTCTAGTCCAGCTCTAGTCCAGCTCTAGTCCAGCTCTAGTCCAGGTCTGGAGCAGGTCTAGTCCAGGTCTAGTCCAGGTCTAGTCCTGACCTGTGAGCCAGAGAGTAGGCCGACTGGACCGGGGAGGGTCTGGGGAGCCTCAGGTAGGACTTGACCTGAGACAGCAGCCCGGCGGAGGGAGGGGACCCCCTGCAGGCGGCACACAGAACTGCACACGAGGAAACACTTCAGAGGCGTCTGAATGGATTTAGATTTTCTGTAAAAGTGAGTCTCACCTGTTCTGATCTCAGCAGGAAGTTTATCTGTGAGTCTGGGGTCCAGCCACCAGTGACCCCTCTGTCCTCTCTGCTCTGATTGGTCCAGCCTCTCTCCTCTCTGCTCTGATTGGTCCAGCCTCTCTCCTCTCTGCTCTGATTGGTCCAGCCTCTGTCCTCTCTGCTCTGATTGGTCCAGCCTCTCTCCTCTCTGCTCTGATTGGTCCAGCCTCTCTCCTCTCTGCTCTGATTGGTCCAGCCTCTCTCCTCTCTGCTCTGATTGGTCCGTTCTCTCTCCTCTCTGCTCTGATTGGTCCAGCCTCTGTCCTCTCTGCTCTGATTGGTCCAGCCTCTCTCCTCTCTGCTCTGATTGGTCCGTTCTCTCTCCTCTCTGCTCTGATTGGTCCTCAGACTGGTCCCACTCACAACATGGCGTCCTGACTCCATCGACCTCTGCAGAGAGTTTACTGCTCACCAAACCTGGAACAGTTCGATAAGATAAGAAGCTTTATTGTCATTGCACAGCAGTAAATGAAACTGAAGAGCCACATCTGATCAGAGCAAACAGATAATCACCCGAAAACAAAACAATAAATCCACAACTTAATAGTTCCCTGCATATTGAAATGTGTGGATCTTTGTCCTGCTTTAATAACTCCTGTATGGCCCTCCAGAGAACAGGCCGGTCCTGTCCTGGACTATACACCGGGACTTGTTGAGACTTGGTTTTTGTATCGTCTTCCAGAGAAGGTGCTGTTTAATACCTGTCTGCAGAGGAACAGCTGGAGCACCAAACTGAAGTATCCAGGACTCTCTCCAGATGCTCCAGGACTGAGGGGTCACACTGGGGTCATTTAACCCCCAGAGTTCTCTCGGTTTTATCAGTGTTCACTTTCACTCTCAACGTCTCAAAAATAAAAATCAATAGAAATCTGCAAACTGAAAAAAGCCTCCTCAAGTCTACTTTACCTCATTTTCTAAATGAGACTATATTAAATGAAATATTTACAAGCAATGGTCACATTTTACCGTTTTCCTGAAGAAACCTCAGAGCGTCCAAGTAACCGTTCTGACAGATCTCTGCCAAAACCTGCAACCAATCAGCAGTTAGTCCTGGTTTAGTCCGGGTTTAGAACCGGATTAGATCCGGTCTAGACCGGGTTTAGTCCTGGTCTTGGGTCTTACCTGAGGCTCTGGAGGGAAGAAGGTGCTGGCCACTCGAACCATATTTTCAGGGTTTACCTCGATGCTGACGTTGTTAAAGCGAATCTGGTTTTAAGTGGATTGGAACAGTGGTTTCAGTCGGATCTGAACAGGTTTTAGTTGGATTCAAACAGGTTCTATCTCACCTGGTGCATGTAGAGCGCCCCCTGTGGCCGTGGGCAGATGTCGCTCTCTCCAGCGTACGGTGAGAAGGTGATGGTTTTGTTGAGGTGGCAGCGCGGCAGGTTATCGCTCACAGCTCCGTCGACGTAACGCTGGAAACAAAACAGGCCTTAACCCGTCTGTGTCAGGACCAGGACCTGGACCTGGACCAGGACCTGGACCAGGACCAGGACCTGGACCTGGACCAGGACCTGGACCAGGACCTGGACCAGGACCTGGACCTGGACCTGGACCAGGACCTGACCTGACCTGACCTGACCTGACCTGACCTGGACCAGGACCTGGACCAGGACCTGGACCTGGACCTGGACCAGGACCTGGACCTGGACCAGGACCTGGACCTGGACCAGGACCTGGACCAGGACCTGGACCTGGACCAGGACCTGGACCTGGACCTGGACCAGGACCTGGACCAGGACCAGGACCTGGACCAGGACCTGAACCAGGACCAGGACCAGGACCAGGACCTGGACCAGGACCGCCCCGGCGCACTCACCACTCCTCTGTAGGTCGGAGGGACGAGGCCACAGTAGAACGGGACGAAGCAGCTGCAGATCAAAGCCTGGAACAGATTTACACAGGTTTAAGTTGGATTAGGACAGGTTTTAGTAGGATCTGAGCATTTGGATCTCGTTGCTGGTTCTGTCGAGTTAGGACTCACCCGGTCTCGGCGGGACTCACCTGGACCAGCTCCTCGTTGCTGCTGAACTCTGACACCAGGTGGTTCTGTCGGGTCGGGACTCGGGTCAGAGACACACAGAGACGTCCAGACGCGCGCACGTGAGCGTCCACGGGCAGAGACCGGACCAGGAAGTCCTGGACCCGGGTCAAGAGGTCAAAGTCCGGGTGAAGGGGTCCAAGCCTGTGGGACCGGGCCTTCAGCGCCAGGGACATCAGCTCCCCACAGCAGGCATCTGGGGGTTAGACCGGGTTAGACCGGGGTTAGACCGGGTTAGACCGGGGTTAGACCGGGTTAGACAGGGGTTAGACCGGGTTAGACCTGGTTAGACCGGGTTAGACCGGGTTAGACCGGGTTAGACCTGGTTAGACCGGGGTTAGACCGGGGTTAGACCGGGTTAGACAGGGGTTAGACCGGGTTAGACCGGGGTTAGACCGGGTTAGACCTGGTTAGACCGGGTTAGACCGGGTTAGACCGGGTTAGACAGGGTTAGACCGGGTTAGACCGGGGTTAGACCGGGTTAGACCGGGGTTAGACCGGGTTAGACCGGGGTTAGACCGGGGTTAGACCGGGGTTAGACCGGGTTAGACCGGGGTTAGACAGGGGTTAGACCGGGGTTAGACCGGGGTTAGACCGGGTTAGACCGGGGTTAGACCGGGGTTAGACCGGGGTTAGACCGGGTTAGACCAGGGTTAGACCAGGTTAGACAGGTTTAGACCGGGTTAGACCTGGTTTAGACCGGGTTAGACCTGGTTAGACCGGGGTTAGACCGGGGTTAGAACCGGGACTAGACCAAGACTAGACCAGGACTAGAGCAGGTCTGGAGCAGGTCTGGAGCAGGTTGGCTCCAGGTGAAAAGGTCTGTACCTGCGACAGGTGAGTTTTATCAGCGTCAGGTCGATCTGATCAAACAGAAACAGAGACAAGAACAGCTCTGACTCTGGTCCAAACAGAACCTGGTCCAAACAGAACCTGGTCCTAACAGAACCTGGTCCAAACAGAACCTGGTCCAAACAGAACCTGGTCCAGACAGAACCTGGTCCTAACACAACCTGGTCCAAACAGAACCTGGTCCAAACAGAACCTGGTCCAGACAGAACCTGGTCCAAACAGAACCTGGTCCAAACAGAACCTGGTCCAGACCGAGGAGCTCAAACCAGCTCCTTTCGCATCAATTATTAGGTTTCAACAATAAAAAGGGACTAAATCAGGACTAAACAAAGTCTGAACCCTCTCACCCCTGACCCCGGCCCTGACCCCTGACCTCTGACCCCGCTCCACTCACCCAGCGGGAGCCCCAAGGTGAGCACGGCCGCCAGCAGAGCCCCGGCGGAGGAGCCGTAGATCCGGGCCGCGCTGTGGATGAGTCTGGGGCAGCGCTGGAGGACGCAGCTCGCGGCTCCGATGTAGTAGACCCCCATGAACCCGCAGCCCGCGAACGAGATGGACCAGTCCGAGTCCGGGTCCAGGTCCGGGTCCAGTTCCGGGTCCAGCATGGCGTCTTCAGACAAAACCAGGACTGAACCAGGACTAAAGCAGATCCGCGGAGACCAAAGGTAGGACCGCGGCTCGAGGCGTGTTTGATGAGCTCTGCTGTGATTGGTCAGAACTGATCAGGTGTTTACAGCAACAAAAGTTCAACTTAAAGGTTTTAAAAATGAGAAGGTTTCTGGGACTAAAGTAGAAACGGACACGTGACTCTGTTTAAAATAATGACCTGAAATATGTTTAAAAAGGTTCAGAATCATCAGAAAAACAGTTAATTGTGTCTCATTAATGAGTTGTGCTGCTATTGGCCACTAGAGGTCACGTGTTCACTGAGCCTGACACAGGTCGTTTCCCAGTCACCAGATCCTTCCTCCAGAGTCTCCTCTGAACCGAGGCTAGGGTCCTACCTCCTAGGGTCCTACCTCCTAGAGTCCTAACTCCTAACTCCTAGAGTCCTAACTCCTAGAGTCCTAACTCCTAACTCCTAGAGTCCTAACTCCTAGAGTCCTAACTCCTAACTCCTAGAGTCCTAACTCCTAGAGTCCTAACTCCTAACTCCTAGAGTCCTAACTCCTAGAGTCCTAACTCCTAGTGTCCTAACTCCTAGAGTCCTAACTCCTAACTCCTAGAGTCCTAACTCCTAGAGTCCTAACTCCTAGACTCCTAACTCCTAGAGTCCTAACTCCTAGAGTCCTAACTGCTAACTCCTAGTGTCCTAACTCCTAGAGTCCTAACTCCTAGAGTCCTAACTCCTAGAGTCCTAACTCCTAGAAGCTCCGCCCACTGTTTTCCTGCTATTTTTTATTCTCTTTAAAAACCCTTAAATGCTTATTTTTTTTCCTGTTATAGAGAGTTATGAACATTAAACATTACTATAATATAAAATACAATGTTAAGCAAATGAATAAACAAATAAAAACTAAAAGACTCAAAATGAATACAATGAAAAAAGCAGCCTTTGATTGTTTTTAAACCAGTCTGATGTTGGAGAGAGTCTGGTGGAAAAGGACAGAAACATTTGTGGAGCTGAACAGTTCGTAACATTAGTTGATATTTATTTCTTTATGTCGTGTATTTTTAGTGAAGCGAGAGCAGCTGAATGTGATCTGTTCTGCAGGAGTCCATCAGATGAACACGACAACGCTGAGAAAATCTGACTGAACAGAAATAAAACTCAACTGTGCAGTTTATTGGACAAATGTTTTCAAAATAAAACATTTTCTATGAACACAGCAGATGGACACTTTTATTTAAACTGAAAATTCAGCTTTAAGCCTCACTTCTTTTTTTTCTTTTCAAAACACTTGCGGTGCATTGTGGGTAAGGAAAGGCCTCGGAGGATACACAGATGCATCCTGGGTATTTTGTCCAAACGGAGGAGCTGGGTTTGGTTTCCTCCAGAGACTCCTCCCAAAGGAGGATCCTGGCAAAATTTTTAAAATTAATTTATTTACCCTTTATAATAACAATAATATATACTCATAATATCACAATCAATAAATAGAATAGGATACAAAAATAAACCACACAATATAAAATAAACAATTATACAGACATTCAAAAACAAGAGAGAAAAAAAGAGACGAAAGGAAAAGGAGAAGAGGGTTCGGGCGTTTCCTTTAAGTTCAGTAGAGTTTCAGCAGCGTTTGTTGATTTCATTCTTTTAGGGCTTTGTCCATTTACACTTATGTATCTGATAGTGTTATAGTCTTCTTCCATTTGTCCATAAGGCGTCCAGTGGTTTAATTCATATATTTACTTTATTAGTCATTTATTTGAGCAGACATGCTAACAGCCGTTAAAGCTATTACCAGAGTTACTAAAGCAGTTAAAACCAGTCGCAAAATGAGACAGAAAAGTCCTGTATATTTTGGATTATTATTATATTGAAGGAATATTTCTATGTTTATGTTAGATTTGGGGAAGTGCAGTCTCATATAAAAAGATGTGGTGGCATTATTTTAATTGTTTATTAAGACATTGAAATGTGGTTATCATTTTCTAAAATGTAAGTAGTTAATGTAAAGCCAGAACATTACTGTGATTAGACTAGTTTTATAATATTGACTGGAATTATGCTCTTAAGACTATGTTTATTTGTTCTAAACATAATACAATATTTTGTGATTAGACAAAATTGAGGTTAATGATGCAGTACTGCAATGCTTTACTCCCTCATGCAGATTTAAATCTTATTATTGCTATTTTAAGGGTAAAAAAAAGTTTTATATTGCAATACAGTAATCCTATAATCACAGAAAAGATTGATTTGAATCTATATTAATATTACATTCTTAAAATAAACCAATCAGTATAGTTAGGGCCTTTGTTGAAGTGTTTTTCACTGACTTGTGTATTGTTTCCTGAAGGAGGTGATCCAGACAAACCTGACCAGACTCCTGCCACTTTCATCTTATACTTCATATTTAAATCACAGACAATTCCACAGAGGTCCACAGAGGTCCACAGAGGACTACAGATGTCCACAGAGGACTACAGAGGACTACAGAGGACTACAGAGGACTACAGAGGACTACAGAGGGTCTACAGAGGTCTACAGAGGTCTACAGAGGACTACAGAGGACTACAGAGGACTACAGAGGGTCTACAGAGGACTACAGAGGACTACAGAGGTCTACAGAGGTCTACAGAGGACTACAGAGGACTACAGAGGACTACAGAGGACTACAGAGGGTCTACAGAGGACTACAGAGGACTACAGAGGTCTACAGAGGTCTACAGAGGACTACAGAGGACTACAGAGGTCTACAGAGGACTACAGAGGTCTACAGAGGACTACAGAGGACTATAGAGGTCCACAGAGGTCTACAGAGGTCTACAGAGGACTACAGAGGTCTACAGAGGGTCTACAGAGGTCTACAGAGGTCTACAGAGGACTACAGAGGTCTACAGAGGTCTACAGAGGGTCTACAGAGGGTCTACAGAGGGTCTACAGAGGTCTACAGAGGGTCTACAGAGGTCTACAGAGGTCTACAGAGGACTACAGAGGACTATAGAGGTCCACAGAGGTCTACAGAGGTCTACAGAGGACTACAGAGGTCCACAGAGGCCTACAGAGGTCCACAGAGGACTACAGAGGTCCACAGAGGGTCTACAGAGGACTACTCATCCAGAGCTGCTCTTTCTCTCAGGGCGCACTGAAGCGGGGACAATTAATTTCATTAATGACATTAAAAGTGGATGAGTGTTGCTTTATTTACCGTATTTTCTGGAGTATAAGTCGCACCAACCAAAAAATGCATAATAAAGAAGAAAAAAACATATATATGTCGCATTTTTGGGGAAATTTATTTCACAAAAGAACCGATAATTCATCTTGAAAGGCAATTTATAAAAATAATAGAACAGAAAACAACAGGTTGAATACGGTATGTTAACGTCACACACTGATGGTTATTCAGACTTTAACTAAAGCATGAAGACTCACTCCGGAGGAAGACGACACAGCGGTGCAGGAGCAGCAGGTGCACAAGCCTACAGCGCCCTCTAGCGGTTGTCAGTCTGAAAATAACGAACGTGAGATTTTTTTTTTTTTTTTAAATTCACACATAAGTCGCACGCGCGACTTACACTCATACATTTAGTTTATGTGTAAATAGAAAATACAGGTCTGTCTAAATGCTCCTGGGTTTAGTGTTATATGAACTAAAAGATCATCGAGACATTATAAATCTACTATTTGAATATCTTCACGTGTTATATGCTTAAACATTGCTGTTTTATTATCATCATATGAAATAATAATGAGGCTTTATTATTTTACTGTCAACATGTGCCTCCCTCAAACACTAAAGCCTTAATGAACAGAAGCTGCAGATTAGGGACAGATATTTAAACAAATATGAAGGATATAATGAAATATGTTTGAAAAACAGGGTTTAATTTTTAACAGAGATATTGTATAAGTCATAAACTGATGATCGGGAGTTTCCTGGTCAGTGGGAAACAGCTGTGAACATTGTGAAAAAGGGTTAAAGGTGAAGCTGCTCGGCTCTTATTGGTCAGGACAGGTCACGTGGTCCCTCATGTTCGGGAGTGACCCCCTGTGGTAGAAGGTCTACAGAGGCGCCTACATCTCCAGACATGCGCACTGAGCTCAGTCAAGAGGAAGCAGCTGATGTTGAAATCGAAACTTCATGAAGCAGAAGCACTTTGAGTGCTTCAAGTGTGTGCTACAACTGCATCTGAGTTGAACCGGAAACAGCCAGTACTACCTCACTCGCTGCTTTCTTGTATTAAATATTTTAAAAACGGTCATTTTCTTGTGTGTCTCTGGGACAGGGGACACAATGTGTTTGTGGAACAGGGACAGTGCTTGTGCTACGGTGTTGATAAACTTGTATAATACACAGTATTATGTGATGGTAGGTAGGAGGTAATGCTTGTGCAACTTTACTGTTGTGGTAATATGTATAAATGTGGAGCAGTAGTAAAAAGGGGAGTATTTAAAGATTTTTATTTTTAAAAAAAGGAGCATTTCAACAGTGCATGGTTTCATTCTGCTCCTTTTGTGGCTCACCTCTCCAGCTTTGGAGGAGACCCGTTCACATGGCACAGGTGAGGCTGGCACGAGGAGCTATGTTTCATCTTGAACAGGTTTGGGTTTATTGTTTCACGTGATGCTCAGTAAGTGACTCACTCACTCACTCACTCACTCACTCACTGATGTACCTGTCTATTATATTTATAATACTAATAAACTAATAAACAAATAAACTAATACTAACTGATACTGATACTAACTGATACTAATACTAACTAATACTAACTGATACTAACTAATACTAACTAATACTAACTGATACTAACTGATACTGATACTAACTAATACTAATACTAACTAATACTAACACAGTGTGAGCAGTGATCCAGACTCTGTTAAAGACAAACCCATTCAACATTTCCACGCAGCAGCTCGACACGTCAGTGTCACGTGGCCTCGTGACGTAGTGTTTTTAATGTGCGCCTTCATAGAAACGCCATGTGTCTCGCAACATTTATGCTTCAACAGATCGACTCAGTGTCGAGCAAACATCACGAGCTCCACATCTTTCAGGTAAATGCGCGCGTGCAGCTGTGTCCTTCTGAGCAGTTCAAAGTTTCTTAAGCTATAGGTCTGTTTGTGTTTTGGAGTAAGTTCCTTCTCCGTCTTGTATAACAAAAATAAAGGATCTACGAGGACCTCGCTGCGCAGTTTGTCCATTTGCATAATTTCTAGTGAAGCCGGGATGAAGCTTGTTGAAGACCTGCAGCAAATGCTTCACAAAAAGGTTCATTTCTCGAGGCTTCACGAGCACACAAACCCCTGCTGATAGACAGATATATTATCATTATGTAATGCACTAAAGGCTGTTGTCCTGTAACAGTGCAAGTAAAAGAAATCAGTTAATCTTGATAAATACACCTTATGTACAGTATCTTTCATGTAATACTTTGACAAATAAATTAAATAAAACAGCATTCTAGTTTTGTGGTTGGTGCTTCCAGTGGGACTCGAACTTCTCGTTTTGTGATCTGAAGCTGAGAATACTAACCGCTCCACCACAGTTAGCAGGAGGTAGCAGGAGGTAGCAGGAGCAACGTCACAATACAATCAAATGTAATGTTGGCAAATGATCAGTAAATCATTTGGCTTATGTTTGAATAACTCATAATGACAGGGGCCCAGTGTTTCAACAAAGTCAGGGGCAGGTGCCAAGTGTTGATACGCGCTTCACTGAACAGTTCCGACACGCGCTCTACAGCCTCGGCATTATGTGTTCCAGGGAGACCTCTAGCGGTCACTACATGTAACTGCTGATTTACCCAACTGTTCATTAGACCATTACTGTGTGAACATGTTCATGCTTTGTTTGTCATGTATGTATTTGTTTCTGTACTGGGCCAGAACCGTTGGACTGATTAAAGACTAAATGTGATTTATAATCTAAACACTCAGCTTCAGACTCTCTCTCTGCAGTGAAGACTGAACTGTCTGAAAGTGAAAATGAAAGTGCTGGATGATACTTTTGAGATTAAGTTAAGGAAGTGTGTTTGGTTCTTTATTGTTGCTGATCTTGTTCCAGGTTGAACCCTCGTCGTCCTGGAGATCTGAAGGAGAACTTCAGCACCACTGTGCTCTCCACAGACATCGTAAGGAGCTGCACCACTTTCATCTGTGTTTTCAGATTTAGTTGGAGTTTAAAGTCCACAGTTATCTTGAGTAGTTTTATCAGCCTCCTTCTATCACTCACTCAACTCTTAGGACACTTTAAAGAAAGATGAGCTCGATCCCGGTGGTGGACTTCAGCGCCTTCAGCCTCGAGTATGAGCCTGAGAGCGCGACGGAGGAAGAGCTGGAGGCCGTGAGCGCTCAGCTGCACGAGGCGTTCACGGGCGTGGGCTTCGTGTTTCTGCAGAACACGGGCATCAGTCGAGAACAGGTGAGTCCCACAGAAACAGAACAGACTGTGAGCCAGTTTATTAAACCCCAGGAGCTGATGTTTCTGAGTCTAATCTGGCCCTAACCCTCTCAAACCCAGGACCACGGCTGCTGGAAATCCTTGAAAATGCTTGAATTTGAATCTAGTGTTTTCAAGGTTGTAAAAGTCCTTGAATTTTACAGTATATGTCAACTTGTAATTTACTGCAGTTGTAAGGTGCTTGAAAAACATGAAAACACACCTTGAAAAGTGCTTGAATTTGAACTTGTGTCAGAACCCTGTAAACTCTGGTAAAGCGAGGACTGTCCTGTTTATTAACGTCTGCTGTTACTGAGAAACTGAACCAAGTATAATCTGCAGATATTTCTGTCGTAAACAATGAATCCAGCAGGATTCTGACACTCAGGCTCTTTTTTTACGGGATTTAAGTGAATGCAGCTGCTGTCTTTCTGAACATGGCTCATTATTCTGAATACAGCCGTAGTGACGAGGGGCCCCAGAGCAGTTCTTTGTGATGGGCCCCAAAGATACAAGTCTTATATTGAGTGCATTTCCATATGTATAATGTATAACCTGTAAAAATGAAAAACAAAATGACATGTTGCATATAAACATATAAGTGCCTGTACTGCTTAACACTGCCTAAATATTACTGCGACCCCTTCACCTCCCGGGCCCCAGAGATTTTAGTTACTTAAACTGTAGCTGATATTTTTTTTATTTGATTGTGAAAATGATTTAAACCCAAATACTTTATTGTAAAAACAGTCTTTCTGATCCATCTAGTGTTTATTGTAAGGGATTGTAATAGATGAGAACCTCTATTCAGGAACAGAAAACCTTGGACAATCACATGCTCCAAAAAGGAGCGCTCCCATTGGTCGACACTTGTCACATGACGTTCCAGGAAGTTTAATAGCTGCAGATAAAGTGTATTTTCAGCTGAATATGTCTTTTAACAGAGAAACAGCTGAAAAAAGAAAAGCATCAACAGAGAAAAGGGAGGCAACGTAAAACACAGATAAATACTGTCAATTCAATCACGTAATGTTTAACGAGGAGGAGATAATTGTCGTCCTGACGCTGAAGTCACAGCTAAGCTAACGCTAAACTCTAAACTTCAGTTTGGTCAAATGGATTAGTATTTTGGAGGAAAAAAGGTCTGGTTTTAATTTTTTTATTCTTTTGCTTTTACTGCGTTTACGTCCTGCAGGAGAAACATCTGTATTTTCTATCTTCTGCAGGTGGAGCGTGTGATGGAGGTGTCTCTTAAGTTCTTCCTGCTTCCAGAGAAGGAGAAGAGGAGCTACAGCAGAGGCAGCTTCAAGGAGCACGTGAACCACGGCTGGGTCTCTCTGGAGACCGAGAGGTACCACAAAGTCCAGACCAAGACCGAGCTGTACCTTTTAAATAAATGTATCTGCAGCAGAGCGTGACCCACAGGTGGAGACCATCACAGTGTTCCTCTATAGCGCCTCCTACTGCGAGTGCTGGATGCTGCGTCTGTTAATGATACGTCTGAGATTAAGTTAAGGAAGTGTGTTTGGTTCTTTATTGTTGCTGATCTTGTTCCAGGTTGAACCCTCGTCGTCCTGGAGATCTGAAGGAGAGCTTCAACACCACTGTGCTCTCCACAGACATCGTAAGGAGCTGCACCACTTTCATCTGTGTTTTCAGATTTGTAAAGTTTATCTGTGGAGTTTAAAGTCCACAGTTATCTTGAGTAGTTTTATCAGCCTCCTTCTATCACTCACTCAACTCTTAGGACACTTTAAAATGACGCAGTATCTGTCCTTTTGAAACGGACTTAAACTTCACTAAATTCTCAGAAGATACATTTAAAATGGAGTTTAATTCAACAGACGCCACTTTGTAACTGGACGATCTGGTTATTTTCTGTGGTTTTGTGTAGAAATGGCCATCAGGGGGCGCTCTGGCAGACTTCCAACAGATCAAGACCTCTTTTTTAAATCGCTGCACAGAGCTGGGTCTGAGAGTCCTCAGAGTCATGGCCCACAGTCTGGGCCTGGACCCGGAACTGTTCCTGAAGCTCCACAAGAAGATCGGGGGTAGGACTCTGAGCCCAGACTAAACAAGAACCAAGAACCTCACAGAAACAGACAGAAACAGAGGGAAATAACGACTGTTACTGTGATCTGTGTTGTTCTCAGAGGACGGCAACGCCTCGACTCTGCGCTCGCTCTACTATCCTCCTGTCGACGCAGCGAAGGCCAAAGAGGGTCAGGTCCGGTGTGGAGAGCACTCGGACTACGGCAGCATCACTCTGCTGTTCCAGAGCTCAGAGGGTCTGCAGGTAATCTAGAACTGTTCCAGAGCTCAGAGGGTCTGCAGGTAATCTAGAACTGTTCCAGAACTCAGAGGGTCTGCAGGTGACTCTAGAACTGTTCTAGAGCTCAGAGGGTCTGCAGGTAATCTAGAACTGTTCCAGAGCTCAGAGGGTCTGCAGGTAATCTAGAACTGTTCCAGAACTCAGAGGGTCTGCAGGTAATCTAGAACTGTTCCAGAGCTCAGAGGGTCTGCAGGTGACTCTAGAACTGTTCCAGAGCTCAGAGGGTCTGCAGGTAATCTAGAACTGTTCCAGAGCTCAGAGGGTCTGCAGGTGACTCTAGAACTGTTCCAGAACTCAGAGGGTCTGCAGGTGAATCTAGAACTGTTCCAGAACTCAGAGGGTCTGCAGGTAATCTAGAACTGTTCTAGAGCTCATCGGGTCTGCAGGTAATCTAGAACTGTTCCAGAGCTCAGGGGGTCTGCAGGTGACTCTAGAACTGTTCTAGAGCTCAGGGGGTCTGCAGGTAATCTAGAACTGTTCTAGAGCTCAGAGGGTCTGCAGGTAATCTAGAACTGTTCCAGAGCTCAGGGGGTCTGCAGGTAATCTAGAACTGTTCCAGAGCTCAGGGGGTCTGCAGGTAATCTAGAACTGTTCCAGAGCTCAGGGGGTCTGCAGGTAATCTAGAACTGTTCCAGAGCTCAGGGGGTCTGCAGGTGACTCTAGAACTGTTCTAGAGCTCAGAGGGTCTGCAGGTGACTCTAGAACTGTTCCAGAGCTCAGAGGGTCTGCAGGTAATCTAGAACTGTTCCAGAGCTCAGAGGGTCTGCAGGTGACTCTAGAACTGTTCCAGAGCTCAGAGGGTCTGCAGGTGACTCTAGAACTGTTCCAGAGCTCAGAGGGTCTGCAGGTAATCTAGAACTGTTCCAGAGCTCAGAGGGTCTGCAGGTAATCTAGAACTGTTCCAGAGCTCAGAGGGTCTGCAGGTAATCTAGAACTGTTCTAGAGCTCAGAGGGTCTGCAGGTAATCTAGAACTGTTCTAGAGCTCATCGGGTCTGCAGGTGACTCTAGAACTGTTCCAGAGCTCAGAGGGTCTGCAGGTAATCTAGAACTGTTCTAGAGCTCAGAGGGTCTGCAGGTGACTCTAGAACTGTTCCAGAACTCAGAGGGTCTGCAGGTAATCTAGAACTGTTCCAGAACTCAGAGGGTCTGCAGGTAATCTAGAACTGTTCCAGAGCTCAGAGGGTCTGCAGGTAATCTAGAACTGTTCCAGAACTCAGAGGGTCTGCAGGTGACTCTAGAACTGTTCCAGAGCTCAGAGGGTCTGCAGGTAATCTAGAACTGTTCCAGAGCTCAGAGGGTCTGCAGGTGACTCTAGAACTGTTCCAGAGCTCAGAGGGTCTGCAGGTGAATCTAGAACTGTTCCAGAACTCAGAGGGTCTGCAGGTAATCTAGAACTGTTCCAGAGCTCAGAGGGTCTGCAGGTAATCTAGAACTGTTCCAGAGCTCAGAGGGTCTGCAGGTGAATCTAGAACTGTTCCAGAACTCAGAGGGTCTGCAGGTAATCTAGAACTGTTCCAGAGCTCAGGGGGTCTGCAGGTAATCTAGAACTGTTCCAGAACTCAGAGGGTCTGCAGGTAATCTAGAACTGTTCTAGAGCTCAGAGGGTCTGCAGGTAATCTAGAACTGTTCTAGAGCTCAGAGGGTCTGCAGGTGAATCTAGAACTGTTCCAGAACTCAGAGGGTCTGCAGGTAATCTAGAACTGTTCCAGAGCTCAGGGGGTCTGCAGGTAATCTAGAACTGTTCCAGAACTCAGAGGGTCTGCAGGTAATCTAGAACTGTTCTAGAGCTCAGAGGGTCTGCAGGTAATCTAGAACTGTTCTAGAGCTCAGAGGGTCTGCAGGTGACTCTAGAACTGTTCTAGAGCTCAGAGGGTCTGCAGGTGACTCTAGAACTGTTCCAGAGCTCAGAGGGTCTGCAGGTGACTCTAGAACTGTTCCAGAGCTCAGAGGGTCTGCAGGTGACTCTAGAACTGTTCCAGAGCTCAGAGGGTCTGCAGGTAATCTAGAACTGTTCTAGAGCTCAGAGGGTCTGCAGGTGACTCTAGAACTGTTCCAGAACTCAGAGGGTCTGCAGGTAATCTAGAACTGTTCCAGAGCTCAGAGGGTCTGCAGGTGACTCTGTGTCCTGTGTTCCAGGTGCGCAGTCGCTCAGGTGAGTTCCTGAGTGCTCCGTATATTCCTGGAGCCGTTCTCATAAACATCGCAGACCTGATGCAGAGATGGACCAGCGACCACTTCGTGTCTGCTGTGAGTTGAACGCACTTTTAAACAGAATAAATGTAGAGAACAGTCCTGATGGAAGAGTCTTCAGGTCCATAGGGTCCTGCTGCCTGCTCCTGGAGACCCCTGCACCCGACAGTCGCTGGCCTTCTTCATGCATCCGGACGACGACGCTCTGATCACCTGCTGCGACGGCTCCAACAAATATCCTCCAATCACAGCAGGACAGTACCTGATCGACCGCTTCAACGAATCGTACGGAAGCAAATGATCGACTCGAACGGAAACAAATGATGGACTCGAACGGAAACAAATGATGGACTCGAACGGAAACAAATGATGGACTCGAACGGAAACAAATGATGGACTCGAACGGAAACAAATGATGGACTCGAACGGAAACAAATGATGGACTCGAACGGAAACAAATGATCGACTCGAACGGAAACAAATGATGGACTCGAACGGAAACAAATGATCGACTCGAACGGAAACAAATGATGGACTCGAACGGAAACAAATGATCGACTCGAACGGAAACAAATGATCGACTCGAACGGAAACAAATGATGGACTCGAACGGAAACAAATGATGGACTCGAACGGAAACAAATGATGGACTCGAACGGAAACAAATGATGGACTCGAACGGAAACAAATGATGGACTCGAACGGAAACAAATGATGGACTCGAACGGAAACAAATGATGGACTCGAACGGAAACAAATGATGGACTCGAACGGAAACAAATGATGGACTCGAACGGAAACAAATGATCGACTCGAACGGAAACAAATGATGGACTCGAACGGAAACAAATGATGGACTCGAACGGAAACAAATGATGGACTCGAACGGAAACAAATGATGGACTCGAACGGAAACAAATGATGGACTCGAACGGAAACAAATGATCGACTCGAACGGAAACAAATGATCGACTCGAACGGAAACAAATGATGGACTCGAACGGAAACAAATGATGGACTCGAACGGAAACAAATGATGGACTCGAACGGAAACAAATGATGGACTCGAACGGAAACAAATGATGGACTCGAACGGAAACAAATGATGGACTCGAACGGAAACAAATGATGGACTCGAACGGAAACAAATGATGGACTCGAACGGAAACAAATGATTGACTCAAACAGAACTAACCAAACTAAACCTGAACCACTAAACACCTGAACTTGTAAATATTTGACAAAGATGTAGTTTTGCATTTGTTTTTTATTCGATCCATATTCGACAGTAACTCATCAAGTTTTAATACAGACTTTTTTAAACTGTTCAAGTGGTTTTTATATTTTCCAAACGAGTTTAAAGACACTTTCAAATGTTTAAATAACAATAAATCATCCAAGGCTTCAATAAAAACATCATAAATAAATGCAGTAGTGGACATCGATCAGCGTCTCAGAGCTTCACAGTTCTCTACAAGAACTTTATGTTAATGAGAAATAAATAAAATCAGAATTTAAAAGACTGAACATTTGTATTTCATGATTTATGCTTTTTGAATTTGTACACAATTAATGTGGAATTTAATAAAATGATACACTGGTTTAAAAAAGCTCAGTTATTAATTGTTTCAAGGCAGCAGCTGTGGGTCTGATGCTCATGATTATCATTTTATGAAATGTTTTAGTGGCAGTGTTGTTGTTTTTTTGTAAAGGTCCAGTGTTTTTTATGAATCTTCTTCATGATCTACAACAGAAAAGAACAGAAAGAGTTGGCTCATGAGATCAGGTGAGTTTAGAGAAGAGTTCATAAGAAGCCACTCTGTTTAAACCAGAAACAAACTCCAGGATTCATTCACTTTTCTCCAATATTTTCCAAAACTTCTAACTTTTCTGAAATGAAATTATGGAATATGAAATATCAGCAGTAAAGCAATAATGAATTGTTATTTAAAAGACCAAGCAGGACTCTCCGACAGAAGTCTAAACTCAGCGCTGTGTTGGATAAATGTCAGAGAAACTTACGCTCAGCTTCTCCAAACGTCGAACCTCTGAGTTTATTCATCTGCTCCATGGCCTGTTCACACAAAAAC
The DNA here is from genome assembly GCA_036850595.1 of Rhyacichthys aspro. NCBI lineage: Eukaryota > Metazoa > Chordata > Actinopteri > Gobiiformes > Rhyacichthyidae > Rhyacichthys > Rhyacichthys aspro. The sequence continues at coordinate 24,565,230 of CM072153.1, forward strand.
AGAGGTTAAGGCATTTTCAAACCAATTAAACACAAATAGACTGTGGCATTATCTTTTAACATCTTCGCAGACATAAACCAGCTCTCAGAATGATCTTTGGGTCAGCAGTTAAACCTGATGTAGCTCTGTGGTGTTTGTGTCAGACCTGTTCCAACTGCTGCCTGTGTGGTTCTGGTTGGTTTCTGGGTGGTTCTGGTTGGTTTTTGGGTGGTTCTGGTTGGTTTTAGTGTGGTTCTGGTTGGTTTTTGTGTGGTTCTGGTTGGTATTTGTGTGGTTCTAGCTGGTTTCTGGGTGGTTCTAGCAGGTTTTTGGGTGGTTCTGGTTGGTTTTTGTGTGGTTCTGGTTGGTTTTTGTGTGGTTCTAGCTGGTTTTTGTGCGGTTGTGGTTGGTTTTTGGGTGGTTCTGGTTGGTTTTTGGGTGGTTCTAGCTGGTTTCTGGGTGGTTCTAGCTGGTTTTTGTGTGGTTCTAGCTGGTTTTTGTGTGGTTCGGGTTGGTTTTTGTGCGGTTCTGGTTGGTTTTTGGCTGGTTCTAGCTGGTTTTTGGCTGGTTCTAGCTGGTTTTTGGCTGGTTCTGGTTGGTTTTTGTGTGGTTCTAGCAGGTTTTTGGCTGGTTCTAGCTGTTTTTTGTCTGGTTCTGGTTGTTTTCTGGGTGGTTCTAGCTGGTTTTTGGCTGGTTCTAGCTGGTTTTTGGGTGGTTCTGGTTGGTTTTTGGGTGGTTCTAGCTGGTTTTTGGCTGGTTCTAGCTGGTTTTTGGCTGGTTCTAGCTGTTTTTTGTCTGGTTCTGGTTGTTTTCTGGGTGGTTCTAGCTGGTTTTTGGCTGGTTCTGGTAGGTTTTTGGCTGGTTCTAGCTGGTTTTTGTCTGGTTCTGGTTGGTTCTGGTGTAGGTGGTGTCAGACCTGTTCCAGCTGCTGCCTCTGTGCCTTCAGCTCCCTCTGCTTCTGCTCCAGCTCCACCTTCTGTCGCTCCAGCTCCTCTGTCTCCGTCTGCAGTTTGTCCTGTTCGTTCCACAGATGCTCCTCGAACTGGTTCAGCTCTTCCTCGGTGTAAAGCGGCCGGTGGTCCAGGGTCTGCGGCAGAAAGACCGGGTCAGACCCGGTTCAGTCCCGGTTCGGTCCCGGCTCGGTCCGGTTTATTCTCACCTGCCACTCGTCCGTTTTGTGGAAGTCGTCTTTTCGGGTGTAGTCCATAAACTCCTGCTGAGACACCAGTCCGTCTCCGTCTCGGTCGACCTGAGACACCAACAGGAACAGTTCTGAGGCAGATTTAGAAACGTTCTCTCGCTGGGTTCCACCTGAGCACACCTGTGTTCTGAGGCTGGAGCAGAACGGTGCACGCTACAGCAACAGACTGAATCACAATCTCACCTCCTGCTTTGATTAAGCTCTGATTAAAGCTCGCGTGTCTGTGACGCTGCGTTCAAGTGCACTCAGGAAAACTCAGCGCTATGGTTTTGTGAGGGAGACTTTAACTTAAGTTTTAACTCTGTTTTGAACAAACACTTGCAGTTTCACGTGTTTTTACAGTAAAACAAATTATACTTTTATTTAATCAAATAACATCAAATATATCTGGAGGTTATGAGTTTAAATAAATCCATTTAATGCTGTTAAAACCTTCAAATCCGACTAAAACCTGTTCAAATCCATCTTAAACCAGATTACATCCATCTTTAACCTGTTCAAATCCATCTAAAACCTGTTCAAATCCATCTAAAACATGTTCCAATCCAACTCAAACCTGTTCAAATCCATCTAAAACCTGTTCAAATCCATCTAAAACATGTTCAAATCCATCTAAAACCTGTTCAAATCCATCTAAAACATATTCAAATCCATCTAAAACCTGTTTCAATCCAACTCAAACCTGTTCCAATCCAACTCAAACCTGTTCCAATCCAACTCAAACCTGTTCAGATCCATTTTACAAACCAGTTTACACCAGGACATATCCAGGTGTAGTCCTGGTTTGTTTAATGGTTTTCCTTCCTGGTACAGTGTGAGGTACCTCGTCCATCACATGCTCTCTCATCCGGAGACGCTCCTCTTCCATCTCCATCATGTCGTCCTCTTCGTTCTGAGGGTTGTACGCTTTCTCCAGCTGCAACACGTCTCACTTTTACTCCGGCGGCTCTTATTTAAATCATAAACACATCTGAACATTCAAGAGTGTTACCTCTTTGGTGAAGAGAGCCTCCAGTTCGCTCTCGTCCATGTAGCCGTCTCTGTTGCTGTCTGAAACATGACAGCATCACGTCATACATGTCCCTGTGGAGATTCTCACTCATCCAGGTCACAATCTGAGAACCTCTTACACCAGTTACAGCAGTAATGTCTCATAAAATATCATCTAAAATAACCCTTTTATATTCAATGGTCTTAATATGCTCTTCTATTTTCAAAAACTGGTAGATTATTAATGTAGGATTTCCAGGAGTAACCTTGGTTTAGTCCTGGTTCAGTCTGGTTTAGTCCTGGTTTAGTCTGGTTTAGTCCTGGTTTAGTCCTGGTTTAGACCTGGTTTAGTCCTGTTTCAGACCTGGTTTAGTCCTGGTTTAGTCCTGGTTTAGTCCTGGTTCAGTCTGGTTTAGTCCTGGTTTAGACCTGGTTTAGTCCTGGTTCAGACCTGGTTTAGTCCTGGTTTAGTCCTGGTTCAGTCTGGTTTAGTCCTGGTTTAGACCTGGTTTAGTCCTGGTTCAGTCTGGTTTAGTCCTGGTTTAGACCTGGTTTAGTCCTGTTTCAGACCTGGTTTAGTCCTGGTTTAGTCCTGGTTTAGTCCTGGTTCAGTCTGGTTTAGTCCTGGTTTAGACCTGGTTTAGTCCTGGTTTAGACCTGGTTTAGTCCTGGTTCAGTCTGGTTTAGTCCTGGTTTAGACCTGGTTTAGTCCTGTTTCAGACCTGGTTTAGTCCTGTTTCAGACCTGGTTTAGTCCTAGTTTACTCCTGGTTTAGTCCTGGTTTAGACCTGGTTTAGTCCTGTTTCAGACCTGGTTTAGTCCTGGTTTAGACCTGGTTTAGTCCTGGTTTAGTCCTGGTTTAGTCCTGGTTTAGTCCTGGTTTAGTCCTGGTTTAGACCTGGTTTAGTCCTGGTTTAGTCCTGGTTTAGTCCTGGTTTAGTCCTGGTTTAGTCCTGGTTCAGTCTGGTTTAGTCCTGGTTTAGACCTGGTTTAGTCCTGGTTCAGTCTGGTTTAGTCCTGGTTTAGACCTGGTTTAGTCCTGTTTCAGACCTGGTTTAGTCCTGGTTTAGTCCTGGTTCAGACCTGGTTTAGTCCTGGTTTAGTCCTGTTTCAGTCCTGGTTTAGACCTGGTTTAGTCCTGTTTCAGTCCTGGTTTAGTCCTGGTTCAGTCTGGTTTAGTCCTGGTTTAGACCTGGTTTAGTCCTGTTTCAGACCTGGTTTAGTCCTGGTTCAGTCTGGTTTAGTCCTGGTTTAGACCTGGTTTAGTCCTGTTTCAGACCTGGTTTAGTCCTGGTTTAGTCCTGGTTTAGTCCTGGTTCAGTCTGGTTTAGTCCTGGTTTAGACCTGGCTCAGTCTGGTCCAGTTGTTACCGTGGAGTGTGAAGAAGGTCTTTGGGTCAAAGTCGTCAGGATCTAAACCGTCCGAGTCGTGCCAGACCTCCTTCAGCTGGTCCTCACTGGCCTGAGACAAGACACACAATAAAACATGTTCAAATCCATCTAAAACATGTTTAAATCCATCTAAAACCTGTTCAAATCCAACTAAAACCTGTTCAAATCCAACTAAAACCTGTTCAAATCCATCTAAAACATGTTCAAATCCATCTAAAACCAGTTCAAATCCAACTAAAACCTTTTCAAATCCAACTAAAACCTGTTGAAATCCATCTAAAACCTGTTCAAATACATCTAAAACCTGTTCAAATCCATCTAAAACATGTTTAAATCCATCTAAAACCTGTTCAAATCCATCTTAAACCAGTTCAAATCCAACTAAAACCTGTTCAAATCCATCTAAAACCAGTTCAAACCCAACTTAAACCTGTTCAAATCCATCTAAAACATGTTCAGATCCATGTTTTTCCGTGCTTCTCACTGGGTGGTTGACTTTGGGATGGTCGGCATGTTTCTTCTTCATCTCCTCATGGTGTTTCTCCTCCTTCCGTCGCTCGTCCTCGGTCAGGTTCTTGAGTCGTTGTCGTCTCTCGTGTTCCTTCATCATCTCGTATTCTTTAAACGCCTCGTGCTGCTTCTGGTCCACCTCCTTCAGGTCTTTCGTGGCCTGCGGGTCACACAGAGCGGGTCGGTCCAGGTAAAACCACAGCAGCAGAAGGATCGAGAGGAAACTGTACGCACGGATCTGATGAGGCGGTCCAGGTCGGACACCTCGAAGCTGTCGGGGTTCGTGAAGTCTAAGTGTTCGAACTGTTTGAGCAGAGTCGGGTGGTCTTTGAGTTTATCTGAGGAGCAGATACTGACAGACTTTATACAGAAACAAAACCAGACACGTACTGTACAAGACGGTACATGTGTAGCTCAGGCTCACATAGAAGGACTTTTACAGACGTCACTCACCAGAAAAATATAGAAAAATCACAAAATACAAGACGAAAAGACTGTTTGACTGAGGTTCATATGTAACATTCACATTTATCCAAGAGAACGGTGCTAACAGAGCCACCACCGGAGTCTGAACCAAACACAGCATAAAACACAGTGAGTAAACTCCAGCAGGGTCTACAGCGTCCTCTCTGAACTGTCCTCATGCTCTTTGTGAAGTATGGTGTGTAAACTTGTACAGTTTCTGACCTTTGTTGTGCAGCAGCTCTCGTTTGGCCTTGAGCAACATCCTCAGGCGACTCATCTCTTCTCTCTTCAACTCGTCCAGCTTCGTCCGGACGCTGTGGTGAACAAAGTCCAGCTCCGTGGACAGTTTCCCGTCCTGCAAAACAAAGAGCATTCAGCTTCAGGAAAATAACCAAAATAACCATAGAACTAACATTACTGTGAAATTGATTAGGTTATCATCGAGTCTTTTCATTTGTTTCACTTCTTCTTATGACTTAACTATGCAACAACATGATATGTGACTTATTACTGTTTTTACTGTTATTCACTTGTTTTGCTGGTGTTACAGTCTTATACATTATACAGTCTAATATTGTCAAACTGCCCAGTTTCAGACTCTGTTTAAAACTCAGCTGAAACAGGCTCAGACGTGGGTTAAGTCTGTACCGTGATGTCGCTCATGTTGGCGCTGCGCAGCTTCTCTCTGAAGTGAGGGTCCTTCTCCAGATACTCCACCACCTGTCGCAGGTAAGAGTCGTACGGCAGCGCTGTCTCCTGAACACATCAGAGAACTGTCCTGAACCTCACCAACGATCTCTCGTTACGTCAGACTCTGTTCACGAACGATCTCTCGTTACGTCAGACTCTGTTCACAAACGATCTGTCGTTACGTCAGACTCTGTTCACGAACGATCTGTCTTTACGTCAGACTCTGTTCACGAACGGTCTCTCGTTACGTCAGACTCTGTTCACAAACGATCTGTCGTTACGTCAGACTCTGTTCACGAACGATCTGTCGTTACGTCAGACTCTGTTCACGAACGATCTGTCGTTACGTCAGACTCTGTTCACGAACGATCTGTCGTTACGTCAGACTCTGTTCACGAACGATCTGTCTTTACGTCAGACTCTGTTCACGAACGATCTGTCGTTACGTCAGACTCTGTTCACGAACAATCTGTCTTTACGTCGGACTCTGTTCACAAACGATCTGTCGTTACGTCAGACTCTGTTCACGAACGCTCTGTTTATGTTTTTTCACGCGTCTGTCTTTAGTCAACTCTTAATGTTTTTCACGAACGATCTGTCGTTACGTCAGACTCTGTTCACAAACGATCTGTCGTTACGTCAGACTCTGTTCACGAACGATCTGTCGTTACGTCAGACTCTGTTCACGAACAATCTGTCGTTACGTCAGACTCTTCACGAACGATCTGTCGTTACGTCAGACTCTGTTCACGAACGATCTGTCGTTACGTCAGACTCTGTTCACGAACGATCTGTCGTTACGTCAGACTCTGTTCACGAACGATCTGTCGTTACGTCAGACTCTGTTCACGAACGATCTGTCGTTACGTCAGACTCTGTTCACGAACGATCTGTCGTTACGTCAGACTCTGTTCACGAACGATCTGTCGTTACGTCAGACTCTGTTCACGAACGATCTGTCTTTACGTCAGACTCTGTTCACGAACGATCTGTCGTTACGTCAGACTCTGTTCACGAACGATCTGTCGTTACGTCAGACTCTGTTCACGAACGATCTGTCGTTACGTCAGACTCTGTTCACGAACGATCTGTCTTTACGTCAGACTCTTCACGAACGATCTGTCTTTACGTCAGACTCTGTTCACGAACGATCTGTCGTTACGTCAGACTCTGTTCACGAACGATCTGTCGTTACGTCAGACTCTGTTCACGAACGATCTGTCGTTACGTCAGACTCTGTTCACGAACGATCTGTCTTTACGTCAGACTCTTCACGAACGATCTGTCTTTACGTCGAACTCTTCACGAACGATCTGTCTTTACGTCAGACTCTTCACGAACGATCTGTCTTTACGTCAGACTCTGTTCACGAACGATCTGTCTTTACGTCAGACTCTGTTCACGAACGATCTGTCTTTACGTCAGACTCTGTTCACGAACGATCTGTCGTTACGTCAGACTCTGTTCACGAACGATCTGTCTTTACGTCAGACTCTGTTCACGAACGATCTGTCTTTACGTCAGACTCTGTTCACGAACGATCTGTCGTTACGTCAGACTCTGTTCACGAACGATCTGTCGTTACGTCAGACTCTGTTCACGAACGATCTGTCGTTACGTCAGACTCTGTTCACGAACGATCTGTCTTTACGTCAGACTCTGTTCACGAACGATCTGTCGTTACGTCAGACTCTGTTCACGAACGATCTGTCGTTACGTCAGACTCTGTTCACGAACGATCTGTCGTTACGTCAGACTCTTCACGAACGATCTGTCTTTACGTCAGACTCTTCACGAACGATCTGTCGTTACGTCAGACTCTGTTCACGAACGATCTGTCGTTACGTCAGACTCTGTTCACGAACGATCTGTCGTTACGTCAGACTCTGTTCACGAACGATCTGTCGTTACGTCAGACTCTGTTCACGAACGATCTGTCGTTACGTCAGACTCTGTTCACGAACGATCTGTTCGTTACGTCAGACTCTTCACGAACGATCTGTCTTTACGTCAGACTCTTCACGAACAATCTGTTCGTTACGTCAGACTCTGTTCACGAACGATCTGTTCATTATGTCGGACTCTGTTCACGAACGATCTGTTCATTACGTCAGACTCTGTTCACGAACGATCTGTCGTTACGTCAGACTCTTCACGAACGATCTGTTCATTACGTCGGACTCTGTTCACGAACGATCTGTTCATTACGTCAGACTCTGTTCACGAACGATCTGTTCGTTACGTCAGACTCTTCACGAACGATCTGTCTTTACGTCAGACTCTTCACGAACAATCTGTTCATTACGTCGGACTCTGTTCACGAACGATCTGTCGTTACGTCAGACTCTGTTCCACGAACGATCTGTCGTTACGTCAGACTCTGTTCACAAACGATCTGTCGTTACGTCAGACTCTGTTCACGAACAATCTGTCTTTACGTCAGACTCTTCACGAACGATCTGTTCATTACGTCAGACTCTGTTCACGAACGATCTGTCTTTACGTCAGACTCTTCACGAACGGTCTCTCGTTACGTCAGACTCTTCACGAACGATCTGTTCATTACGTCAGACTCTGTTCACGAACGATCTGTCTTTACGTCAGACTCTGCTCGTAACAACAGATTGTGCTCAGGTTTCATCGGCGTTAAACTCACGGCGCTCTTTGGAGACTGATGGTCCTGGGTTTTGTTGGAGCTGAGAGGCACAGACTGGACCAGACTCAGAGAAAGCAGCAGGAGACGGAGAGACACAGTCCTACTCATCTGTAACACACAGAGGAGGAGTTATTATTCAGGAGAAATCAAAGAAATGACTGATGACAGTTTAGGTTTCTGTTCCATCAGATCTAGGACAAACAGATCCACATAGTCTTCAACAGATAAAACAAAGCCTCGTTACACTGAAAATATGTATAACCAACAGCATTATCTTACACTAGTCACAGAAAGGCATTGGTGCAGCTAAACTAAACGTTTGACGAACACATTAAAACCTGTCACTCATAAAGAACAGAGGGTTCAGTGTGATTACAGGTTTTCATTAACGCAGCGCTGTATTTCCTCAAGACATTGAGGAATAACACGTAACACAATGAGAGTAGAGATGTTTGGGAGTTTAAAAGGAGCCAGAGTTGTTCTCAGATGATTTTCAGGACTGGTCACTCAGTAACAGGTTTCTTGTTATAACAACTGTTAAAAAGACACTGGAAAAACTACTATACAACTTAAGAATGATACAAACAAAGAGATCTCGGTTTGCCACAAAAATACAAACTTTTCTTTCAGGGCTTTTCCATTCTGTGTCTTTCAGGTTGTGTTTTTTAGGTTTGTCTTTAAACCACTTTTTACTGAATGGGTCTATAATTGTGTCCTGTTTGAGTCTTGAGTATAATTATTATTAAATATATCATTATCACATTTTTCTTGATGTACTGTGATCATTTTAAGGCTGTATCCCTCTGTCCTCCTCCAGACTGTGGTCCATATCTGTTTAAAGAGAGCTTCACTACATCACTTTAACTTCTCGGTCACAGTTTAGTTGATGCTCTGACAGTTCGTCTTCCTCTTGATGAAGCTCTGAGGAATAACCTGACTCCAGAGAGACCTGTCGGAGCACAGTCAGGGTTTATTTGTTTTAGTAAACGGTCACGATCCTGAGGGTGCCGTTAGATTTTCATTCATTTCATTTTTTTTTAGTTTGTTCTCCGGGTTTAACACAAGGTGGTCCTCGCTTTTATCTTTTGTTGGTTTTGGGGTTAGACTTTATAAAAATGACAGTTGTTTGTAACGTGTTTTTAGAGAGACTGGGTTTATGTTTAGCTCAGTGACATACATTTCCATATTATTTTACATTTATGTTGTTTGCTCATCAGTGGCTATACCCAAAAGAAAAAAAAGGCAGTTTAAAGAAAAAGAACTAGAAGAACAGGTTTTTGTGGCATATCTTATACCCTCTCAGAGCTCCACCTGCTTTTGGAGCTTATTCCCTTCAGCACAAGCTTTTTACTAAAACTTTTACTAATATTGACAGTTTACGCTTTACCCTTTAATTGTTTAGTTGTGTTCGCGCTAATCTTTAAAAGAGGCTAAAGGTAAAATGTAGAATTGTCAGTAATAATTGTACATTTGATCAAATTCCTCAGCGTATTCTCTTGAGTTGTATATTCTAGTCAATTCTTAAGATTAACTTGTTTAAATCACATTTTGCATTTAAAATAGCTTGTTTTTTAAAGTTAATATTACTTTTTTGACTAAAATCCTTCGTTGATTTGACAGCATGAATGCACCTGTTTCTAAAGGTTAATTAAAGATGAACGCTCAAAAACGGAAGAAAAACATATTCAAACACACTTTAGGAATAAAAAAGGTAAAGTAAATGTTTAGAATAATGTCCCACGGAGCGGAGACTTACTTTGAGCCGCTCTTCGGTGTAGTTTCCAGGTTTTATTCAGAGGTTTTTCTCGTTTACGGCTGTGTCGCTGTCATCGCCTCAGCGCTCAACCCGCTTAAGAGGGCTGCGGTTGCTATGGCGACGGCCTGCCTCCAGCGCACTCTGATTGGTCCGTGGTGGAGCGTAGTACGTAACAGAGTCGCGGTGGGAGCTGATTGGCCGCTCGGAGCTGTCAATCATTAGGTCATCCATCTGTGACGTAAGACGCGTTGAATTGTACGTGGCGTTAAGAAGCAAAGGGACAAAAATAAACATTAAAAAAAATACAAAAATAACTCAAATGTAAGTGGTAAACTGAAAATGACAAAAATAAATAAATTACGAAAAAACACAAGAAACATTAGATTAAAAATGAAAATAAACAACCAAACTTTTAATTAAATATAAATTGAATATAAAAAATGAGAAATTGACAGAATCAGTGTACTCGGAAACAGGCTCATCATCAAACTTGGTAAAGTTTATTATAATATACCTGTTGATTATGAGTTGTTTGGTTTGTAGAGTTTTTGTTTTTAAAGGCTTAAAGATGACAAATTAATTAAACATATGGTAGGAAACTAAAATGTCTTCAAAACTATGCTCCCAAAAAAACAAACAAAAACAGAACTGTTATTGTTTAAGAAAACCTTTCCTTTAAATATATAATATCACCATGGACAATAAAAGAGGGACGGACAAAACTTCATCTCAATCTGACTTTTATTTTGTACAAATATGCTTGATCCTTTTACGAAAAAAAAAAAAAAAACAGAAAAAAAACAAGTTTAGTGCCAAGTGTCATGACACCATTAGAGAACATTATGAATGATGTTAGAGAAAACCTCACTGAGTTTTCATGTGAGTTTCCTGTGTTTCTGTGAATCTGAGCCACACAGTCTGTTCTATACATTTAAAACGGTGAAAGTAACTCTAGACTGGTCTCTGTTCCATTGTCTCTGTGTATTTACATCAGAGCCTCATTCTCTTCTCTCTGTAGAGCTCAGTGAACACAGCAGTGAAACTCTGGCTGATGTTTAGGAAAAACACATACGTCTCATTCATGTTTAAATCTTTTAAGACAGACAGCAGGCTCCTCAGTATCTTAGGGCTCAATCCCTAAAACAGATCTAACAACACTCATGTCTCTAAGCTGTTTGGTTAGTGTTTGGTGTTAGGGGTAAAAGCTGCAGTTATTTGTTTCTGCGTGAATTTTGGTGGATTAAAAATGCCTTAAACATTAAGAGAAACACTGTTGACCTCACTAATTCCTAAACCCTGCCACAGCCCTGATTTTAATCTAAAATCTGTAAAAGAACAGCTTTAACCCAGTGTTGTCAGTGTTATGTAACCTCCCTGCAGTGCCTGTGTTCGTCCACGGAGAGGCGCTGTTCCCCGTGTAATGCTCCGCTCTGAGGCCGCGGCAGGCGCTCGGTCCTCGGCCTCGCTCCGCTCCAGCCCCCGCTCTCTGCTCCGGACCTCCTCCAGCAGCTCCACAGGAACTGACGTCTCAAGTGAAAAGAGAAGCCACGGAAAAAAATGCAGCTGCAGGAAAAATGGCTCCAAACAGCGCGCCGCTAAAAGGTAAAAGACACACTTTTCTACAAAATGTCGTTTGGTGAAAGTTTCCGCGTTTACTTTAAAACAACCAGCGCCATTTGCAAAGAGTCACCGCGCCGTGAATTTCGCCTTAAAACCGCAGCAAAGCTCTGTTCTTCCGCGTTGGAGGCAGTTGGCAGACACTTGGTACTTTTAAATTATTAAATCAATGTTACTCAAGTCGCAAACAAGCTTTTAAAGTCGAATAGTTTTGCGAAAACTAGCTCCATTTGCCGTTAGCAGACTCCATTTTCCGCGCTTTAACGATGAACTTAGCGAAATACGGTAAAAGTAAAGAAAGTAAAAGTTTCACCGCGGACAAAACATTGTCAAAACTGCGTTAAAAGTACATTTTCTCATTTTTAGCTGTCGATCTAACCACTTTATCCCTCTGTCAACATTTATCTAAGCGTATAGAGATATTTTAAACAGTATAAAAGCTTTTAAACGCTTTTAAACAGTATTGAGCGAAGCAAGCGTCGAACCTCATTCATGAAACTAGAATTTTAGCGGTTTACCTTAGATTTATATAAATAACGAGTGGAAGTATTAATTTTAGTCATCAACATCTAAATTTGTATAGTATTGCATTTGATTCGGCATAGGTGTGGTGTAGTTTAATTTATAAGATTTTTGGAAATAATGTCGTAAAGTTGCAAGACTTAGTCAAAACGAAGAGAAGAACTGAAGTTTGGCCATTTATAAAATTAGAGAAAAAGTTTTTTTAATTTTTGTTTCATGGCGTTTTAGATTTTACTGTTCTTCTTTTAAAGTTGAATTGCTGTTTTGGAAAGGTTTTGCTAAAGATGGAAAGCGTTTAAAGAGAGTTTAAAGCGTATTTTAGTCAAGCATTTGTTGAACTTCTTTAAAAAAGGGCTCAAATTAACTTTATTTTTTAAATGTGACAATTTAAAAAGTGTGCTGTATTTTTAATTGTTAATCATAATGTAAAGAATTGCAGTGTGTTCGAGTCAGCTGAGTGTCAGCAAGCTGCAATAAAAAGACAATCCCACCTGATTTTACAACAATGAACCCATCCACATTCACAAATTATATATAAAAATGTAAAGAAGTTTGTCCTTTTTCAGAAAATGCAAATCTTAAAGTGGTATCATTTACATAATTTAAGTTATGAGCTTTATTGTGTCAAGAGTTTCACCAGATTTCACTCATTTTAAAAACAAACCTGGATTAAATGAAAGCGTAAAGTAAAATGTTGCTGTAATGCTGTATTTTGATTCTGATTGAACCAGTAACAGCAGAACATTTCCTCATTTTCTTTTTCTCAGAGAAGTCAGTTCAGTAAAAGTCAGCGTTTTTTCTTCATAAACATAACTCGTTACTTATTCTCTTTAAATCTGTGACTGTCTGGACTTTGGTCTTGGTCTGGGCTTTAAATGTGTTTTCTGGATTTAAAGAGACTGGTTTAGAAATATACAAGTGACAAAGACAAAACAAAGCAACAAAACAAACAAATGCATTTAAGAGTTTAGTTTTAAAACCTTTAAAAACCTAAATGTAGTTTTAAAGTTTGTTTTGTGGAGATTGAACTGAACAAAGAGAATGTGGCAGAACTGTGGCCTCATTTAAACTAATTACAAACCATTAATCAATAAAGTCATCAATCAGTGATTAGCAACAACTGGATCTGGACTGAACTGAACCAGGCCAATGGCACAGTTCAGGGACAAATGGACTGTCAAAGGTTTTAGGGTTTAGTCCTGGTTTAGTCCTGGTTTAGACCTGGTTTAGTCCTGGTTTAGACCTGGTTTAGACCTGGTTTAGTCCTGGTTTAGTCCTGGTTTAGTCCTGGTTTAGTCCTGGTTTAGTCCTGGTTTAGTCCCGGTTTAGTCCTGGTTTAGTTCCTTAAGTCCAGAGGAAGGCCTTGTTTTAGTTTTGTTTATTTTTACATCACAGTTTGGTTTAAGTCCTGTTTCTTTCTGTGTTCTTCTTTTATTTCCAGGTGTGTAACCCGTCGTGACCTCAGACTGATGGCCGCTCGTAGCTGACGTCATGGCCCAGATCTCCAGTGGAAATGGTTTTAACCTGGATCTTGCCCAGCCTCGGGCCGCGGTGGGCAAAGAGGAGGCTCTGCGGATGGAGGAGGAGGCTCTGGCCAAACTGCAGCGAGAAAAACGCCCCGCTGTCCCTTCGTCTTCACAAACCGGCCCCAGACCCACTCGATCCATCACCGTTCCCCAAAGTACGCCCACCGACCGACCCGAGAAGGACCTGATCGATTTCCCGGAGACGAAAAAGCCTCCCGAACGGGACAAGTTTAAAGACATCGACGTGGAAAAACTCACCAACGAGGAGTTAGAGAAGCTGCTTTTGGATGAAAACTTCGCGGCGAATCGTCCGACGAAGCCGTCTCTGCTCGGGTTCAACCTCAGCGCGTCGTATCCGGGCGGAATTCCCTGCAGCAGCTCCGCTTTCCCGACCAGCCAGTGGACTCCGGTGCTTCCCAACCCTTCCGGGTCCAACACTCCGTCTCCTCTGTTCCCCACGGCGCCGTTCCCAAAAGCAGGAGCGTTTCAGAACGGCTTCCCCTCCACCATTTCTCCGTTCATGCCGCCGTCGTTCCTGCCCTTCACTCCGCCGGCCGCCATGGTTTTCCCGCCTCAGCCTCAGCCCAAAGTCGATCCGGAGATGGTCAAACTCTTCGACAAAATCGCCAGCACTTCGGAGTATTTAAAAAACGGACGAACGACGAGCGCAGAAACGGATTCGACTCAAGTATCGGCGACTTCTTTAGCGCCAAATCCGACAAACGCGAATCCGGTGGAGTCTTCGGGAATGGGGAGGTTCGACTGGTTGGATCTGGACCCGCTCACGAAACGGAAAAGCGAAGCGGACGAGGCGGGATTATCGGCGGAGGAGGCGGGGCTTTCCGAAGGTGACCCCTGGGACGCGGTGTTGAAGACCGAAGGGGACCCCGGGAGCGGCGGCGACGATAAAGGGAGCTCGGAGGCGCAGGCGGGAGTTCGGACGCAGCCCAGACGAGCTTTGACCGGAGCCGCCGTCACCAGGAGCCACTCGCTGAACATACATGGGACATCGCCGCATAAAAACAACCAGGTACGGAGCAGATTATGGGACGGGACGCAGAGGGTGGAGCTGGGACGAGTTATTTATCAGTAAAACAGAACGTAAGATTTCAGACCAGTCGATGGTGTCCTTTAGTCGTTCTTAGTCTTTGAGACTGAAGTTTAGACCAGTTTAAGAGAGTTTTTGCTCCATTAGCCACAGAAACAGTGTGGCATGATTATATCAGTAACGTCCAGCTTTACTGTGGAACAAGGGCACAGTTTAAAATCTGTCAAACCAGGTATTAATTTAGTAAACGATGGTTTGGAGAGAGCTCTGTGAGAGATTCTGATCAGAGAATGAACTCGGATGGATTCACAGTTAATTAATCTAATTACAGCTCTGTGTCATGAATATTAATGACCTGTATGTCTTTCTTAAACCAGGATTACCTGATTATTTTTACTGTTGCATTTAGTTTTTCAGTGTAATCTCCTAAAGTTTATTGTAAAAAAGACCTTAAGACGTGATCTAGTCTTTATAATGAAGGATTTTAATAGATGAGAATGATCAGTCCACAGCAGGATTTTGTCCAATCACAGCTCACTTCAGGTAAAAAGGAGCGCTCCCATTGGTCGACACTGATGTCAACAACGAAGGAACAAGGAAATAAACCAAGGAAATGGGTTATTCTGTTGGAAATACGTCTTATTTTACAGAGAAACAGATAAAAAAGATAAAAATAGAGAAACAGGAGCAAATGAAACATGGATAAATGTTAATGCTTCAGTGTTTAATGAGACAGAGATAATTACAGGATCAATACAGACTACAACGAGAAACTACAAAGAGAAAAGGTTCAGCTCTAAACTTTCTGAGTATTTGGAGGTGAATGTTCCTCCTCTGTGTTGGACAGGCTTCAGTCAGAGTCGGGTCAGTGCTTGTTTACGACTGGGACTGAGCTGTACTCCTTTAAACTCACTACAGAAGAGTAGAGTAAATATACATATGTGTACTCACTAAATATTTTCTGTCTTTTTTTTAGCTGTGATCATTTATTTTTCCGGCTAAACGCAGACAGAATCAGTGTTATCAGTGATTCTGTGGAGCTCTGATAGTGTTAAATATTAATATTGTTGAAATGGAACAGAGCTGAAGGCACTGGCTCCTCTTTAATTATTGAATAAAGACATCGCTGTTTAACATAATTCCACTACATTCTACTAATTCCTCTTAGTTTAGATTATTTATACCTGGGACGTGATTATCTCTTGTTTTGTGAAATGCGTAGATTATTAAGTTTATGTCCTGTATATAAATAAATAAATAAATATATATATATATATATATATACCCTGTTAGACTCTGTTAGACTCTGTTAGACCCCGTTAGACCCCGTTAGACCCCGTTAGACTCCGTTAGACCCCGTTAGACCCTGTTAGACTGCTTGTGAATAATAAAAGGCTTAACTGATTTGTTTTCAGTTTATTTTCTCACAAACCGATGTGTAAAACATGCAGCAGTATTCGGGACTGTCTCCATTTTACACAAAAACATGGTTAAAACAAGATAAAGCTACAGTGAGGTTCTTTCCTGATTATTTTGAAGCAGTAGAAGTGCCCTTGACTTTATCTCCAGAACTGTGTGATTTCAACAGAGAACAGCAGAGTTAATACTGTAGGATAACACTCACAGTAGGACTAATGTAGGGCCTCTTTTATTTAATGTTAATCAGGAGAGACATATTTTATTTTATATTTTATGATTATCTGTACGATGTTAATGATTTTGACTATAAACGCTCTTTAGGAAACGCCAGCTGCAGCAGGACAGAGAACAATACAAACTAAACAGAAAACAACAGAATCTGTTAAATAACAATAATTTATGTTTTTAAACCTTATCTTTTTAGTTCACTCTTCTTCATGTGTTTAACTCTTGGTCACTTCCTGTTTTTGTCTAAAGTCTGAACTCTCTCTAAACTCTGTTTCACAAACGAACCGGACCCTGGTTCAGTTTGGACCGGGACCAAAGACCACGGTCCTGGAGCTTTCACTCCTGAAGATCTGGGTCGAACCCAACGAAAGTCCTGAAGTCTGGACCGAACAGATCCAGGACAGAAAAAACATCCAGGACAAAAAGAGAACCCTCAGATATTTGTTGCAGTTGTTAAGTGTTTTTATATCATTTTTTCATATTTCTGCCGAAAAGGTGCCCACAGACTTTTGTAAAGTGTCTCTAATGAAACGGAGCAGTCGCTGCAGGAAGTTCATTTGGTTTTTTGAGTCTTTTCCGAGTCGAAAGCAGAAGAAGTGTCGTAGTTCCTCAAATATAAACATTCGACAGTTGAGCCACTGATCTTTAAATAACCCAGAGCCCATTTCATTTAGAGTCTTACAGATGTGTTTCTGTTAAACATTAGAGAGCCTTGGTCCCGTTCTGAGCCGTAGTGCCGATAAACCTCGTTAAAACTCGTTAAACCTCGTTAAAACTCGTTAAACCTCGTTAAACCTCGTTAAACCCGGTCTTTCTCGGTCTCAGAGAGATCTGCAGCTGCTCAGAGATCGTCTGTTGTTGTTGAAGCAGATTCGTGCTGAGTCAGAGTTCACTGGGTTTGGAGCGAGGGCAGCTCATCTCATTTTCTCACTCCTCTTTAAAAATCAGCTTTATTCACCAACTTTTCCATGTTCTTATTAAAGCAGAGCTGTTCGAGAGGACGTCCAGTTGTTGCTGAATAAGTCTGTGTGGTTGGAACAAATGACACGGCTCCGTCTTTGTTCTAAAGATGTATTTAGATGGATTAAAACGGGTTTAAATGCACAATAAAAACACAAAACAACAATGTGGATGTGCCAAATATTGAATTTAATGTCACATTAAGATAAGATGAATGTTTTATGATAAGCTTTGATAAAGACAGGTCTGCAGCAGGAATATAACACTCTGACCCTGAACGGCAAAGAAACGCTTCGGTCAAAGGCCGGTAGAGCCCAGAGTTTAGTATCTGTCTCTTTTTGGAAAAGACAGTGTTCAGTTTAATGGAACACAGAAAGTGTTCAGTTAAGTCCAGGAACATTTGCATAAATCAACAGATTGTGTTTATGCCTTTGTCTTTTACTACATTGCCACAAAACCAAACCATCAGACATGACTCTTTTCTCTGGAGATTGTTTTTAAATGTGTTTATATCTGTAAATGTCTAGAGTGAGACCTCAGTTTTTTTGTTTTTGTAAACTTTGCGTATTTTCAAATTCTTCTACTGAAGATTTCCAACAAACAAACGTCAAAAATGAGCCTTTAATTTGACAAACAGCTGCTGCTGGAACGAAGCATGACACAAAGGAATCAAAAATAACTTCACTGCTTTCCTTTGACTCAAAATGTTCCGACTTTGGGCCAAACGTGTGTCTCCAGGAAAAGGCCGTGACCTAAACTCTTCAAGGATTACAACATTTCACAGACGTCTTTGGTCTCAGAGTGTTTTCAGGAACCAGTCGCGTCTGAGTCCGTTCCCAGAAAACACTCACATTCTCCAACGTCACAGAGCGAAGCGCGACTCAGCGTTTTGTCGGGAACAGAGCAGGAAGAGGGCAGGACGACGAGTCGAGGGAAGTGCATTCCTCACACGCTTTCAGGAAAAAAAAGGAAAACAAAACGGAGAATTCCACAGAAACCAGACGAAGAACAGGAACAGGACGGAAACAACTGTTTCATGAAGACAGACTGTTCTTTTATACTGACTTTAATCTCTTGTTTCTGTTCTTTTATGAAGTGGATTTACTCTGTATCATCATAATCAACATTTAATGAGTAATTATTCATTTAATTTGGCCTGATTAAGTGTTTGAAAACAGTCCGCAATGCGACCAGAGGCTCATGAGACGTTCAGGAGCACAGCGTTAATGAGACAATCAGCCTCGTTAAACATAAAGACCAGCCCAGAACATGATGGATGACTTGTGTTTAATCTGCTGCAGTTAGTTTAACATTAAAATAATATATAATAATAAACAGAGCCATAGTCTGTCCAACACGAGGCCCAGGGGCCAGAGTTAGTCCTCTGCCGTGTATTATTGGCCCCACACAGGCTTTAACACAGTTTACTGACCTGTGTTATCGGTCAGGTTATTATGTAAGAAACATTCTACACTGAGTAGTTTGGATACACACTTTAAACTAACATTTATTAAAATGTCCAGTTATTGGATCGGTCCTGGCCTGAGAAGCACATCCTGCCACATGGCAGACTGGAGCAGTATTATTTCTGTTATTAATATTCCTGTTGTGTGTTGTTCCAGGAGAAGGTGAAAGGAAAGGCTCTGGTGAAGAACGCTGCTCTGGAACAATCAGACGCTCAGAATCTGGAGCTGCTCTCCTTCTGCTCCGACATCTCTGAGTAAGAACACGCTCAGAATTTAAAAGATTCTCGCAAAAAAGAAAAGTCAAACTCTAGTATCTTTAAAACTAATTAAATGATCATTAATCTGGTTTTCTCTCTCTGGACTCTCTGGTGTCTCTCTGGTCTCTCTCTGGTCTCTCTCTGGTCTCTCTGGTGTTTCTGGTCTTTCTCTGGTCTCTCTGGTCTCTCTCTGGTCTCTCTCTGGTCTCTCTGGTGTCTCTGGTCTTTCTCTGGTCTCTCTGGTGTCTCTCTGGTCTCTCTCTGGTCTCTCTCTGGTCTCTCTCTGGTCTCTGGTCTTTCTCTGGTCTCTCTCTGGTCTCTCTGGTCTCTCTCTGGTGTCTCTCTGGTCTCTCTGGTCTTTCTGGTCTCTCTCTGGTCTCTCTGGTCTCTCTCTCTGGTCTCTCTCTCTGGTCTCTCTCTGGTCTCTCTGGTGTCTCTCTGGTCTCTCTCTGGTCTCTCTCTGGTCTCTCTGGTCTCTCTGGTCTCTCTCTGGTCTCTCTGGTCTCTCTCTGGTCTCTCTCTGGTCTCTCTGGTCTCTCTCTGGTCTCTCTCTCTCTCTGGTCTCTCTCTGGTCTCTCTCTGGTCTCTCTCTGGTCTCTCTCTGGTCTCTCTCTGGTCTCTCTGGTCTCTCTCTGGTCTCTCTCTGGTCTCTCTGGTCTCTCTCTGGTCTTTCTCAGTCTTCGCAGCAGGTTTCCTCACACAGACCTGGTCTCTCTGGTCTCTCTCTGGTCTCTTCTGGTTCTCTGGTTTCTCTGGTTTTTTTTGTTTTTTTTTTTTTTTTTTTTTTTTTTTTTTTTTTTTTTTTTTTTTCTCTCTGATACCTCAAACCCCGGATTCGTCCTGAGTCCAGTGATTCCTCAGAGAAACCCGTCCGACTCCAGCTGCTCCGTCAAAGTGTCCATCGAGATCTCTGAGTCCCAGCAGCCCGTCACCTTCACCTGCGACGGTAAGAACCAGGAAAACCGGGTCTGAACCTGGTCTGAACCTGGACTGTAACCTTCCTCTTTGTATTTCCTTGTGTCTCGGCTTGTTTCACCTGTTTTTTTTTTTCTTGGACTCACTTCCTGTCTGGCCCCTGCTCACTTCCTGTCTGGCCCCTGCTCACCTCCTGTGGTTCTGTGGCTTAGTTTGACCCAGGTCCAGGCCCAGAGTCCGGTTCAGACCAGGTTCAGACCAGGTTCAGACCAGGTTCAGACCAGGTTCAGACCCGGTTCAGACCCGGTTCAGACCCGGTTCAGACCCGGGTTCAAACCCGGTTCAGACCCGGTTCAGACCTGGTTCAGAGCCGGTTCTGTTCGAGGACAATAGTGTCTCAGTCTCAGACTCAGGCCTTTGTTCTCGTTCGGGCTCAGCTCAGCTCTGTTTTCCTGTCGTCTGTTCTTTGTTTTCTCTTTTGTTCTAAATCTGACTAAACTACTCTTTATTTCCAGATTTCACTAAATCCACGTGATTTTTTCAGAATCATTTATGATCATGATTTGTTCAGAAGCTCCCAGTGTCATCACACACTTCTGTCGAATAATAGCTGCATTAAATAATAAGAAATATAGTGAGAGTAATGTCAGGGTAATTATCAGAGGTTTTTTTTTTTACAGTTTATTATTTATTTACATTTATTTTTATATTCATTCATATAACGTTACATCTGTTTCTCAAAGTCAGTAAAGTGTGTGTGATTCAGACTAAAAACACAGTAACGCAGTCATCGGAAACATAATGTGGCTGGAATTTTAGACCTGATCGTTTTGTCATCAAAAACTGGACCGGACTCAGTCTGGACTCAGACCGGACTCAGACCGGACTCAGACCTGGACTCAGACCGGACTCAGACCTGGACTCAGACCGGACTCAGACCGGACTCAGACCTGGACTCAGACTGGACTCAGACCTGGACTCAGTCCGGACTCAGACCTGGACTCAGACTGGACTCAGACCGGACTCAGACTGGACTCAGACCTGGACTCAGACCGGACTCAGACCGGACTCAGACCGGACTCAGACCGGACTCAGACCTGGACTCAGACCGGACTCAGACCTGGACTCAGACCTGGACTCAGTCTGGACTCAGACCTGGACTCAGACCGGACTCAGACCGGACTCAGTCTGGACTCAGACCTGGACTCAGTCTGGACTCAGACCTGGACTCAGTCTGGACTCAGACCTGGACTCAGTCTGGACTTAGGGACGTAGGTCATAGGGCGCAGGACGTAGGTCATAGGGCGCAGGACGTAGGTCATAGGGCGCAGGACGTAGGTCATAGGGCGCAGGACGTAGGGCATAGGGCGCAGGACGTAGGGCATAGGGCGTAGGGCGCAGGGTGCAGGACGTAGGGCGCAGGACGTAGGGCATAGGGCGCAGGACGTAGGGCATAGGGCGCAGGACGTAGGGCATAGGGCGCAGGACGTAGGGCGCAGGACGTAGGGCATAGGGCGCAGGACGTAGGGCATAGGGTGCAGGACGTAGGGCATAGGGCGCAGGACGTAGGGCATAGGGCGCAGGACGTAGGGCATAGGGCGCAGGACGTAGGGCATAGGGCGCAGGACGTAGGGCATAGGGCGCAGGACGTAGGGCATAGGGCGCAGGACGTAGGGCATAGGGTGCAGGACGTAGGGCGCAGGACGTAGGGCATAGGGCGCAGGACGTAGGGAGGGTGAGGCTCTGAGCAGATCCAGTTGTGTTAATGTCATAAACAATCGTCCATTCAAATGATGCTCTGAAGTCATTTAAAGACTCCTCTTGTGTCTCCTTTAGGTTCAGTGTTTATAAATGGACACTGAGCCTGTTTTTAACCCGTCTTTCTCGTGTCTCAGTCTCGTCTCCCGTGGAGCTGCTCATTAGTCAGACTCTGTGCTGGGTCCACGATGATCTGGATCAGGTCGACTTCTCCAGTTATCTGCTCAAAGTCTGTGGACAAGAGGAGGTCCTGCAGAAGTAAGACTCTTTTATTCAACACTCTTATATCAGAGATACATCACAGAAAACAGATTTAAACGTCAAAAGACACTCATGGCAGAAAATCTCCCAAAAACGGGTGAAAAGTGTGGACAGAGGGTGTCTCTAAAGTCTGTCCTGTTTCAGAGAAGTGTTCTGATAAATGTGGGAAACACTGGAATAGCTCAGTCCCACACTTAAACTAAATTTACCTCGTTATAAAAGGCTCTGGAAAAAACAACTGTTGCTAAAAACAACTCTTTATCCATCACATATACAGCTTTCCTAAAGGGACTTTTATAGTTTTTAACAGTAATTTTGGATTTATGTGCTGTTTTTACTGAAACAGAGTCTGTTTAGTCCTGGTTCGTTCACAGAGCGCTCTCATAAATCACGAAGCTGATAGAAAAACCTGAATCAGAGGCTTTAAATATTAACACAGACACAAAAGGCACATCTCTACATTTAAGCATCGACTGGAATAGAAACACACTCGTCTTTGTTCCATAGTTACACTCTCAATTTCACTAATCATGTTCCAGAAACGTTCCAGGAAGTTTAATAGCTGCAGATAAAGTGTATTTTCAGCTGAATATGTCTTTTAACAGAGAAACAGCTGAAAAAAGAAAAGCATCAACAGAGAAAAGGGAGGCAACGTAAAACACAGATAAATACTGTCAATTCAATCACGTAATGTTTAACGAGGAGGAGATAATTGTCGTCCTGACGCTGAAGTCACAGCTAAGCTAACGCTAAACTCTAAACTTCAGTTTGGTCAAATGGATTAGTATTTTGTGTTTTATTTTTTAATAAAAGAGAAGCAGGAAAGGGACAAAAAAGTGCGGAGCTTTAAAATATCACTTTGTCTTTTGCTTTCAGTTGGATTTAAACTCAGTAGCTTTTATCTTAAAAACAGAACACTTTGATGTATAGGTTTTATTTTGGTTAGAGCAGTGTCTGATGGAATCTTCTGGTTTATGTCTCCTTTGTTTCTGCGTTATCCTCCAGTAAACACAGCCTGGGCAGTCACGAGTACATCCAGAACTGCAGGAAGTGGGAGAACGACATCAGTCTGCAGCTGCTGTCGGTGCAGACGGTCAAACGGGACCTGGCTCGAACCGTGAGCTCCTCATGTCTCCGTTTATCGTCCCGGTGTCACGCTCGGTTTGGTCTCATGTCGTGTGTGTTTCTGCCTCAGGCTGAAGACGACTCTGCGAGGATCGACCTGGAGAAACACCTGAGCCACGTGGAGCGGCCGTTTAAAGAGAACGTCACCAGGTACAGCCTCCTGGTCTGGTCCTGGCCCTGGTCCTGGTCCTGGTCTGGTCCTGGTCCTGGTCCTGGTCCTGGTCCTGGTCCTGGCCCTGGTCCTGAGTCCGGTCTGAGTCCAGTTTTGTGTGATAAAAGGAGTCTTAAGTCCATTTGTTCTAATTTAGTGCAGTATAATGTGATTTTACTGTGAACCGCATCAATATGAATTATATCAAGAACAAAACACAGTCACAATTGATTTAATTTATTTAATGTAAAAGCATCTTCAACAAAAACAGTTCAGTGTGGTTCTGCAGAAAAACAGACTTTTAAAATGCATGTAAAAATTAAAAATACTAAAAAACGTCATCATAAACTAATGGAACTAAAACTGACCATTATTTAAATGTAAATGCAGTGGTTGTTTGTTAAACTGCAGCTTTATATCATGTGTAATAATGAAATGTATTAAATGCGTGAGTATATTGTGTATTATGTCTCAGACAGGGCCTGGCGGATTATCTGGAGGGATACCACAACCAGGTCCACGTCTGTCTGCACAACCAGGTCTGTTCAAATCAAAATAACTCTTTTGGATCAGATTATTTTACAACATTTTCAGGTCATGTCCCACTGTTTTCATTTTGAATTAGATTTTCTTTTGAGTTTTCAGTTTCAACATAAACTATTTTATGTGTTTCGTCAGTTTTTAAATCATTTCTAATATTTATTCCAGAGTTTCTGAACTGGTGTGACCCATATTTTAATAAACATTCGTCACAATTTTAATGGCATTGGTTTTTAAAACTATTTCTATATTAAAGTAGAACACTAAACTGATCCATTTAAATCCAACTAAAACCTATTTAAATCCAACTAAAACCTGTTTAAATCCAACTAAAACCTGTTTAAATCCAACTAAAACCTGTTTAAATCCATCTAAAACCTGTTTAAATCCAACTAAAACCTGTTTGAATCCATCTAAAACCTGTTCAGGTCCATCTAAAACCCGTTTGCCCGTTCCCTCAGAGCTCTCAGTTCAAGACGGTGGGGCGTGTGGTGCAGACAGTGAAGAACCTCTGCTGTGCTCTGGACGAAGTGGAGACTCAGGCCGTGACAGAAGCCGTGAAGAGACTGCAGCACTCGGTGAATTTGCCCCGAACCAGATCCCCCAAGGTCAGCAACAAATACAGAAACGAACCGAGAGGAAGAGACGTGAGAGAGGCACAACAACAGAAGGGTCAGGGCTAAGCCAGCTAAGCTAACGCTAAACTCTAAACTTCAGTTTGGTCAAATGGATTATTTTGGAGGAAACATTGGTCTGTTTTTATTTTTTAATAAAAGAGAAGCAGGAGAGGTCCCTAGACTGATTTTGGAGGAGAGTCTGAGACAGGGACAAAAAAAGAACATCAGGGACTGGAGCTTTAAAAAGAGATTTTATTCTGAAATGATGTGTCTTTTCTTCCAGATGGGATCCTCTGCACACTCCACTAACGGTGAGTGAGGAACAACAGCTTTGTAAATAATTCTACAGTGGTTCAGGGACTAAACTTTAAGAACCATTGGTCTGTGTGACTGTGTGATTTGTAATTAATGGCTGTTAGCATCACTAGTAAACATCTGTGGCCCCTCAGGTCAGGACAGTCCTGTGGAGGAGAGCATGGCGCTGCTGACCCAGTCTGTTTACGACCTGGTCAAACTCTACCTGCGCTCCTTCTGCGGACCCTCCTCCTGCAGCGCTCCAGACGCCCACCAGGGGGAGCTCAGCCCGGACCGGCCCAACAGAGAGGCCTCAGGCGTCACAGACCACCTCCAGTTCACCCTGTCCACTCTGCACGGGCTTCCACACTCCTGGGTCAGCAGGTAAGATCTGAGGAAAACCAGGTCTGGACCGGGTCGGAGCCAGGTCTGGACCAGGTCTGGTTCAGGCCTGGACCGGGTCTGGTTCTGGTCTGGTTCTGGTCTGGTTCTGGTCTGGTTCAATGTTGACTCCAGAATCATTTTCAAAACAAAAGAACATTATTAAAAGCTTAAGTCACATTTAAAGCTGCTCTGTGTAACGTTTGTCCACTAGAGGGCGCACTGCTGCTTTCAATAATTATTTTCCTCCAAGAACCTGAACTGGACTCCACTGGTTTTAAATCTCAAACAGTTGAGAAAGTGAGTCTTATTTTCTCTCTGATAAAAACACTAAAGGCTTTAAAGCTCGTCTGAATAAAGTGTGTTCAGCTGCTTTTTTAAAAATAGGCCTCGTCTCTGTTCTTTACTGAAGGATTATAATTATACCTTTTATTCACCTGTTCTCAGAGTAGAGACTGGCTCCTCCCACTTCATCACCACTTTTACAAAAACATGAAACCGTTTGGATCGTTTTCAAAACAAATCCAGACATTTTAACAACAGAACAAGTTTCAACCTAAATTCACATAAAACCACCTTCTTTTTTCAGTTTGGTCCAAGTATTTTGTGTTTCTGCTAAATCTGCAGACTGTTTGAGCCCAACCTGAAGACAGAGACGGTCCTTAAACCCGTTTAAGCAGAGGTTTTCGTTGAGTCCTGATGGAAACAGCTGCAGATTCAGAGGCTGTCATTATTCTGCTGCTGAAGCTGATTGGACCCGGTCTAAATTACAGAGAACAGAGACGTGTCTGAGTTGGAACAGAAGCCATTATTTCAACATCTTTACTCTTTAATCTACTGTTGTCTTCAGCATGAGATTGAAGATGAGAAATATAAGCTCCAGTGTTTCTGTCAAGAGTTCAATCCATCTAATGGCTAAATCCATTAGTCGCTCCAGTCTTTTTTCATCCCTGTCTCAGACTCTCCTCCAAAATCAGTCTAGAGACCTCTCCTGCTTCTCTTTTATTAAAAAAATAAATCACAAAATACTAATCCATTTGACCAAACTGAAGTTTAGAGTTTAGCGTTAGCTTAGCTGTGACTTCAGCGTCAGGACGACAATTATCTCCTCCTCGTTAAACATTACGTGATTGAATTGACAGTATTTATCTGTGAATAGAAGAACAAATATCAGGTGCAGTTTGTTTCAGATCTACCTCAGTGTGTCTCAAAACCAGGCTCAACCTCAGAGTTTTAGGACAAAAAGTCTAAACCATGACTAAAGCAGCTGGGGTTTTCATGTATTTTTTTTGGATTGTTTCTGCTTCTTTTAAATGAAATTTTCTGAGCAGCAGTCCTCTCCTTCTCATTTATCCTTTATATAAACCTGTTTTGTTTTTGTTGCAGTTTTGAGAAGTACTTTGTGATGTGCTCTCTGACCCACAACGGCAAAAACCTCTTCAAACCGGTTCAGTCCAAACGGGTCGGGACCTACAGGAGCTTCTTCTATCACGTCAAATGGGACGAGCTGTGAGTGTGCCCTCGGTGTTTGACTCTTTTCTCTTTAGTGTTTGCTCACCGTGCCCCGTTCTGGTTCCAGGATAAACTTCCCGATGGCGGTGGCGGTGCTCCCCCTGGAGGCCGTTCTGTCTCTGAGTCTGTTCGGAGTCCTGAACCAGAACAACAGCGGGTCTCCGGACTCCAACCGACAGAGGACGCCTCCAGAGCAGCTCGGCAAGGTCTCCATCCCGCTGTTCGACTTCAGACGGTCAGTGCCTGCTCTGAACTGGATTTACAAGAGCCACAGATAAACGAGTTTAAACTGTCTGTCCCTTTTTTTTACTGCAATAAAAACAAAAAGTGAAGTAAATACTGCATCAAGTTCAAAATCAGCCTGTTTTGTTTTTGGATCAATTTTCATCTTTGTCCAAACTTCCTGCTTCAGTTTGATTTTAAAGTTCAACTCACTTATTTTCTGTCCCTGTCTCAGTTTAGCATTAGCTTAGCTGCGTCAGGTTTTCTGTTCCTGAATAGAGGTTCTCATCTATTACAGTCCATTATAATAAACAGTAGATGGATCAGAAAGACTGTTTCACAATAAACTATTTGGGTTTAACCATTTTCACAAGAGTTTTGGACAGTTCTTTGAGTCCACTTCCTGGTCTTTCACAAACACACTGGACTGATGTTTGTTTGTCTGGTCTCAGAGTCCTGGTGAGTGGCAGCAGGCTGTTGAGTTTGTGGACGTCAGCTCAAGGCCCAGGCTCCAACAGAAAAGTGCCCAATGAAAGGATCGTGCTCCAGGTCAGAGCTCTCCGTCGATTATACTTCTCCTGGAAAACCTGGAGTTTCACATTTTTTGTCATTATCATTTGTGTCATTGGCTGGTTATTTCTTTGTAATGAGCAGAAATAAGTCTCTTGATGTTGGAACATTTAGCACTGTTTTATATGAACTTAATCAGTTTGAAGTGAAAACACAGAGACATATATTTGGGTTTGGACATAAAAGACACTTGAAAAATGACTTTTTACAGACATTTTTACAAACTTTTTGCCTTCAATTGTGTAAAACATAAAAGTGAAAGACACTAAAGGTTTTTAATAAAAGTCATGACTACGGTGGCTCTGAGGTGCATCATCAGAAATGTAGAAACATAAAAGGAGTGGGACATTTAAAAAAAGTTTCCTTATTATTAGTTATTACAAGTTTGATTGATGTAAAGTCTCCCCTGTTTGGTCTCGGGCTCAGGTGGACTTCCCTTCGTCGTCTGTAGAGATTCTTTACATGAAGCCGAAGGATGCTCCGACCCCGGACCTGCAGAGTCTGGAGGAACTGGACCCGGATCTGAGACGGAAACTGGAGCGGATCTGCTGCAGAGCGTCCAACTTCGGGTCAGAAATACTCCATTTAGAAAACTCACTCAAAGCACGTTTCAGTAAAGATCCTCGTGTGCGTTTCAGGCTGAAGCGGTCGGACCTGCAGCTGCTCTGGGACCACCGCCTCCACTGCCTCAAACACCACCCCCTCAGTCTGCCCAAAGTCCTGAGCAGCGCCCCCTGCTGGGACTGGGCCAGTCTGCCTCTGATCCACTGTGTGCTCCACAACTGGCCCCCGCTGCCTCCGGTCACGGCCTTGGAGCTGCTCGACACACGGTAAACACACGCCAACACACGGTAAACACACGGTAAACACACGCTAACACACGCTAACATGAATAAGACAAATGCAGACGGATAAAAACACAAATCTAACACGGAACAAACCCAGGAGCTGCTCGACACCGGGTGAAAACACTCTGATAACAGCGAAAGGTACAAACACAAAAAGACTCCAAACCCTGGAGCT
The DNA here is from genome assembly GCA_036850595.1 of Rhyacichthys aspro. Lineage (NCBI taxonomy): Eukaryota > Metazoa > Chordata > Actinopteri > Gobiiformes > Rhyacichthyidae > Rhyacichthys > Rhyacichthys aspro. The sequence goes on from CM072153.1 coordinate 24,593,280, forward strand.
GCTGGACTCACAGTAAAACACTGCTCCTAAGACTAATACAGGATACTATCACATCTGGTTTCTGGTTGTTGCGGATGCCGAAATGATCAGAATTCAACTCCAAATGACAGATTTGCAGAATGAAGCTAGAATTTGTGCAAACTGACTGAAATTTTCTCATAATTTTTATCGTATGGCTGAAACAAGTCTTTGAGGGTTATATTTTCCTAAAGAAGAAAATTTCTAACTTTTCAATATAATCTGTGTAAAAGAGTGGAATTAGTTTGAGTGGAAAGAGCTGGAGATAAAAACGTAAAGTTTTCACCCTCGTCCGGCCTTATTCCAGTCCTTGATAACTCCTGGTCTTATGTTGATTTTATTCTTGGTTTTGTCCTAGTTTGCCCCGACTTTAGTCCAAGATTTATCTAATTATTTATGGAGCCCAGGAAGACTAGCTGATTGCATTCAGCTAATGGGACCCAAAAACAAAAAATAAACAAAATAATTATCTCATTTTTGCCTCTGTGTAGCCTTGGATTAAATCCTGTTCAGTCCTGGTTTAGTCCTGGATTTATTCTCTTTTAGACCTGGTTTACTCTCAAGTTTTTAAGCTGGTTTTGCCTGATTATAATCCTTGTTTAGACCTATTTTAGTCCCGGTTTAGTCCTGGTTTGGTGCAGATTTGGATCTCGTTGCATCTGAAAGTGCAGCAGTGTGGACGAGGATTAACTCAGGTCTTTGTCAGGGTTGTGTCATGGTCAGAGTTCAGATTTGTTGTACTTTAGGGCTTCTGTAAAAACACATCCTAGACCTCCTGATTTGAGTTTCTTGAATGTTTCGCGTGTCGAAGGTTTGCAGACTGTGAGGTGAGGACTGTGGCCGTGTCGTGGATCGAGAAAAGCAGCGACGATGAACTGGCAGATTACCTCCCACAGCTCGTTCAGGTTTGGATCAATATTCACCGATAATCACTGTCATAAAAGGGTTTCAATTCAGATGACTGTGTCTGACTCCTGTGTTTGCAGGCGCTGAAGTTCGAGTGCCACCTGAAGAACGCTCTGGTCCTGTTCCTTTTGTCCAGAGCTTTAGGAAACATTAACATCGCTCACTACCTCTACTGGTCCGTACCGACGCTCAGGTCTGTTCTCTGTGGTTTAAACACCACTCAAACTCTATGTGTGCTCAGGCTGCTGAAGGACGCAGTGCAGGACGCGGCCTGGGGGTGGCGCTACGAGCGGATCCTGGGGGCCCTGCTGTGTCTGTGCGGGGCCCGACTCAGAGCTGAACTGGACAAACAGAGTCAACTGGTGACGCTGCTGGGAGCTGTGGCCGAGAGAGTGAAGGCTGCAGCCGGCTCCAGCCGACAGGTACGGGTCTGGACCGGGTCTGGGTCTGGACCGGATCTGGGTCTGAGACAGGTACAGGTCTGGGTCTGAGACAGGTACGGGTCTGAGACAGGTACGGGTGTGAGACAGGTATGGGTCTGGACCGGGTCTGGGTCTGGACCAGGTCTGCTCTGCTCTCGCCTGTACCTGACCCTCTGAAATACAACACTCATTTATATTTATATTTATATATATATATATTTATATATATTTATATATATATATATATATATATAATTTTTTTTAAAAATATTTATATATATTTATATATATAAATAAGTGTTGCATTTCAAACTTCACAAACTGATTTAAAGAGGCTTGTCTGTATTAAATATAACCCCTGTAACTCAACTGTGTTCCTGAAGGTGGCGCTGCAGGAGGGTCTGGAGAACGTGCAGAACTTCTTTGAGAGGAACAGCTGCAGACTTCCTCTGAGTCCCAGTTTAGTGGCGAAGGAGCTGAACACCAAGGTACAGCTCTGGGATCACACCGGTGTATTACCACAGACCGAGGGCGGTGTAATCTGATGACTGAGAATAATCTGCTTCCTGTGTCGTTCTCAGGCCTGTTCCTTCTTTAACTCCAACGCTGTTCCTCTGAAGCTGGCTCTGGTCAATGCTGACCCTCTGGGACAAGAGATCAACGTCATGTTCAAGGTGTGACCCTGACCTGTCCCTGTACCTGACTCTCACCTGTACATGACTCTCACCTGTACCTGTCTCTCACCTGTACCTGTCTCTCACCTGTACCTGTCTCTCACCTGTACCTGACTCTAACCTGTACCTGACCCTCACCTGTACATGACTCTAACCTGTACCTGACTCTCACCTGTACATGACTCTCACCTGTACATGACTCTCACCTGTACATGACTCTCACCTGTACCTGTCTCTCACCTGTACCTGTCTCTCACCTGTACCTGACTCTAACCTGTACCTGACCCTCACCTGTACATGACCCTCACCTGTACCTGTACCTGACTCTCACCTGTACCTGACCCTCACCTGTACCTGACCCTCACCTGTACCTGACCCTCACCTGTACATGACCCTCACCTGTACCTGTACCTGACTCTAACCTGTACATGACCCTCACCTGTACCTGACCCTCACCTGTACATGACCCTCACCTGTACCTGACCCTCACCTGTACCTGACTCTAACCTGTACATGACCCTCACCTGTACCTGACCCTCACCTGTACCTGACCCTCACCTGTACATGACTCTAACCTGTACCTGTCTCTCACCTGTACCTGACTCTAACCTGTACCTGACCCTCACCTGTACATGACTCTAACCTGTACCTGACTCTCACCTGTACATGACTCTCACCTGTACATGACTCTCACCTGTACATGACTCTCACCTGTACCTGTCTCTCACCTGTACCTGTCTCTCACCTGTACCTGACTCTAACCTGTACCTGACCCTCACCTGTACATGACCCTCACCTGTACCTGTACCTGACTCTAACCTGTACATGACCCTCACCTGTACATGACCCTCACCTGTACCTGTACCTGACTCTCACCTGTACCTGACCCTCACCTGTACCTGACCCTCACCTGTACCTGACCCTCACCTGTACATGACCCTCACCTGTACCTGTACCTGACTCTAACCTGTACATGACCCTCACCTGTACCTGACCCTCACCTGTACATGACCCTCACCTGTACCTGACCCTCACCTGTACCTGACTCTAACCTGTACATGACCCTCACCTGTACCTGACCCTCACCTGTACATGACCCTCACCTGTACATGACCCTCACCTGTACCTGACCCTCACCTGTACATGACCCTCACCTGTACCTGACCCTCACCTGTACCTGACTCTAACCTGTACATGACCCTCACCTGTACCTGACTCTAACCTGTACATGACCCTCACCTGTACCTGACTCTAACCTGTACCTGACCCTCACCTGTACCTGACCCTCACCTGTACATGACCCTCACCTGTACCTGTACCTGACTCTAACCTGTACCTGACCCTCACCTGTACCTGACTCTAACCTGTACCTGACTCTCACCTGTACCTGACCCTCACCTGTACATGACTCTCACCTGTACCTGACCCTCACATGTACATGACCCTCAGTTCACCTTGTTTACCTGTACCTGCGGGTGTTCAGGTTGGACAGTTCACCTTGTTTACCTGTACCTGCGGGTGTTCAGGTTGGACAGTTCACCTTATTTACCTGTACCTGCGGGTGTTCAGGTTGGACAGTTCACCTTGTTTACCTGTACCTGCGGGTGTTCAGGTTGGACAGTTCACTTTGTTTACCTGTACCTGCGGGTGTTCAGGTGGGGGAGGACCTGAGGCAGGACATGCTGGCTCTGCAGATGATCCGGATCATGGACCGGATCTGGCTCCAGGAAGGACTGGACCTGCGCATCGTCCACTTTAAGTGCATCTCGACGGGAAAAGACAAGGGTGAGAGCTGATCCAAAAGAATAAACACAAAAATATATGTGACCCAGACCAGGGTCAATATAACTCCTGAACAACCGGTTTATTATTTTTACTGTAATGCTGTTTTTTACTTTAGGAACGGTGGAGCTGGTGTTCGTATTCTGACTCTCTCTGGGTTATATTGATATATTTATGTGTTTTTCTTTAGGGATGGTGGAGCTGGTGCCCAGTTCGGACACTCTGAGGAAGATCCAGGTGGAGTACGGCGTCACAGGTTCATTTAAAGACAAGCCTTTGGCCGAGTGGCTGCGAAAGTACAACCCTGCGGAGGACGAGTACGACAAGGTACGGACACAAACGTGACCAAACACTTGCGTATTTTACCTTCCTGCTTGTCTCCAGGCCATAGAATGTATAAATAATGGAAGCAATGTCTCCATTTGGTCTAATTCGTCCAAATGACACCCAATGAACGGCGCTTCCATCTTGGATATTTTGACTCCTCCTACAGAGGATATTACTAAAATGGGCAAAGAGGGCAGCGTCTAAACTGCTCCTGGGCGGGCTTTTCAAATGCGCGGTTCCGAAACACGCCCCTCATCTCAGAGCCGACCGGAGCTGAACAAGCTAACGGCTAACAACATGCTAACGGCCGATGCTAACAGTTGTGGACCAGGCCTCTCACTCTGTCGTCTCTCAGCTCGGGGTAAGTCCAGAAACTTTACAACGAAGTTTAGTTTAACTCCTGCTGTAAATATCAGATCATTATTATCAAAATTAAAGCAGTTTTACTTATATAATATAATATATCATAGTTTTAAGCATGAGGAAATTTTTATCTTAGTCTGGTAAACCTTTCTAGCTCTGTTAAAAAATAAACCGTGATTTTCGAATATATTTCATTATATCCTTAATATTTGTTTAAATATCTGTCCCTAATTTGCAACTTCTGTACATTAAGGCTTTAGTATTTGATGGAGGCACATTTTGACAGTAAAATAATAAAGCCTCATTCTTATTGATGATGATAATAATAAAACAGCAATGTTTAAGCTAATAACACGTGAAGATATTCAAATAGTGATCTTTTTGTTCATATAATGCCAAACCCAGGACCCCTGCAAATGTGCAGCATTTAGACAGACCTGTATTTTCCATTTACACATAAACTATAGATAAAGAAACACTCAGATCCACTTTTAATGTTTTTTTTCTTAGTGTGACATTAATGAGTGTTTAATTTAAGAAGCATACAAATATTTAGTCACACGTATAATCTCTTACTGTGGAGAAACAGCTTTGTATTTCTACATGTTTTATTGGCTAAACATTAAATACTGTTTTTTGTTTTTGTCTGTGTGTGTCTTGTGAGAAAGAACCTCTGTGGAACAGTTACATGAAGATTAGACCCGTGTCAAACCTGTGACAAAGAAGAACATGGACCAGCTTCACCTGCAGCTTCCTGAAAATAAAGATCATGTCTGCCTCAGGATCTGTGTTTTACTAAGTATTAATATTTACTGTTCATAATGGCTCTGCACTCTTTTTAAACTAGACATGGTCTACATACTTTAACATATGAATCTGATTTGATAAAAACTTACTCCCACTAAATAACTGCTGAGGGTAGTATCAACCAGAATGTGAACAGATTAAATATGTTTTTCTTTATGTTTTATGATGTATATAACATTTATTAACACAATTTACTTAACTGTCTTTAACTGCTGCCTGAGAGTGTTTTAAAATGATCTTAAATGAGAATCCTAAATAAACTGAAGGATTTTATTCTCAGGCCACAATTAGGAAGTCATGTGAAAAATAAGTGCAATAAAATGAAAAATAAGGCTGTGCATTGTTCATTTTTAATTGACTGCAAGCTGTGACAGCACATGTGGAAAGTAAGGTGAAAAAGTATGTATTGTAATATATAGTACATTAGGATAGCATTTCTGTAATACACAAAAACAAATGCTTGTTATTCTATGTTGTGTAAAATGTCTGATGAAAGAGAAGATGAAAGTTGAAGTGGCAGGAGTCTGGTCTTCAACACACACTGGTCAGGTTTGTCTGGATCACCTCCTTCAGGAAACAATACACAAAGTCAGTGAAATACAATTCAATGAAGACCCCAATTATACTGATCGGTTTATTTTAAGAATGTAATATTAATATAGATTCAAATCAATCTTTTCTTAAATTATAGGATTACTGTATTGCAATATAAAACGTAAGTTTTTTTTTTTTGCCTTAAAATAGCAATAAGATTTAAATCTGCATGAGGGAGTAAAGCATTGCAGTACTGCATCATAAACCTCAATTTTGTCTAATCACAAAATAGTGTATTATGTTTAGAACAAATAAACATAGTCTTAAGAGCATAATTCCAGTCAATATTATAAAACTAGTCTAATCACATTAATGTTCTGGCTTTACATTAACTACTTACATTTCTGAAAATGATAACCACATTTTAATGTCTTAATAAACAATTAAAATAATGCCACCACATCTTTTTATATGAGACTGCACTTCCCAAATCTAACATAAACATAGAAATATTCCTTAAAATTCAAAATATATCAAACTTTTCCATGTCATTTTGCGACTGGTTTTAACTGCTTTGATACCTCTGGGAATAGCCTTAAGGGCTGTTAGCATATCTGCTAAAATAAATTGCTAATAAAGACTTAAGCAAATATACAATGTGAATGTTACTCACCAAAAAGACTGGAGCCAAGCTTCTTGGACGGTCTGTTAATGAAGGGCACATAATACTACAAAAAATAACTCAGTAGTTTAATGCAAAACTTCTCTGAAGAGCAAAAATGACACAGCTAACACCTAGCAGCTAGCGTTAGCATCGTACAGGCTAGCGGCCGCCATGGCCCACGCAAAATGACACCCTGTCAATCAAAGTAGCCACTCCCTTAATTATGCATAACCCTAAAGTTAAACTGAGGGCAAACCAAAGAATTTAAAAAAAATTCACTCCCCCCAGAGTTGTCACGTAACAAGAACTCAGCTCTAGAGACCAGAACCATCTTTTGTACCAGGCTGTAAAAGGGTTTTTTACACTTGTAAAGTTGCAATTGGATTTTATAATATAATTCTTCTTTTGGAGCCTGCCCTCTGGTGGATGGAGGTATATCGCTGTATGGCGCCGTCCGTACGCGAGGCCTATTTATGAGGGCGTGTCCTAGCCGCTTGCTCCAGGCCTGTTCACTGGTGTATTTTACCCTCCTGCTTGTCTCCAGGCCTGTTCACTGGTGTATTTTACCCTCTCTCTTGTCTGCAGGCCTGTTCACTGGTGTATTTTACCCTCTCTCTTGTCTGCAGGCCTGTTCATTTGTGTATTTTACCCTCCTGCTTGTCTGCAGGCCTGTTCACTGGTGTATTTTACCCTCTCTCTTGTCTGCAGGCCTGTTGACTGGTGTATTTTACCCTCTCTCTTGTCTCCAGGCCTGTTGACTGGTGTATTTTACCCTCTCTCTTGTCTCCAGGCCTGTTCACTGGTGTATTTTACCCTCTTTCTTGTCTCCAGGCCTGTTCGTTTGTGTATTTTACCCTTTCTCTTGTCTCCAGGCCTGTTCACTGGTGTATTTTACCCTCTCTCTTGTCTGCCGGCCTGTTCACTGGTGTATTTTACCCTCTTTCTTGTCTCCAGGCCTGTTGACTGGTGTATTTTACCCTCTCTCTTGTCTGCAGGCCTCAGAGAACTTCATCTACTCATGCGCCGGATGCTGTGTGGCCACGTACGTCCTGGGAATCTGCGACCGACACAACGACAACATCATGCTGCGCTCGACCGGTCACATGTTCCACATCGACTTTGGGAAGTTCCTCGGACACGCTCAGATGTTCGGCAGCTTCAAAAGGTTTGGACTGAAGCTTATGGACCTGAATGTACCGTTTTTAAGGGCATGTGACCGAGACTTTTAAAGGACAAGACCTTTTCAAAATCCGGACTTACGGGGGTTTGTTAGATTAATTAAAAATGATCCTAAACCCCACAGTTAACAGACTTAGGTTTGGAACACAAAAATGTTTGTAGAATTGTAGAAGATTTCATTTGAGATAGAAGTTGATGGATATTTAATGAAATTATTAATGGTCAGGAGAAATAAAAAAGACAATGAGTCGCCCAAACTTTTAACAAAAAGAACAAAGAGATGACAAAATGTTCAATAATAGCAAAAGAACAAAATAATGAAATTGTACTAGAAAAAAAGAAAACTAGGTCAAAAATGAACAAACCAGGAAACTGAGTGAGTTTTTTTGGTCTCAGGAAAATTAGGTTTCATTTTTTCTATAAGCCCTGTTTTATCTTATTTTTTCTTTACCTTAATGAACAGTCCATTATCTTCCTGACTGCACTATCCTGAAGACAAACTTACAGTCTTCAGTCTATTTTGATAGATTATCAGTTTCTGTTGTTTCTTATTCCCCATCTCTTTCTATTTTCCAGGGACCGCGCTCCGTTCGTTCTGACCTCGGACATGGCCTACGTGATAAACGGAGGAGAGAGACCCACCAGTCGGTTCCAGCTGTTCGTGGATCTGTGCTGTCAGGCCTATAACCTGATCAGGAAACACTCGGGACTGTTCCTGAACCTGCTCTCTCTGGTACGGCCTCAGTCTGAAGGAAGGGTCAGAGCCGAAGGAAACAGTCTTAACGTTCTCCTGTTCCGTTCAGATGACGTGGTCGGGTCTGCCGGAGCTGTCTGGGTCTCAGGATCTGAAATATGTGTTCGACGCTCTTCAGCCCAACAACACGGACGCAGAGGCCACCATCTTCTTCACCAGGTTTATACTTATATATTCTACTAATAAATCCTCTAGAACAGGTTTATACTTGTATATTCTACTAATAAACCCTCTACACCAGGTTTATACTTATATATTCTACTAATAAACCCTCTAGATCAGGTTTATACTTATATATTCTACTAATAAACCCTCTAGATCAGGTTTATACTTATATATTCTACTAATAAACCTTCTAGACCAGGTTTATACTTATGTATTCTACTAATAAACCCTCTAGATCAGGTTTATACTTATGTATTCTACTAATAAACCTTCTAGATCAGGTTTATACTTATGTATTCTACTAATAAACCTTCTAGATCAGGTTTATACTTATGTATTCTACTAATAAACCTTCTAGATCAGGTTTATACTTATGTATTCTACTAATAAACCTTCTAGATCAGGTTTATACTTATATATTCTACTAATAAACCTTCTAGATCAGGTTTATACTTATATATTCTACTAATAAACCTTCTAGATCAGGTTTATACTTATATATTCTACTAATAAACCTTCTAGATCAGGTTTATACTTATGTATTCTACTAATAAACCTTCTAGATCAGGTTTATACTTATATATTCTACTAATAAACCTTCTAGATCAGGTTTATACTTATATATTCTACTAATAAACCTTCTAGATCAGGTTTATACTTATGTATTCTACTAATAAACCTTCTAGATCAGGTTTATACTTATATATTCTACTAATAAACCTTCTAGACCAGGTTTATACTTATATATTCTACTAATAAACCCTCTAGATCAGGTTTATACTTATATATTCTACTAATAAACCTTCTAGATCAGGTTTATACTTATATATTCTACTAATAAACCTTCTAGATCAGGTTTATACTTATATATTCTACTAATAAACCTTCTAGATCAGGTTTATACTTATATATTCTACTAATAAACCCTCTAGATCAGGTTTATACTTATATATTCTACTAATAAACCCTCTAGATCAGGTTTATACTTATATATTCTACTAATAAACCCTCTAGACCAGGTTAACCTTTTGTTTAAAACTGAGCTGATGGCGTTTGTGTGTTTCCAGGTTGATCGAGTCGAGTCTGGGCAGCGTCGCCACTAAGTTTAACTTCTTCATCCATAACCTGGCTCAGCTGCGTTTCTCTGGACTCCCGACGAACGACGAGCCCATCCTCAGCTTCTCCCCGAAAACCTACAGCATGAAACAGGACGGACGCATCCAGCACGCCTCCATCTTCAGCTTCCAGAAGAGATACAGCCCCGACAAGCACTACGTGAGAAAATACTACCAAATATACTGCCCCGACAAGCACTACGTGAGAAAATACTATCAAATATACTGCCCCGACAAGCACTACGTGAGAAAATACTACCAAATATACTGCCCCGACAAGTACTACGTGAGAAAATACTATCAAATATAAGAGATACAGCCCCGACAAGTACTATATGAGAAAATACTATCAAATATAAGAGGTACTGCCCCGACAAGTACTACGTGAGAAAATACTATCAAATATAAGAGATACAGCCCCGACAAGCACTACGTGAGAAAATACTATCAAATATAAGAGATACTGCCCCGACAAGCACTACGTGAGAAAATACTATCAAATATACTGCCCCGACAAGCACTACGTGAGAAAATACTATCAAATATACTGCCGCGACAAGCACTACGTGAGAAAATACTATCAAATATAAGAGATACTGCCTCTAAAGGCAGTACTAAACTAGACCTATTGGAGTATTTAGATGTTTAGATGATTTTTTGCTGCTGCTGAAGGGATTTATTTTGATCAGGGACAGTTCCAGAGTTAAGCTCCTCTCACAGAAAAGGCTTTTGATCCAAATATGTTTTACAGAAGGGTAAAAAAAATCCAAAATAGTAAGTGATAAATAAATCTATCTTGTTGTTAACACATGGCTTTTCCTCAGACTTTATTAAAAAGACACACTCAGCAGGACTTGACTAACCCTAACACACTACTGGACCCAAATCTGTCTGTGTATATATATATATATATATATATATATATATATATATATATATATATATATATATATATATATATATATATATATAGTGATATATATATAGAGATATAGTGTATAATGTTGTGTTCACAGACGTACGCCGTGAGGATCCTCAGAGAAGGACAGAGCGAGCCTCAGTTTGTTTTCAGGACGTTTGATGAGTTTCAGGAGCTGCACACGAAACTCAGTGTGATCTTCCCTCTGTGGAAACTACCCAGGTTCACTTCACCTGCACACACTCTTATACTGTAATACTCACTCTTTATACTGTAATACTCACTCTTATACTGTAATACTCACTCTTTATACTGTAATGCTCACTCTTTATACTTTAATACTCACTCTTATACTTTAATACTCACTCTTTATACTGTAATACTCACTCTTATACTTTAATACTCACTCTTATACTGTAATACTCACTCTTTATACTGTAATACTCACTCTTTATACTGTAATACTCACTCTTTATACTTTAATACTCACTCTTATACTTTAATACTCACTCTTTATACTGTAATACTCACTCTTATACTTTAATACCCACTCTTATACTGTAATACTCACTCTTTATACTGTAATACTCACTCCTATACTGTAATACTCACTCTTTATACTGTAATACTCACTCTTTTACTTTAATACTCACTCTTTATACTTCGATCGGTTCTTGAGCTGGTTTTTCTGTTTTTCTCCAGTTTTCCCAGTAAAATGGTTCTGGGTCGGACTCACGTTAAAGAAGTGGCTGCGAAAAGGAAACTGGAGCTGAACAACTACGTCCACAACCTGCTGCGGAGCTCCACCGAGGTCATGCAGGTGAGAGGTCAGAGGTCACGCGGGTGAGAGGTCAGAGGTCATGCAGGTGAGAGGTCAGAGGTCACGCGGGTGAGAGGTCAGAGGTCACGCGGGTGAGAGGTCAGAGGTCACGCGGGTGAGAGGTCAGAGGTCACGCGGGAGAGAGGTCACGCGGGTGAGAGGTCAGAGGTCACGCGGGTGAGAGGTCAGAGGTCACGCGGGTGAGAGGTCAGAGGTCACGCGGGTGAGAGGTCAGAGGTCACGCAGGTACGACCTGATCCAGACCTGGTCCAGACCTGGTCCAGACCTGGTCCAGACTCTGGCGAGAGCGACGATAACAGAAACCTCTGAGATGAAAACGAGAGCAGGGTCTTTTTCGGAGAAACACGGAGCAGTGCATGATGGGAAACCTCTGACCTCAGACTGGATCTAAAATACACTAAAAGAGTCAAAAAACTAACAAGTTATTAGAATATTGTTAAAACTAGTTAAAGGAGAATTCATGAATGTTCTATTTATTTATATTTAATATTTATTCTGGTGGAAGATGAGGCTCTGTTCTGTTTTCAGTGTGACCTGGTTTACACTTTCTTCCATCCCATCGCTCGAGACGACAAGACGGAGGAGTCTGCTCTGAAGATGCCAGGTACACTCTACACCTCCACAGTCCACCTGAAACCTGTTCAGATCCACCTGAAACCTGTTCAGATCCACCTGAAACCTGCTAAAATCCACCTGAAACCTGTTCAGATCCATCTAAACCTGTTCAGATCCATCTAAACCAGTTTCACCTGTCCTCAGAGCCCCCGGTGAGTCCTGTCTCTGGTCGAGTGGAGGGAGAAGTGAAGCTGTCCATCTCGTACAGAAACAGTACTCTGTTCATCATGGTCATGCACATCCGAGACCTGGTGAGTCTGGTGTGGTTTTACTTGAGATTAAACATTTTAAAATCATCTGGAATTATGAAAGACCTGAGCGCCTCGATTCTGACTAAAATAATAATCAGAATAAAAGAGTTTAGATCAACTTGTTTGTCGTGTGATGTTTGTGACTGAGGCAGGTTTCTGAAGAAGGATCCGACCCAAACCCTTACGTCAAGACCTACCTGCTCCCAGACCCCAACAAGACCAGCAAGAGGAAGACCAAGACCTCCAGGAAGACCAGGAACCCCACCTTCAACGAGATGGTGAGGCTCAGACCGGGGTCAGACAGGTTTTAGACCGGGGTCAGACTGGGGTTAGACCCGGTTTAATCCTGTTTTACTGGTTAAGCCCTCATTAAGTTTTGTTTTAGTCCTGGTTTTAGATCAGGGTTTGGTTTATCCCTGTTTTATTCCCTTTTCACCTGTTTCTCTGATTTATACCCAGTTTAATCCTGTTTTTTCCACAGTTTAACCGACCTGGTTTTGTCCTGTTTTAATCTCCAGCTGGTCTAGACTCGGTTTAACCCAGTTTTTCTCTCTGGTTCCAGCTGGTCTAGACTCGGTTTAACCCAGTTTTTCTCTCTGGTTTCAGCTGGTCTAGACTCAGTTTAACCCAGTTTTTCTCTCTGGTTCCAGCCGGTCTAGACCTGGTTTAACCCAGTTTTTCTCTCTGGTTCCAGCCGGTCTAGACCTGGTTTAACCCAGTTTTTCTCTCTGGTTCCAGCTGGTCTAGACCTGGTTTAACCCAGTTTTTCTCTCTGGTTCCAGCTGGTCTAGACCTGGTTTAACCCAGTTTTTCTCTCTGGTTCCAGCCGGTCTAGACCTGGTTTAACCCAGTTTTTCTCTCTGGTTCCAGCTGGTCTAGACTCAGTTTAACCCAGTTTTTCTCTCTGGTTCCAGCCGGTCTAGACCTGGTTTAACCCAGTTTTTCTCTCTGGTTCCAGCCGGTCTAGACCTGGTTTAACCCAGTTTTTCTCTCTGGTTCCAGCCGGTCTAGACCTGGTTTAACCCAGTTTTTCTCTCTGGTTCCAGCTGGTCTAGACCTGGTTTAACCCAGTTTTTCTCTGTGGTTCCACCCGGTCTAGACCTGGTTTAACCCAGTTTTTCTCTCTGGTTCCAGCCGGTCTAGACCTGGTTTAACCCAGTTTTTCTCTCTGGTTCCAGCCGGTCTAGACCTGGTTTAACCCAGTTTTTCTCTCTGGTTCCAGCCGGTCTAGACCTGGTTTAACCCAGTTTTTCTCTCTGGTTCCAGCCGGTCTAGACCTGGTTTAACCCAGTTTTTCTCTCTGGTTCCAGCCGGTCTAGACCTGGTTTAACCCAGTTTTTCTCTCTGGTTCCAGCCGGTCTAGACCTGGTTTAACCCAGTTTTTCTCTCTGGTTCCAGCCGGTCTAGACCTGGTTTAACCCAGTTTTTCTCTCTGGTTCCAGCCGGTCTAGACCTGGTTTAACCCAGTTTTTCTCTATGGTTCCAGCTGGTCTAGACCTGGTTTAACCTAGTTTTTCTCTGTGGTTCCACCCGGTCTAGACCTGGTTTAACCCAGTTTTTCTCTCTGGTTCCAGCCGGTCTAGACCTGGTTTAACCCAGTTTTTCTCTCTGGTTCCAGCCGGTCTAGACCTGGTTTAACCCAGTTTTTCTCTCTGGTTCCAGCCGGTCTAGACCTGGTTTAACCCAGTTTTTCTCTCTGGTTCCAGCCGGTCTAGACCTGGTTTAACCCAGTTTTTCTCTATGGTTCCAGCTGGTCTAGACCTGGTTTAACCTAGTTTTTCTCTGTGGTTCCACCCGGTCTAGACCTGGTTTAACCCAGTTTTTCTCTCTGGTTCCAGCTGGTCTACAGTGGTCACAGTAAGGAGAGCCTGGGTCTGAGGGAGCTCCAACTGAGCGTGCTCAGTGCGGAGTCTCTGCGGGAGAACTACTTCCTGGGCGGAGTCACGCTGCGGCTCCGAGACTTCGACCTGAGCCGAGAGACGGTCCGGTGGTACAAGCTCACGCATGTGCCGCTCTTTTAACCAAAAAACACGGAAAAAACACGGAAAAGACTCACGGAGCGACATTCGAACAAACGAACGGAGAAAACGCAGGACCACAGCCTGTAAATAAAAGTGGACAGAGAGACCGAGGGCCGGTTCACACCAGAAACAAACACGTGACACCGTTTATTCTTATTGTTTGTTTTTTTAGTTAAAACCACAGAAATTAAGACAAATAACAGATTCTTCAGAGTGACACAAAATGGCCGCCAACGACAGGAAGGAGACAAAAGATTTCAACGTTCTGTTTCTCAAACTGTGATTTCTTAAAGATGAAATAACAATCAAAAATGATTTACCATGTCGGCCTAGTTTTTAACTTGAATTGAGGGAAAATAAATTAAAAACAATTAGCAAAATATGCAAAGCGACACAAAATGGCCGCCAACACCCCTCCATGTCGCTTTGAAGAATCTGTTTATTATTCTCTCAATTCTACAAACAAGACGTTGGTTGTTCTTTCATCTTAAATAAACTCACTCATTTTTATCAGTCTTTATTTATAAATATCTATTTTTTCCGTTGAGTCTGGTGTGAATCTGTCCTTCCTCTGAACCTGGGATCAGCGTTTTGTTTTTGTTTTTCCTAAAAAAGACTGAATTTACTTTGAACTCACCTCAGTTTCACTTTTATTTTTAGAAATTTGTTCAAGATACTTTGTAAAAAAAAAAAACTAAAAAACTATCACTGGGTTTTGGACGAAGCAGAATCATGACACATTCTTTTTTCTTTTTACGTTGGATCACTGTTTTGTTTTTTCTGGTTTGTTACAGCTCACGTTTTTCACAAATTCAACTATTTATGTAAAAATAACTGAGCTGATCCTCTTTGGTCTAAACCTGGTTTAGTTTTTCTTCTAAAACTATTTAGACCTGATTAAATCTAATAATGCTCGTCTCACAGTGAGATTCTTTGCTCGATGCAGACTTTTCTCTGATCATTGATGGAATAGTTCTAGAAATGTCAGAATAAACCTGGATTCACACCAAAAATGACGTCAGACCGACCTGACCTTTGGAATATTTCTGAAAAAAGGGTTCAGATCAGTATGAACCCAATAAATCATATTAATTAGTTTTTCCATTTTGAACGCAGTACAAATATCTGTATTAACACTTCTGCTCAGATAACGACTCAGCAGAAAGATAAAGACACTAATAATCCTCAGAAAAAGTCATATTCCTCTGAGATGGTTCAGAGAAGAGTTGATTTATGCTCATTAGCCATGTGCTTCAGAGGTTTTTGTGTCTTTAACCCGACTCTGACCAGTTCAATGGAAACAGACTCAGATCAAACTAAACTGAGGCTCAAACTGCTGCAAAAATCATTTCAATAAATACTGTCCTTTTGTCTCAACTTTGTTCAACTTTTCCAATAAATCAAGCCACATTTTGTTCCATGTTTTTTTTTTTACTTTTTTAAATTCATTTTTTCAAACCTTCGGCTGGGATAGGCTCCAGTCACATGACTCTAACAGGAGGTCAGAGGTCAGAGTCTCAGATTAGGACGGATTATTCTCACATTTAATGAATGAAATTTAAGAAAGCGACTCCAGACGGTTCTGATTCTGCTGCGACGACGTCTTTATCTAAAAACATGAATTTTGATCAAACTTGAGTGATTTCTGGTGTGAATCCAGTCAGAACCTCACTTTCTGCCTCCGTCTGTTTTTGTGAACTGTTCTTGGACCAATCACTCGTTTATTTTAGCACAAACTCAGAGTGTTTTAATATTAATATTATTATTATTATTAGACTGTATTTTTTGTCGTTTTTGACTCGGGTTCCGTCTGAACTCTGCCTCGAACAGTGCCTTCTTCTGATTTTAACGAATAAAGACTTTATAAAGGCTCCTTGACTTTTATAGATGTTTTTATTAAGATTTATCATTTCTCCTTTTTTATCTTTTCTTTAGTATCGCTCTCTCTTTTCTCTCTCGAACCTCGTTCCTTTCCTTGCTCTCTGTCTCCTACTTCCTCGATTTATTAAATATCTTCTGTCATTTTTAGCTTGTCCACCAGGGGGAGCTGTCTGGCTCCAACAAGATTTCATTCGGAAAATTCTTAAAAATCTCAATCTTTCCTTGTGTTTAATCTCTTTTCCTTTCCTCCCTCCTTGCCCTCTCACCTCCTCGTTTGCACTTACTCATCTCCTCGCCTGCTTCCTTGTTTCCTTCATTTCATGTTTAACTTCTGCCTTTCTTTCACCTTTTACCCTCTTCCCTCCCTGTCTCTCTCCTCCCTCCTTGTCTCCTCTGGTCTCCTCCCTCCTTGTCTCCTCTGGTCTCCCCTGGTCTCCTCGTCTCCTCGTCTCATCTCCTCTTGTCTCCTCCCTCCTTGTCTCCCCTCGTCTCCTCCTCGTCTCCTCCCTCCTTGTCTCTTCTGGTCTCCTCTTGTCTCCTCTCGTCTCCTCCCTCCTTGTCTCCTCTCGTCTCCTCCCTCCTTGTCTCCTCTCGTCTCCTCCCTCCTTGTCTCCTCCTCGTCTCCTCCCTCCTTGTCTCCTCTCGTCTCCTCCTCGTCTCCTCCTTCCTTGTCTCCTCTTGCCTCCTCCCTCCTTGTCTCCTCTCATCTCCTCCTTCCTTGTCTCCTCTCTCCTTGTCTCCTCCCGTCTCCTCCCTCCTCGTCTCCTCCCTCTCGTCTCCTCTCGTCTCCTCCCTCTCGTCTCCTCCCTCCTCGTCTCCTCCTCGTCTCCTCCCTCCTTGTCTCCTCCCTCCTTGTCTCCTCTCGTCTCCTCCCTCCTCGTCTCCTCCCTCCTCGTCTCCTCCTCGTCTCCTCCCTCCTTGTCTCCTCCCTCCTTGTCTCCTCTCGTCTCCTCCCTCCTCGTCTCCTCCCTCCTTGTCTCCTCCCTCCTTGTCTCCTCTCGTCTCCTCCCTCCTCGTCTCCTCTCGTCTCCTCCCTCCTCGTCTCCTCTCGTCTCCTCCCTCCTTGTCTCCTCTCGTCTCCTCCCTCTCGTCTCCTCCCTCTCGTCTCCGTGGCGACCCCTCCTCCCCGTCTCCGTTGCCGTGGAGACAGCGGTGTAAGTGTTGCAGCTGATTGCAGCAGTGAGTCTGGTTCAGGAAAGTCTCTGGAGAACAATTAAGACCAGTTCTGAACCGGGACCAGACCCTGACGCAACGGCAGCAGCTCTCGCCGAAAAAATGATAAAACATTGTATTTTACATCATTTTATTTTGATTGAAGATTCAGGTCGGACAAAATAAAAGACTTTTATTTATTGCTTTTGTCTAAAATGTGATGAAATCTGTTTTTGAAGAAACTGAACCCTGACGACACTTTAACACCACTGATGGAATTATTATTAAATCATCTTTTATTCTGTTTATAAGACTTTGTCAAATACATCAGCTCCATTATTAATGCTTTCACTGATATTTTATTGATTTATTCTCACACAAAGTGCCCTGTTTCCACATGTTTGAATGTAATATAGAAGATAGTTCAATGAAATATATTTACTTTTGACTTTTCAAAGGTCTGTGATCCGTGAGAGACAGAAAACATGAGAAAATAAGGACGTTTACTGAAGAAAAAGAAAAATGTATTTAAGCCTTGACTATTTTCTTCTTTTTGATTTGTCGTACTTTAATCTCTTCAGAGCCGCTTTAATCCAGACGTAAATGTTTTAGATAAAATCCAGTCACATTTCAGGAACATTGTAAAGTTTACACTTTTTCTGACTTTAGTTCAATGAGGTTAAAGTTCATGTGTCATTTTGTAAAATTCTTTTTGTGAAAATCAAAACTAAATTATTTGCGTCACACATTGCGTGTAAAAGTGGGATGTGTTACATTTGATTTTCTGTTTTCACAGAAACAGTTCAGATAAAGTCTCTGTTAATGTTCCTTTGTCACTTTTATAACGTTTTGTTCCTTTTGTTGTAATTGTTGTTGTCGTTTTAGTTTCCTGTTTGTGTGTAGTGTCCTACCGGCCTGTTACCGGCCTCTTACCTGTGTCAGGTGAGCTGTGCGGCCGGTCGTCGTGGTAACAGAGGCTGACTGCTCACCTGCAGAAACAGACTGAGCTCTAATTGAATTTCATCCCAAAGGAACAGGTTTCATCATCTGTGTTTTCAGCCTCCACCTGACGACATCATTACAGCAGACTCAGGATCAGCGCAAAGGACACTCAAAAAATACTCACAATTACAAAACAGTTACTCGGGCGATACTCTACAGTTACTTGGGCGATACTCTACAGTTACTCGGTGATAAACAGTCAAGTATTGCCCGAGTATATAAGTGTTACTCAGGTGATACTCTGTTAATACTCAACAGTACTTTTTCAGTAAAAGTATCAGGATGTATTGGATTCTTCCAAAATCTTTCAACAGAATATTTGGTTTTCTGTTCAATTGTAAAATGAAATCCATATTAATATTCATAATCTATAATCTGACATTAGAGCAGACACAGAACAGAGCTCTGTAAATGAACTCTGATGTTTACTGTCCAATAAAAGCTCAATAAAAGAATAAACTCCACAAACTGTTTTGACAGGTTTTTATTAAAGCACCGATCTGCTACAGTTCACGTGTTTTTTACAGAAATCACAAAAAGGCAGAATGTTTGTGCAAAAACATCACACGATATAAAACAGGAATAAATATATCACTGACTACATTCAATATAAAACTGCTGCAAATATTGCACAAAATCACTTTAAAAACATTCAAGGTTTGGGTAAAAACACAAACAGCTCATTGTCCAGAAACAGATCAGAATTATATCAGAAATAATATAATGTCAGAGTGAAATAAACTTGAAAAGACTGATTTTAGAAAAAGAACAGAAGAAAAATCAAGAAGAGACCAGCTTTCAAACAAAAACCAAGCTTCTCACAAAAAAATAACTCAGTCTATTTTACACTTAATCAACTGCAACTCTTCAAAAAAAACACCTCGAGTCTTTGATTAGATCAGAGATAAGTCAATAGATACTTTTAAATAAAGCCTGGTTAATGTGGACGGAGCCGGAGCTGCTGGTTTCAGAACTCAACCTGATTCACAAGAAACACTTAAACAAAACTTCAAATAAAATCCACAAATCAAACCCGACACAAACAAAACAGAAATATTCCTCTTTTCTAGTTTCTGGAGAATGAGCTGGTTTTGTTTCAGTGAAAATAAGGCAGATCTGAGGTCAGTTTAGAATCAGTGCAGTCACCACGAGGCCTCTTTAGTCCTGATCTAGTCCTGATCCAGTCCTGATCCAGGCCGGGTTCAGTCCAGTCCCAGTCTGGTCCTGACCCGGTCTCTGTTCTCAGGACTGAAGCAGTGACCTATGACCCTCTCCGTTTCCTGGACACGCCTCTTGAACCGGTCTCGGTCTCGAGCGGCCTCCTCCCACGGACCTCGACGAGACGCCTGTCGGGCGAAGGTCCACGAACGCATCACGTGAACCAGCACCTGGTCCGAGAACCGCACCTGGAACCAGAACAGAGACCAGACAAGACCGGGTTAGACCGGGGCTGGTCCAAACAGGATCCATCAGAAGAGACTGAAGAGAGTTCTGCTGCAGCTTCAGTTCAGTCTAAAACCTGAGCCTGAGTCTAGTCTCTGTTCAGTCCTGAATAAACCCGACTGAGTCCGAGCTGAACCCTGAGGTTAAATGAGTCACCGTTGTTGTGTTTATTGTCTCTTAGCAACAGCTGTGTGTCTGTCACCGTGGAAACAGAGTCACGTGACCTCAGTGAGTGCGAGTCAGAGCCGAGTCACGTCTGATCAAAGGTTTCTGTTTGAACTGACCAATCAGAGCTCAGGATCAGGGAGCGTCTGGACCAATCAGAAGCTTCCGTCTGATGTAAGTTCAGTGTGAACAGAGTTAACTGTGGTCTCACTGTTGCTGCTGTTATTCCCTGTTTATTCACATTGTTTAAGATTCTAAAGTTTCCTGAACGTTTTGGACAAAAAGACCAACAAACCTTTAATAAACATTCTGTGTTAAATGTGCTCTTCTCATAAACACATTAACATGTCTTTACTTAAGTACATTTAGGACCACATTGAGTCTGAGTCTGGTTTAACTCTGGATCAGGACAAACTAATGACTCAGCTTCATTTAAATAAAACACTGATGAACCGACCAATCACAGCACAGACTCAGGGCGGCCATCTTGTCAAGAACTGTGTCCCTTTGTAACTCAACTAGTTCATCTCTTCTATAACAACATTTACAGATATGTCCAGGTCTGTAAAGTAAATAACTCAGAGACGAGTGACAGATCTAGTCCTCTGCTTCACAACAACAAACACAAACTAAAGTCTACAGTTATTCCACTCACCTTCTTCTGTGGCCTTCTCTCCTCGTGTTCCTCCCGTTTACGTCCCTCCGCCGACGGAGCGTGTTTCTTCCAGTGGCGGAGGGTCCTGGGTGGGTGTCTGTGGGGCTGGACTCTTCTCGGTTCTAGTCTGGGTTTGGTTCCTCTCGGTCTCGGTTTGAGCCTCAGAGCCTCTCCACAGTCTTCTTTAGAATCCTGTTTTTGTTCCGATGTTCTCTGATTTCCTAAAGCCTTGAAGTTGAGTGGATGGTAGGGGTCTTGTTTGTGGGTCAGAGCCCTCCACAGCTCTTCCTCCTGCTGCTCCTCCTCCTCCTCGGTCGACCTCCTCTCGGTTCTCTCGGTGGCGCTGAAACACAGAGGGTTGTAGGGGTCGTTGTGGTTGTTAAAGAAGTCCCAGAGCTCGTCGTCGTCTCTATGCTCAGAGCTGTCGGACCCGCTCCAGCTGCTCCAGCTGCTGCTGCTGTCAGAACGATTCACAGTAAAACCTCTTAAGTCCTGTTCTGATCCGGAGTCGCTCGAGTCAGAGCCACACTCCCAGAACTTCCCCAGAGTCGCTTTGGCCCGACTCGTGTCCTCAGAAAACTCACTGGAATCATCACTACTTTTGGACTCTGTTTCCCAGAATCCTCTGCTGTCCTCTGGGGTTTCAGCCTCAGTCTGATTCTCTTCTTTTTGACTCAGGCCCATTTCTGCGTCACTTTTATTTCTTTCTAAAACTGCGTTTGTTGAAATGTGGCTGGATTTGGACTCAGTTTCCCATGATGCCTTGCTCTCTTCAGTTGAGATTTGATCCGGAGTCTTTGTCCCGTCCTTTCGGCTCCTGCCCGTTCTTTCTTCCGTCAGAAGCTCTTTGTAACCCGGACTACAGCGATGGTCAGACTCGGACTGCGTTTCCCAGAATGCCTTGCTGCTGCTGGTGGTGGAGATGCAGGCGGAGAAGCAGAAGGGGTTGTAGGGGTCGCTGGAGCTGGACAGAGACTCCCACAATGCTCTGCTCTCGTCGCTGTCGAACTCCACTCCGCTGTGCTCTTCCTCGCTGCTCCAGTGGGAGGCGCCGCTGCGGTCCTCGTCCGAACACCGGGGCTCGCCGCTCGACACGAAGATGTTCCAGTCGCCCACCGTCCAACTCGACTGGTGCCTGAGAGGGACAAAAGAGACGGGTTAGCTCCGGACCGGTGCCTGAGAGGGACAAAAGAGACGGGTTAGCTCCGGACCGGTGCCCGAGAGGGACAAAAGAGACGGGTTAGCTCCGGACCGGTGCCCGAGAGGGACAAGAGACTCACTTGTGTCCGAGGAAGATGGAGGCGTCGGGGTCGCAGCAGAGCTCGTCGGCCCTCAGAGACGACAGCAGGGCCTCGGCCGCCGGGTTGGGGCCCGTCTCCTCCGAGAACAGGGACGAGAACAGGAACGGGTCTGGGTCTGAGTGAGGACCCGACTCGTCCGTGATCCGCACGTGCACCTCGAACCGGAACATCTGGAAAACTGAGGCAGCATCAGCTGTTAGAGAGAGGGTCTGCATCATATAATCACCAATTATCACAAATTTATCAATATTTAATGGACTTTGATTCAACAGAAACAATGTGAGACTCAGTCCTAAATTTAGTCCTGATTTAGCTGCAGTTTTGACACATTTGTATTTCTAATCTCATTTTTCTTTACTTTTACTGCAGCCCTAAATATTACTGCATGAAGTCAACCCAAACATAATTTGTTGTGAACAGTGAACGGACCAGAGCTGGAGCAGGATAAGGCTTCATTAAAACTGATCTGAGATCAGGTCAGTAATGAACTCTGACCCTGGAGCTGGTCATATCTCACTCTTGTATCTGTTAAAGTTGGATTATCAGTTGTGTTCTGGGAGGGTCCACAGGGATGTGCACCAGGGGCATTAGGGGAATTATGGAAAAAGTTCTAAAAAATTAAACCCCGAGAATGGCTTATTGGTAAAATGTTGAAAAAAAGAGTTCAAACGTCTAATGATCCAATCGTAGGTTTAGGTTTGGATTAAAGCTCATGGGAGTTTGATTTAAGAGATTTTTTTTACAGTTTTTGTTGGAACTAAAGCTTAAACAGGTAATAATTTCTCTTAATAACTTTTTTTTTCAACTTTACAACCAAGTTTTAATTATGTTTACTGAAGTGGATCAAAATTAATTGTCTTTTTTTTATATTTAAAGTAAAGCTTAAATAATTCTTAGAATAAATCTTTTTCTTTCATCTATGTTTGTGTTTTGATTGTATTTTGATTAAGAGCCCTTCAGGCTTTTCAGATGACAGAGGTTTGTCTATTTAAAGACGAAGGGCTTATGTCATGTTTTCATTTTAACCTCAGGGATTAAACATTGACATTAGTTTTTATCACCGTGAATCTCGTCCTGAGATCGAGAGGAGAGGCTTTAGAGGAAGTTATGAAACATCCACAAAGAAACTCTGGGGTTGTTTATGTTTGTCTCGGTTTACTTTCATTTTGAGCTGTTAGTTCAGTGTTTGTAGTTCATTAGTTCTGTCACAGGTTTTATACATTCATCTAATGGAATAGTTTGGCCTTGAAAAAAAGACAGTAGGTTTAGAACAGCGGAAGTACATGGGAAAATAAAATGGTAAAAGACAACGTTTGGATGTTTCAAGCTCGATTAAACCATTCTGTTTTCTTTAATGAATAGAAATGAACAAACAACTGACACTAAAGCTGCATACTGTTGATTGTTGTTCAGGTTTTGTGACTTTAAATGGTTTAAAAAGGCGTTTAATAGAAAGAATTAAAAGCAATACAACACAATGGATAACAGCGGATTGATGATACTTTGCATGTTATTGATTTACAGTACGTTTAATGAATAGAAATAAACATAAAATAATAATGTTGTATTCCAGCAATTTAAGCAGGTTGTGTGAATTTAATTGGGTTAAGAGAGGGCTTAAAGACATGTTTATGGTTTATTGCGAAGAAACAACGACGCTATACTTTTAAATCTTAAAAATAAAATATCGCGGTTCTAATGTGATTTTTATGTATTCTCCAGAGCTCTTACCTGAGATGAAGGTGTAGTAGATGACCTGCACCAGGAGCCGGACCTGCTCCCACAAGGCCGTCAGCATGTGTCTGGTCCAGGGCAGAACCATCCCTGCGCCGCCGAACCGCTCCAGAGCCTTCTCCGAACCGAGCCTCTCTGTCGTCGCCATGTTGTTCTCGCCTTTTTGTCCGCTTTGTTCAAAATTCCTCACGTATTCTGATATTCCTCAGCAAAATCCAACAGCCTTCTCGTATTTCTCGGAAACAGACAAGCGTTAAGGTGCTGTCGCTTCATTTTCAGACGGATTAGATCCATTTTTAGACTTCTTTTCTCAGAATCTCTCGTGTTTGGTCGCTGGTGTGTCCTCCATGTTTTCTGTTGTCGTAGTGAAGCTGAATGTCAAACGGTTGCAACACTCCACTCTTTAAAACAAACACTGACGTCACGCACGGCTCTGATTGGCTAATGCGGATGTCACTCACTGATTCTCCCGCCCTTTAAGCGTTAAGTCCCGCCCACTGGGTTACGTGACGCGTGACGCACGGAAACCGCCGGTAATTTCCCTCAGTTTCCGGAAAACCCTTTAAAAACAGACTTAACTCCAGCTTTGACAGCGAAATTAACGGACTAAAAAGCGAAATGATCAGGTTTACAATTAGAAATTCCCTTTTCACAAAGATACTCCTTGTTAACTTGTGGAGTAAAATGTGCTTTTCTTATGTGTAAAACTGTGGAGAATGACTCAAAATGGTCAAAGGTCGACATGACATCTTATAAATTCATGAACCAATTAAAATGCAATAAAATACGTTTATATATGTGAAAAGAAAAGAGGCTAAATTAATGTATTTTTTTTTTAATTTTGTTTATTTTTCCAGTTAATGGCTACATGGAGGTCTTAAATCGGATTAAATCTGATGGAAATGGAGTAACTATAAAAACCTGAAGCCATCTGAAAGCCTGCCATGGATTCACTCTACACAGTTACAAGTGTAATGTACTAAACAGAAGGTGCACGTGTTTAAAGCGGTTTATTTAGGAGACAATAGTGACTGGGTCAGATTTCACTGTAGTGTTAACCTCAATAAAAGCTTTCCTCTGAAAAAACAGGAAATTCTTGGATTCAGAATTCATTTCCTTTGAGTTTAAAGTTGAAGTCAAAGTTAAGACTTTCATTATATTTTATTAACTCTGACTGAAACAGATGTCCATATATTAGATAACTGTTTATTCAGTAAAAGCAGGTCTAATCCAAATCTTTTGCTGAAGTTATCTGCTTCTGAGTTTGGAGAAGCAGACGGGAGCAACGCCACGGAGACTAAGCCATGTTCTGTTGTAAACGTGTCCAGAGAAAATATCTTATTTCACTTCTCCATCAGGATGAGACTGTAAACCTGCTCTGAACAGTGTAAATAGAGTCAGATGTTATGATCTGCAGTCTCATGTCTTTGAGCAAATTTCGAGTTATTTAAATCCAGATTTTAAAGCAGAGAACAGCTGTAAAACACAGAAGCAGCTGCTGCTCCAGTCTTCAGAAACATTAACTGTATAAACTCACTCAGAACTCCACATTTGGCTCCTGATGAAGACATTCCAGTGTCTGTTACTACACTTTATACAAATGTCAACTCAAAGTACAGAAGCTTTTACTTTCAGCTGAATGGTGCAACTCAGCGTTAACTATTGAGTCACCGTTCTGCCACAGAAACAAAACAGTGACTCTGCAGGTTTTAAAATGAACAAACAGAAGCAGGGCATCCAATTTAACATGTTTTATTAATCCAAAACGAAGAATGTTTATGCCACCAGAGCAGAGGCTGTGGACGACTCGCTGCGAAGAGAAAAGAAACGGGAGAAAAATTAAATATGAAGCAGAATGAGAAATAAAGACAAAATAGTCATTCAAACCAGGTTATTTTACATCATAAGCATTTGTTCAAACAGCTACTTTTGAAAAATTAATGTGTAATATGGTCTGGATACTGGACCATAAAATACGAACAGAACTATGGGGAAAAAGAATAGGAATGTATTTAAGGATTAAGGCAGCACTAGGAATTACAAAAAAGAGGCTTAGTAACTGATCAAAATACAAATACAAAACCATTAAGACAATGTATTTACAGATCACATAAAAGTAATTTAAAACATGGGTTTGGAAAATAGTGACATGTCAAGTTTGGATGAACAAAGGTAAGACTGAGTGTCCCTGGTTAAGGCTGAGTGTGATGTTTGAAGGGGACTGGCAGAGGAGGCACTCTCAGCCGCTCTGCTAATTTACCTCCAGTTTTACTCTGGCACAGTAGAAATATCACTGCTCCCACCGACGGAGCAGGACAATGAACTGTGCTGCGTCGGACACGAGGGCCTGAGTCAGCTTTGGGCCCAACAGACTCCTTTTATAAATACTTCACTAAACCTCCTGTTCTTCCCTCTAATATTATTTAGACAGGACTAGTTTCTTTGAGTATTAGAGCTTCACGGACGCTCTAGACTAACTTCCACTCGTCGAAACAGTCTAAACGTCGTCTAAACCAGGTATTTTTTATTTGGATGCACCATCGTTTTATTTAAGACTTTGTCTGAATTAAAACTTTGAGAAAAAGAGTCCATTAGCTGGAAGTCCATAATGTTTTTATGATACTAAGGTACTGTGCAGCCCTAATGACTGTCTTCTCTTGTTTAACTTGACATGAAACTAAAACTGACATGACTTTTAAAGTCCTGTCAGCACAAATTTACTGCATGTCCCTCTGAGAAACTCATTCGTGATCCTCGGCCGTTAAGGGTTAATTATGAGTTTCTCAAAAATATACGAAACTGTCAAAGCTACATTTAGAACGAGCTCTGTTAAATGCACTATTAGTACGTTTGATTTTTTGAGAGAAAGTGAATCTCCAATAAAGGAAAAAGCAGCAAAAAGAGACCCTCCAGAAGTGTGAGGTACGTACTACTTCCAGTTGGGAGCCAGGACTCTCTTGGTCTTGTAGTAACGAGCCAATCTGTGGATCCTGCTCTCGATCAGAATCAGACGGAACTTGGCGTCTTTATCCTGAAACAGAAACGCCGCAAGAGAATTAACAAAAAGCAGGTCTAACAATACAACATCTGCAACATCATCATACAAATCTGAGATCCTCTTCACATAAAACTGCAAGATACTGATCAGGAAACTGCAGATTTTCTGAAAACATCAAATTCCAAAGCTATGTAAGAGCTACAAAATGAATCTAGACACACGTCCTCTGTTCTAGTCTATAACATAAATGTGCACCAGAAACATGTTTTATTTGGTTGGGACAGTGCATATTAATGAACATACAATGCATATTATTGTAAATACATAGATTTAGCACAATGCTACTTATTATCCATAGTCCCAAAAAGAGAAAAAGCAAAGAAACAAACATGATACCAATACTTCATTACAGTTTTTCTGCCTCGAGACATTGATTATGTAATAAATGGTGCCACCTGCTGGAGACTCACCTTCTGCTACAACATTTGTGCAAATCCAGACAGAATTATACTGAGAATTAATGTTTTGTGTCAATGTACACTTGGTTTAAAATCCATCAAGGGACTTCAGAGCCAAGTCTTGTTTTGTTATTGTTCGAGGTGGTATATGTGTGTTTTCTTGTGTACAGGGGGTTCACTCTGGCCCTTTACCTTCCTGTTCCTCTCCAGATGCCTGTATTTAGGGTTTTTTTGGCTGTTATTTTGTCTCTTACCTTCCTGTTCCTCTCCAGATGCTTGCGGACGGCCACAGCCTTCTTGATCAGGTGGTACAGATCCTCAGGCAGATCCGGGGCCAGACCTTTGGACTTCAGGATTCTCAAGATTTTGTTTCCGGTGACGAAACGGACCTGGGCCACGCCGTGAGAGTCCCTCAAGATCACACCTGGAGCAGACCCAGAACAACCATTTTAACTACTTAAAAATCTACATTTGAAGGGTTCAGGAAAATATAATACTCTACTAAAAACTAAATCTAAACAGCGTTGTAAATGCAGGAATTGAATACATGGGACTAAGATGTTTTAAGAGGCCAGACTCACCGATCTGAGAGGGGGTCAGACCCTTCTTGGCGAGTTTAAAGATCTGCTCTTTCACATCGTCAGACGTCAGCTTCAGCCACTGAAACAGAAACATCAGCAGGATTTTAGTGCTGCCAGAGACTGAACCAACTCTGAAGGTGGGTCATGTGACAAAAACTAGGGTCTTTAGTTAAATGCTATATATTAAAACACATGTTGGATGAGTGCCTGATTCCTGCAGATACTTAAAGCAACTGGATCAGTGCATCTCCATTTAACATGCAGCTGTTGACAAAACAGCTCCAGTGCAGCAGACGTCTTTGTACAACTGTCTTATATATTAGATATTGAGATATTATGTAGAATGTGGTACTCACGGTGGGGACACTGCGTCTGTACGGCAGAGCTGACTGGGACAAGCCCTTTCTGTGGAAATTTAAACAAAAAAAACACCTCAGAAACAAGAAAAAGTCAGACTAAACTGTGCTGAACCAAAGCCTGGATACAACCAAAGATACTGTAATAAAAAGATGAAGCCAGATAAACCTGAACCAGAGAACTGACACAGAAAACATTCAGTTGTGATGAAAGACAAATCTTTTTAGGAAAAAAAGTCATGGGTTTTCAAAAGCAATGCAAATGTCTGTTTATTATGAGACACCCACGACACAAAAGAATAAAGGGAAGACAACTGAATAATTCTGTACGTTAGTAAGTTGTTAGGTTGTGAAAATATACGTCAAAAATACGTGTGAAAGTTGGATATTTGACATTTAGACACATGCAACTACAACGGTTTAAAAAGTTCAGAATGAGCTGACAACTGGAAATTTGACTAAGAGCCATAATGAGCTTTAAAACTAAACAGTAAAATGATCAAATAGGTCTGGTTATAGTTAAATCAGACAAATAAACGGAACTATTTCATGTAAAAGCTCATCATAAAAGTTGTATGAAAAACACTGGCTGATTAACGCTAACGCTGGCTCCACTCAGTGTTGGACATCTACGCTCCAAAATCATGGAAGGACCCCTCTTTTAATGTTTTTATGCCCTAGTCAATATCAATGAATTGAATGAACCCCTGTATGGTGAATGTTAAGCGCAGGAATTTCAGTTTTATTGATAAGATGTCGCTCTGAAATGAAGCTAAACGCGGCTTGCTAAAGAACGCAGCCTTTAGCTCCATGCGATGCCGCATTTATTTAAGCTCTTTCCTCGCGGTGGGATTGAATATTTGTTCACATTTTGGCCCGTTTGGATGTATAACATGTTCCTAAACCTCAATCCAACCTGACGACGCAGTTAATTTGGTGAAAAGTTGTGTTTTTTGGGCAAATTCGGCGCTTACCCGGGAGCGTGCATGCGACCCATGATGGCGGCGGAGGAAGAGAGAGAGGCCCACGCGCCACCTAAAGGCCTTCTGCGCCTGCGCCGGAAGTGACGCAGGACGCACGCTCATCTGGTCCTGTACCAGTAAGATTACAAAATACAAAGATTTTTAAAGGAACAAATATAACTAACTCTTAGAGTTGATCTTTTTTTTATAACCTGTTCGAAGAGTAGTGTATAAAATATCATATAAATAAACTAAAACGTGCATATGGATATGGACATAGTAGTGGAAGTAGCCTTTTCAACCTTAAATTATTATAAAATTAAATCTATGAATGAATGAACCAATGGAAAATCTCAATAAAATGACTTAATAATATTAAAAAACCCCAGATGTTTTCTAAAGACTCATGTTGCATGTTGTACACAGTCTGTTATTCTGCTGTGCACCACTAGATGGAGTAATGAGGGTGTAAATCTTAAACGAATATTATTTTTAGAGTTACAGTGGTGTAAGTAAAATAAACACTTGGAGGTGAATGGCTTTATCAGTTTTATCCAATCAGAGCAGCTCCATGTTGTACGTCTTCAAACATAGACATAGATAGAACATTGAATAGAACTGAGAGCTGTCAGAGCGGCTCCGGACACAGTTAGTACTTTAAATACAGAATACTTCTGGTGCAGTTCAACGTGGATTTTCGTGAGTGTGTGAGGACACAGATCATGTGAGAATCCAGCTGCAGCTCAAGCCTTTTTCTTGAGTAAATATTTTCACAGTTTTCTTTGTTTTGAGCGTTTCCGAACACGTCCTGTTTGTTCTGAAGGTGTGTGACGAAGAGGAGGAGGAAGAGCAGGGTCCTGTTTGTTCTGAAGATACACAAACCACCTGACGCCAGATCCTGGTCTAGACCTGGCTCAGACCCGGTCCAGACCTGGCTCAGACCCGGTCCAGACCTGGCTCAGACCCGGTTTAGACCTGGCTCAGACCCGGTCTAGACCTGGCTCAGACCCGGTCCAGACCTGGCTCAGACCCGGTTTAGACCTGGCTCAGACCCGGTCCAGACCTGGCTCAGACCCGGTCTAGACCTGGCTCAGACCTGGTTTGGACCTGGTTTAGCTCCATTCAATAAACCAGTTCTAAGGAGGCAGAGTTAGTCCAGTTCTAGACCAGTTCTAGACCAGGTCCAGACCAGTTCTAGACCAGTTCTAGACCAGGTCCAGACTCAGGTCAGTGCTTGAAGGAGGCAGTTGTGTTATAAATGTGTGACAGTAATGACTGTGTTTTCTTTGACACATTCCTCTGAGTCTGACGCTCTTCTGGAAACACTGATGATTACAGAGACCTGCCTGGACCTGAACGCACCACTGACATCAACAAGAACATTTTAGTCCTGGTTCAGACCTGGTTTAGTCCTGGTTCAGTCCTGGTTAAGACCTGGTTTAGACCTGGTTCAGACCTGGTTTAGTCCTGGTTTAGACCTGATTCAGTCCTGGTTTAGTCCTGGATTAGTCCTGATTAGACCTGGTTTAGACCTGGTTTAGTCCTGGTTCAGACCTGGTTCAGACCTGGTTTAGTCCTGGTTCAGTCCTGGTTTAGTCCTGGGTTAGTACTGGTTTAGACCTGGTTCAGACCTGGTTCAGTCCTGATTAGACCTGGTTTAGTCCTGGTTCAGTCCTGGTTTAGTCCTGGTTTAGACCTGGTTCAGTCCTGGTTCAGACCTGGTTAGACCTGGTTTAGACCTGGTTTAGACCTGGTTTAGACCTGGTTCAGACCTGGTTCAGACCTGGTCTAGACACCTGTCCTAGTCCCTCCTCTCTCTTCTGTTTCCTCCGCTGCTCGTGAACGCGCCTCGGTGCTCGCTCCCGCAGGTCTCAGTCTGGATCATGGCGGACTCTCTGCCCGAGCGCTGGTCTTACGGGGTGCGCGCGGACGGACGGGTCTTCTTCATCAGGTGAGTCCCGCTGAGTCCCTGGGCCCCCGGTCACCGTGCGCGCCCCCGTGCCCCGTGCGCGGCCCCGCGGCTCCGGTGTAACAGGTGTGTGTTGTTGTTTTCGCAGTGATCAGAGCCGGACCACCACCTGGCTCCACCCGCGCTCTGGCCTCCCGGTCAACTCTGGACACATGATCCGCTCAGGTGAGCCCTCAGAGCGGCCACTCTCACGGCGCTGCCCGGTGTCTCCGGAGCTTCCTCTGGAGGTTCCTCTGAAAGGAAACATATGGGTTACTCTACTACAGTCTGAAGCTCTAAAGAGGGATTAACTACCTGCTACTGCCTCAGCTGTTTCCTCTCTTCCTTCCTAACCTACTTCCTTCTTTCCTCCTTTTATCCTTCCTTTTAGCCATCCTTTCCTTTCTTGTTTCTTTCTGTCAGAACTATTCTAAAAACTACAGCTGCACTTTCTATGCTGCTATTGCCTGCTTCCTACTTCCTATGTCTTTCCCTCCTTCTCTACTTCCCTCATTCCTTCGCCTCCTTCATCCTTTCCTGGTTTTATTCTCTTTAGTAAAAGTATAGACAGTGAAATACTCTTCTGCACTTTATTGTCTTCCTAATTTAATAACCTACCTGCTACTACCTCATCTGTTTCCTAACATGCTTCCTTCCTGTCTCCTTTTCTTCCTAAGCCTCCTTGATCTTTTTCTAGTTTGCATGTTTCTATTAACTCTAAATGACACACATAGTTATTACTGCTTTATTACTCTCTGAAGTGCGTTGATAATGATCCAAAGGGACCTGTTTTACCGCTGTGCACCACTAGAGGGAGTAGAACACACTCAAGTGGAACATAGACGAACGATAGTGTTGCTGTGGGGCTTTCTGACACAAACTGTGCATTTGCTTCATACGTGAGTCTCGTGTTGCCTTCACTGACTCCAGACTGACTGTGTTTGTGGTTCTGGTTCCAGACCTGCCTCGAGGCTGGGAGGAGGGCTTCAGCAGCGAAGGAGCCAGCTACTTCATCGAGTGAGTCCTGACTCTGTTACTTTACACCTGCACTACACCTGAATCACACCTGAGTCACACCTGGGCAGGTGACTACACTCAGGTGATATCAGTTTGACCTTCAGCTGACTGCTTTGGCTTTGATTCACTGCTGTTTGAAGGGTTTAAATGGATTTGAACTGGTTTTGGATGGATTTGAACTGGTTTTGGATGGATTTGCACAGGTTTTACTTGGATCTGAACAGCTTTTATTTGGTTTTGAATAGTTTTTAGTTGGATTTCAACAGGTTTTATTTGGATTTGGACAAGCTCTATCTGTTTTTCCCCATGTTTGAGTTGAGTATGAGCAGTGTTCGTCCTCTAAACGCCGTGTGTTGCTTCGGTGGTGAGTCATGTCGCTGAAGGATCCAAGGCAGTGATTAAACACAAGTGAAACCGTTCATTAAACCGTCTCTGATCAAACACGTCGTTGTCTGAAACCACAGCAGCAGCAGCCGTCAGAGAAACAGAGAATCAAAAAACAGAAAAATAAACCCACATAAAAACAAATAAACACGCCTCAGACTCAGAATAATAGTAATTGTGATTTGAACAGGTTTTAGATGGATTTGGCAGGTTTCCTGTGCTCTGATTGGCTGTAGCTGTGTGTCCTGCGCTCTGATTGGCTGTAGCTGTGTGTCCTGCGCTCTGATTGGCTGTAGGTGTGTGTCCTGCGCTCTGATTGGCTGTAGGTGTGTGTCCTGCGCTCTGATTGGCTGTAGGGGGGGGGGGGGGGGGGGGTGTGTGTCCTGCGCTCTGATTGGCTGTAGGTGTGTGTCCTGCGCTCTGATTGGCTGTAGCTGTGTGTCCTGCGCTCTGATTGGCTGTAGCTGTGTGTCCTGCGCTCTGATTGGCTGTAGCTGTGTGTCCTGCGCTCTGATTGGCTGTAGCTGTGTGTCCTGCGCTCTGATTGGCTGTAGCTGTGTGTCCTGCGCTCTGATTGGCTGTAGCTGTGTGTCCTGCGCTCTGATTGGCTGTAGGTGTGTGTCCTGTGAAGCAGCAGCAGAGGAATGTGCTCATATCTGAGTCGGGGTTTTTTCTGGGTTTTTCTGCAGCTGTGTTTGTTCAGCTTCAGTCGAGTCTGAAGGAAACACAGGTGTCTCTCAGAGTTCGTCTGATTCCAGCGAGAGTTGTTTATGAGACACTTCTCGATAAAAGAACGAGAAACTTTAGTTTCAAACAGGTTTCAAGGAAAATAAAAGAGAAAGAGTTCTCATTAGGACCGACACACACACCGACTCTGGACCGGGTCTAGTCCGTCTCTCCGACTCTGGACCGGGTCTAGTCCGACGCCCGTGCAGGTTCTCGGGGGTCCGGGACCTGGACCGGGTCTAGTCGGGACCTGGACCGGTCTAGTCCGGGGACCCTGGACGGTCTAGTCAGCCGACTCCCGAACCGGGTTCCGCCCGGCTCTGGGCCCGGTTTCCGCGCCCCCGGCCCGGCCTAGTCCCCCCCCCCGCCCCCCGGCTTCCCCCCCCCCCCCCCCCTTCCCCCCCCTCAGTGTCGTCTTCACTTTTTACTCTCAGTCTTGGTCAAAGATGGACATGTCTCAACTGTATTTTATTTCTTTAGTTCTTCTGCTTCGTCCCGTCCCATCCCGGTCTGTCCCTTGTCCCGGTCTTGTGTCCAAGGGTCCAGAGTGTGTCCCTTGTCCCTGTCCCGGTTCCTGTCCTGTCCCGGTCCCTGTCTCGTCCCGGTCCCTGTCCCTGTCCCGGTCCTGTCCCGTTCCCGGTCCTGTCCCGGTCCCGGTCCTGTCCCGGTCCCGGTCCTGTCCCGGTCCTGTTTAATGTTTTATTTTTGTTTTCTCCAAAAAAAGAGGCTGTTTACACAAAAACTCATTTTGTCCTAAAAGCAAAGTGTTGTGTTCGTTTAAGAACGGCTCCGTCAGAGTTTTGACGAAACAGAGCTGTTTACATAAAAAGATGAGGCTCGATCCCAAAGCGGTTTCTCTGGAGTTAAACGTTTAAAATGATTTAAAACATTTCTGTTTTGTCAAATAAATCCATAAATGTGAGAGCAGCAGGACAGACCAGGACAGAGTTCACACAAACGGTCACGAGTCTGTTTTCAGTCTTTTATGAAACATCGCTGTTATTATTAGATTCACTCTGTTTTTACAAAGATCTTCATTTCTCTGTGACTCACTCTTTTATTTCTGATAAAACGACTGGTTTCAAGGTTTGTGTCGTCAGTGGATTTAAAAGAAGAAGAAGAAGAAGAAGAAGAAGAAGAAGAAGAAGAAGAACCATGAACGAGAAGAAAAGACCTGATGTGATTTTATAAAAGTGACAAAGGCATAAATAAATATATTGTCATCAGTGAAGACTCTTTAGACCCGAGACCGGACTCTGGACCCGAGACCGGACTCTGGACCCGAGACCCGACTTTGGACCCGAGACCTGACTCCGGACCCGAGACCTGACCCGAGACCGGACTCTGGACCCGAGACCGGACTCTGGACCCGAGACCGGACTCTGGACCCGAGACCGGACTCTGGACCCGAGACCTGACTCCGGACCCGAGACCGGACTCCGGACCCGAGACCTGACCCGAGACCGGACTCTGGACCCGAGACCGGACTCTGGACCCGAGACCTGACCCGAGACCGGACTCTGGACCCGAGACCGGACTCTGGACCCGAGACCTGACTCTGGACCCGAGACCTGACTCTGGACCCGAGAACTGACCCGAGACCGGACTCCGGACCCGACCTGACTCTCAGTTTAGCAACAGCTTTATTGAGAACTGACTCTAGACCCGGATCTAGACCTGGATCTAGACCTGGATCTAGACCTGGATCTAGATCTAGACCTGGATCTAAAATCCCAGAGACAGTTTCTCTGATGTTTTTCTCTGAAGCTGGAGCCTGTGGAGTCTGGTCCAGATCCAGGTCCGGTCCAGATCAGAGTCCAGTCCAGAGCAGAGTCCAGTCCAGATCCGAGTCCAGTCCAGAGCAGAGTCCAGTCCAGATCCGAGTCCAGTCCAGAGCAGAGTCCAGTCCAGATCCAAATCCAGTCCAGAGCAGAGTCCAGTCCAGATCCGAGTCCAGTCCAGAGCAGAGTCCAGTCCAGATCCAAATCCAGTCCAGAGCCGAGTCCGGTCTCTGTGTGAGTCTCAGATAAAAGCCTGGTCTCGTTAAAGGTCTGCCTCCCTCTGGTTTTCCTCTGGTTCCTGTTTACCTGAGTCTCCGTCGCCGTGGCAACAGCAGCCCACACCTGAGCCTCTGTCTGCGTCTGCTTCTGCTGCAAATCCATCTGAGATTCACAGAAACATGAGAGCAGGGTTTTATTTATTATCTGAGAAAATTCAGATCATTTTATTTTCATTTTATTATTACATAAAAGAGAAATGTGTCTGATCTGATTGATTTTGGAGAAATTGAACCTAGAAAGGAGAAGAAAAGACATTAAAAACCCATTCTCCAAATAAAAAAACACAATAGTCTTGGTAAAGAGTTTTGATCGTCCTGTCGTCGAGCAGAAACAAAGAGGGTAAACTTTAAATCTGTGTTAATCCTACGAGTGGAAAGAGCTCCGAGAATGTGACGCCTCCAAAGATCAGAGCAGGACCAGGCTTCTCTGCAGCTGTGTCTGTTCTTTCTGGAATAATAATAATTCCAGTTGTTCCAGTTGTGAGTGTTCTGGTTAAAGCCTGGGTCCATCTGTGTTCGTCTGAGACCGAGGCTCGACACAAAGACGGCTTTTTACACAAACAACAACAGTCTGTAGAAAGAGAGGCTGGTGGGAGACTCATGTCACCGCCTCGTCTCGGCATCACATTCTGCTCTGATTCTACTGGAATGACTTCAAATACAGCTGTTTTATTCACTCTCAGAAGGGTTCGGACCAGGTTCCATTCTGTTTTTGAGAGAAAAGTCTGTTATTGTAAAGGATTTGATGAATATTTCTCATTCTTTGCTGAAAACGAAAGCTTAACCAGGAAAGAGTAAATGCAAAAATACAAAGTTAGAGCCTCATTTTTTTGGATGTACTTTGGTTTTGTGGATTGGAAATGTTTTAAATCCTCGTCTTGTTCCTTTTTCAAAGCATTTCCTTGAGTTTTGAAGAAGAGCTCACTCTAACAGACTCTGAATCTGCAGTTTTCTTCTTTTCTCAGACTTTGGCTCAACTTTGAGAGAATTTTGGTTCAGAGAGAAGAAAAAAGAACCATTTATTCAAAGACGAGGCCTGGCTCTGATCAGCGTAGTTTGTTAAAGTCAGGGTTTTGATTTTGGAGCTGTTTTTAGTCCATTTTTGATCCGGTTCTGGCCCGGTTCTGGTCTGGTTCTGGTCCGGTTCTGGTCCGGTTCTGTGACGATGGGGACCTGCTGCAGCCGAGGTTCTTCTGTCGACGAAGGACACGAGCTGGTTTTCGTTAAACAACACTGTGTTTGGCCCAAAACCCGAGTCCTGACCCGAATAAACCAGGACCAGCTCTTGACGTGGGACCTGGGCAGCGCCCGGTAAGACTCTGACTGGGTTTTCTGTTTTTGTAAAAGTGTTAGAGCCTCAGTCTGGATCAGAACCAGGACTTTTCTGGTTTGTGTTGGAAAGCCTCTGTTAGTTTGAGGCTTGTTTTTCATGTTTTTATTTTGAAAGTGAAGAAGAGCAGCATTATTATTTTTATATTTTGACAATTTTATTATACAGTTGTAAAATTGTCTCTGGACTTGTTTTGTTTACTTAACTCCAGGCGCTCTTCAGTTTGTTTTGTGTTTCTTCTGGTGTTGTGTTTGAGCAGCGCCCCCTGGTGGTGACGTGGGAAATGTTCTGGTTCCTTTTGTCTCTGGATTATTAGATGTAAAACCTGCAGGAGTCTGAGAGACTTTAGAGATGGGACAGTGATGTAAGAGAAACAAACTGAATGAACCTGAATAAAGGCTGGACCTGATCTGTTTTTCTCAGACTGACTGAAACAAACCCGAACGACACAGGTTCAACTCCCGGCTCAAGATGGTCTGAGTCTGCTCTGCTCAGGACAGATTCACTTGGATTTGTGCTAGTGTGGTCTGTCCCATTGACCTCCATTAGACCGGCGCCCCGGGACAGGAAGTGCACTGTTTATATCTGAATTAAACCTAAATAAAGTATTCATTCATTCATTTTCTACCTCTTAGTCCCGTTGGGTCCCGGGGCTGGAGACTATCCCAGCAGCTTTAGGCCTGAGGGGTTCACTCTGGACAGTTAGTCGCAGGGTTAACACTTAGAGACATTGACAGACACTCTCTCATTCACTCACTGGGGATACTGCAGAGTTTCCAATTGACCAAAAATCAACCAGTCATAGCTGAGTATGTTATAAAACAGTCTGGATGAAAAAATATACTTCTGTCTTCATCAGGACAAAGCACAAAGCATGAAAAGAGCGCCCCCTATTGGAAAAATAAAGGATCCTTAATAAAAAGTTTGTTTCTGAATCTGTTTTAGTTCATGTGGCGTCAGGTTTTCAAAGGATTCATCAGTTTTAGGCTCAGTTTGAACCTTCTTGATTTTGTCAAAACGAACAAAAGACCCTCAAAGAGAACGTTCGTCTGAAACATGAACGCACCTAGACCAAAAACAATCAAACCTAAACCTCTGTCTGACACGAGGCCTCAAAAAGTGTTTAAATGCTTTCGTAAATAAAGAACTAGTTAAAAACTAAATAAGTGTTGAGCTGCTGTCTTCAGATCAGTGTCAGATCAACAGCACAGCGCCCCCTACAGTCTGCATCTTCGGCTGAAACTGATTTATGTCAAACAGTGGAATTCACAAACATAAAAACAAAAGGAAAAATCCAAATGTGTGTCTCTGTGTCGTCTGATTGGTCTGAGTCTGATCGAGAGGCGGGACCTGCTCCATCTTTATCTCTCTGTGTTTCTGCTGTTTCTGTTTCTGTTTCTGTTCGCGTCGAGCTCAAACCGAGAGGAACCTGCCTCAGAGACAGACCTCAGCCTCGTTCTGCCGCACACGATGGATCTGGGTCTGGATCCGGGTCAGGATCTGGACCTGAGCAGGATTTAAACAGGGTTTGAGCTGGTTTTTGGAGGTTTAAAAAAGGAAGGAGTCAGAGGGAAACAGGTGAAAACAGCAGCGAGAGGCTCAGGAGGCGTTCGAGGACGACAGGAGAACAGAGCTTCAGGCAAAACTATGAAAAATAGAGGATTTAAACTGGAATTTGGAGCAAAATTCAAAACCAGGACTGAACCATGACTGAACCAGGACTAAACCAGGTCTAAACCAGGACTAAACCAGGTCTAAACCAGGACTAAACCAGGTCTAAACCAGGACTTATACTGTGCTATTTTCTGTTTGAATGACTCCTTTTTTCTTGGATTTTTCTGTTTTAAACTGGTTTAGTTTTAAAGTGTTGCTGGAAAACCTTTCAGAGACAACTTTGAACAAAAGTCCTTGGTTTTTTCTCCAAAATAATCGGTTTATTACTGAACAGAAGAACTGGGACTGGTTCAGGACTGGTCTGGTCTAAACCAGGACTAAACAAGGACTATACCAGGACTAAACCAGGACTAAACCAGGACTATACCAGGACTAAACCAGGTCTAAACCAGGTCTGAACCAGGACTAAACCAGGACTAAACCAGGACTAAACCAGGACTAAACCAGGTCTAAACCAGGTCTGAACCAGGACTAAACCAGGACTATACCAGGACTAAACCAGGACTAAACCAGGACTATACCAGGACTAAACCAGGTCTAAACCAGGTCTGAACCAGGACTAAACCAGGACTAAACCAGGACTAAACCAGGACTAAACCAGGTCTATACCAGGACTAAACCAGGACTAAACCAGGACTAAACCAGGACTAAACCAGGTCTAAACCAGGAATAAACCAGGACTAAACCAGGACTAAACCAGGACTAAACCAGGTCTAAACCAGGAATAAACCAGGACTAAACCAGGAATAAACCAGGTCTAAACCAGGAATAAACCAGGACTAAACCAGGACTAAACCAGGACTAGTGACGGTGACTATGACGTGTTCAAAGTCCGGCCTTGAGGCGTTTTTTCTCGACTCTGATCCAGGTGTTTGGGTCATCTGACTCACCTGTTGTTGCCGTGGAGACACAGGTGTGAGGGTTGCCGTGGAGACACAGGT
Source organism: Rhyacichthys aspro (assembly GCA_036850595.1). NCBI lineage: Eukaryota > Metazoa > Chordata > Actinopteri > Gobiiformes > Rhyacichthyidae > Rhyacichthys > Rhyacichthys aspro. The sequence continues at coordinate 24,632,404 of CM072153.1, forward strand.
GTGAGGGTTGTCGTGGAGACACAGGTGTGAGGGTTGTCGTGGAGACACAGGTGTGAGGGTTGCCGTGGAGACACAGGTGTGAGGGTTGCCGTGGAGACACAGGTGTGAGGGTCAGACACAGACTGAACGGAGATAAATGAGTGAAAATGTGGAGCGAGACGAGCCACTGTGGTCACTTTCCTCTGAACGGACTGTTCTACAGCGCCCCCTGCAGGTAACAGCTCAGCTTCATCACCTGTTATTACCACCTGTTATTACTACCTGTTATTATCACCTGCTATTAACACCTGTTATTACTACCTGTTATTATCACCTGCTATTAACACCTGTTATTATCACCTGCTATTAACACCTGTTATTATCACCTGTTATTAACACCTGTTATTATCACCTGTTATCATCACCTGTTATTATCACCTGCTATTAACACCTGTTATTAACACCTGTTATTATCACCTGCTATTAACACCTGTTATTATCACCTGCTATTAACACCTGTTATTATCACCTGCTATTAACACCTGTTATTATCACCTGCTATTAACACCTGTTATTATCACCTGTTAACATCACCTGTTATTAACACCTGTTATTATCACCTGTTATTAACACCTGTTATTATCACCTGTTATCATCACCTGTTATCATCACCTGCTATTAACACCTGTTATTATCACCTGTTATTAACACCTGTTACTATCACCTGTTACTATCACCTGTTATTATCACCTGTTATTACTACCTGTTATTAACACCTGTTACTATCACCTGTTACTATCACCTGTTATTACCACCTATTATTATCGACTGTTATTATCACCTGTTATTACCACCTGTTATTATCACCTGTTATCATCACCTGTTATTACCACCTATTATTATCGACTGTTATTATCACCTGCTATTAACACCTGTTATTATCACCTCTTATCATTACCTGTTATTAACAACTGTTATCATCACCTGTTATTAACACCTGTTACTATCACCTGTTATTTACTCCTGTTATTATCCCCTGTTATTACCACCTGTTATTATCACCTGTTATTACCACCTGTTATTACCACTTGTTACTATCACCTGTTATTTACTCCTGTTATTATCCCCTGTTATTACCACCTGTTATTACCACCTGTTATTATCACCTGTTATTACCACCTGTTATTACCACTTGTTACTATCACCTGTTATTTACTCCTGTTATTACCACCTGTTACTATCACCTGTTATTTACTCCTGTTATTATCCCCTGTTATTACCACCTGTTATTACCACCTGTTATTATCACCTGTTATTACCACCTGTTATTACCACTTGTTACTATCACCTGTTATTTACTCCTGTTATCATCACCTGTTATTATCACCTGTTATTACCACCTGTTATCATCACCTGTTACTATCACCTGTTATTATCACCTGTTATTACCACCTGTTATTACCACCTGTGGTCTCAGGTGTATCTATGAGACTTTGATGTGACTGTAACCTGAGGTGTGTCTGAATCTCTGTTGCTCTTACTGCTGTGGTTTTAAACTGTTCTGTTCCGGGTTCAGAGGCAGATGAGAAGGTCGTGGGTTCGATTCCCGCTGACGAGGGTCGTTCTGTGATTGGTTTTAGTCTGAAATCTCCCGTTGGTGTCGTAGTGTGGTCTGAAGTGTTACTGATCTACATCACTCTGTAACGGATCCATCGGAGAATCCACTGATTTAACCAATTATTTCCATGAAAATCAAATGGTTTTATCTCCACAACATTTATTTTACCTTAAAACAATCTAAACCAGGTCTAACCAGGTCTAACCAGGTCTAAACCAGGTCTAACCAGGTCTAACCAGGTCTAACCAGGTCTAACCAGGTCTAAACCAGGTCTAAACCAGGTCTAACCAGGACTAAACCAGGTCTAACCAGGACTAAACCAGGACTAAATCAGGTCTAACCAGGTCTAACCAGGACTAAACCAGGTCTAACCAGGACTAACAGTAGTGTATTATCAGTTTGATATAAATGCAGTAGAACAGTGTGTTTTCCTCCCACTCACTCTTCACTCTTCACTCGTCTCAGTCTCTTTCTGTTTCTGCTGCATCTGGCTCTGACTCACTGTGACTCACTCAGGTCTCTCTGGGTCTGGACCTGGTCTGGGACTGGTCTGGGACTGGTCTGGGACTGGTTTTAGCAGGGTTAGCTCAGAGGTTTGTTCTGAGTCACGATCAAACAGGAAAGTCTGCTCTGATTCTGCTTTTATCGTCTTTTACGCTGTTTTGTATTTTTATTTCTCACTTTGTTTGGATCGTTTTTGCCTCAGGTTTTTAGATTCCACAAGAAGCAGCTGAGGACTCATGAATATGTGATGAATATGGATTAATTCCTTCAGCAGCTGCAGCTCTGAGACAAAACACAGGGTCAAATGGTAAAACTGCAGCTGTTTTCACCATAAACAGCAGAACTTTATAAAAGTCTGAACAGAGTGTAATGTTTTATTAAATCTGTAACGTTCCAGGTACAAAGCCTCCCGGACTTTAGTTCTGCTTTTATTCAATCGTTCACAGACTCCAGACTCAAAATAAAAGCAGCAAAAATCTCTGACTTTATAATTCCAGTGAAGCTCTTATCGTTAGCCTTTCTGATGCTATCATGCTAACGCTAAATGCAACACATAATGCTAAAGCTAAATGATACAGTGGATCCCTGTTGCGTCTCTGTTTAATTCAAGCTCTGGGGCTGAACAAATTTAGCCCCAACAGTCGGTAATACAAGGGGGCGGGCCTTCACAGCTGTCAATCACCGAATGAGGAAGATGATTGGTCCTGAGGTCACATTGTGCTCGAGCTGTAAAAAACAAAACCCCTTTTTGCTTTTTATTATTGTATTAGTGCCATTAAAACTATCAACACTCGTCCTCAAGATAAAGAAACATTTAACATTTTAACAACACATTATTGATTAATTATTGAGTTTCCCGGTTTTGATCAGGTTTTTCAGTCTCATGTTTGTGTTTTTGTAAACCTCATAAACCGAGTCAGTCCAGTCCTGGTTCTGTAGAACTCGGAGTAAACCCTGATCCTGTTTGGTCCAGTTCTGTTCCTGCAGCTGAACTGAGCATGTGCAGAACTCAAACATATATAAATGACCTCTGACACTGTTAACGATCCTCTCAGGTGAAATTTTAGAAAAGAAAACTGTAAAAGACCACATGGTTTTATTTAAACAGACTGTAGCTGACATTTTTTCTTCTCGTGAAAATGGTTTAAACCCAAATAGTTCATTTGTGTAAAACCAGTCTTTCTGATCCATCTACTGTTTATTATAGGTGATTGTAATAGATGAGAACCTCTATTCAGGAACAGAAAACCTTGGACAATCACATGCTCCAAAAGGGCGCTCCCATTGGTCGACTCTTGTCACATGACGTTCCAGGAAGTTTAATAGCTGCAGATAAAGTGTATTTTCAGCTGAATATGTCTTTTAACAGAGAAACAGCTGAAAAAAGAAAAGCATCAACAGAGAAAAGGGAGACAACGTGTTTTATTTTTTAATAAAAGAGAAGCAGAAGAGGTTCTGATTTTGGAGGAGAGTCTGAGACAGAGACAAGAAAAGAACATCAGGAGGAGCTTTAAATGTTGGAGGTATTTGTTAGAGCTGAGTTTGTGAGCAGTGAGGTCAGAAACAGTAGCTCATCACTCCCCCTGCTGGTGCACTGAGCTATGCTCTGTCTTTGTAAATGTGTTTTTCAGACTCAGTGCAGCGTGTCTCTTCTGTCAGTCTGAACTCTCCCCTGGAGCCGACGTGAGCTGAATATCAGACGAATATGACAGTTCTCTGACAGATCCAGCCTCGGTTTGTGTCTGTTTGTCTCCTGAGAGTCCACTGTGACATCTGTCCCTAAACCAGGTCTAAACCGGGTCTAAACCGGGTCTAAACCGGGTCTAAACCAGGTCTAACCAGGTCTAAACCGGGTCTAAACCAGGTCTAACCAGGACTAACCAGGTCTAAACCGGGTCTAAACTGGGTCTAAACCAGGTCTAAACCAGGTCTAACCAAGTCTAAACTGGGTCTAAACTGGGTCTAAACCAGGACTAAACCAGGTCTAAACCAGGTCTAAACCAAGTCTAAACCAGGTCTAAACCGGGTCTAAACTGGGTCTAAACCAGGACTAAACCAGGTCTAAACTGGGTCTAAACCAGGACTAAACCAGGTCTAAACCAGGTCTAAACCAGGTCTAACCGGGTCTAAACCGGGTCTAAACCGGGTCTAAACTGGGTCTAAACCAGGTCTAAACCGGGTCTAAACCAGGTCTAAACCAGGTCTAAACCAGGTCTAACCGGGTCTAAACCGGGTCTAAACCAGGTCTAAACCAGGTCTAACCAGGTCTAAACCGGGTCTAAACCGGGTCTAAACCAGGTCTAAACCGGGTCTAAACCAGGTCTAAACCAGGTCTAAACCAGGTCTAACCGGGTCTAAACCAGGTCTAACCAGGTCTAAACCGGGTCTAAACCGGGTCTAAACCAGGTCTAAACCAGGTCTAACCAGGTCTAAACCGGGTCTAAACTGGGTCTAAACCAGGACTAAACCAGGTCTAAACCGGGTCTAAACCAGGACTAAACCAGGTCTAACCAGGTCTATATATATATATATATATATATATATATATATATATATATATTATATTATATTATTTAGGTCAGGTTTTTTGAAAATATTTAATGTCTTTTACTGTTTTCCTTTTTTTTGTGGTGAATCTGAAACGAGCCTCAGTTGTTTGTGTTTGTTTTGAATCTGATTTAATGAAGCTGTGGAGTTTCATGTCTGAGTCTGAATCCACACAAAGAGCTCAGTGGGAGGAACGCTCCCTGTCTTTGTTTAAACCTGTATTTCTCCTTTTAACCACACTCCTGTTCTTTATTTGTCTCTCAACGACGCTCCTGTTCTTTATTTGTCTATTAACGACGCTCCTGTTCTTTATTTGTCTCTCAACGACGCTCCTGTTCTTTATTTGTCTATTAACGACGCTCCTGTTCTTTATTTGTCTATTAACGACGCTCCTGTTCTTTATTTGTCTCTCAACGACGCTCCTGTTCTTTATTTGTCTATTAACAACGCTCCTGTTCTTTATTTGTCTATTAACGACGCTCCTGTTCTTTATTTGTCTATTAACAACGCTCCTGTTCTTTATTTGTCTAACGACGCTCCTGTTCTTTATTTGTCTCTCAACGACGCTCCTGTTCTTTATTTGTCTATTAACAACGCTCCTGTTCTTTATTTGTCTATTAACGACGCTCCTGTTCTTTATTTGTCTATTAACGACGCTCCTGTTCTTTATTTGTCTATTAACGACGCTCCTGAGGTTTTGTTCCTGTTTCAGACTCAGCTGTTTGTATTTTTTTGTCTGGAGCAGGTTTATATTTGTAGAAAGACAGGAGTGGGACCAGGCTGCAGCTGCAAACAGAGCAGCTTCAGCTGGATTTATGAAGAAAGTCAATATAAATCATCTTTAATCTCGAGGGACGAGAGTCTGAGAGGCTTGGACTGAACTGAGAACAAACAGGTGCTTCTGAAGAAACCAGAGAAACATGACAAAAAGAGGCTGAATCTAGATCAGTCTTTAAAAACTAAACTAATGTGAGTCTAACAAAGGAAACTAACCCAGGCCCTGTCTCTAAAAAACTAAACTAGTCCAAATGTTACGGACTTGGTTTTTGATGCTTGACTCAGCCCTCATCTTTTAAAAAGATTAAAGGAAAAAGCTTCATTAGTGCAGCTTCAGGGTCAGGGTCAAGTCAGGGTCAGGGTCAGGTCAGGGTCAGGTCAGGTCATGGTCAGGATCAGGGTCAAGTCAGGGTCAGGGTCAGGTCAGGATCAGGGTCAGGGTCAGGGTCAGGGTCAGGATCAGGGTCAGGATCAGGGTCAAGTCAGGGTCAGGGTCAAGTCAGGGTCAGGTCAGGGTCAGGGTCAGAACAAACAGTTCAGCCATCAGCGTCTTAACTGTAATAAATGTAGTAAATGTAATAAATGTAGTAAATGTAGTAAATGTAATAAATGTAGTAAATGTAGTAAATGTAGTAAATGTAGTAAATGTAATACTCCTTCTCTGGGGTTAATAGTGTTTATAGACGTTATTACATTGAGTTATTCAAACTAAGTCTAATGAAGACGAGAGCTCAACAGAAACACAGTTAAATGAATCCAGTAGAAACAGCTCTGACTCTTTATAAACCGTGAGTTTCTGCTGATTCTGAATGGATCTTATTTTAGTGCAGCCTGGTTTTATTCTGAAGATAAAGTGTGAGTGTTTTATTTCTGTCGAACGCTCGCCCCTCGGCCTCGGCCTCAGTCACAGGAGTATTTACAGCTGCCGCTCAGAGTATTCTAGGCTCAGGACTCAGTGACTCTGAGAGACTCTGGGACACTCTGAGACACTCTGGGACACTCTGAGAGACTCTAAGACACTCTGAGACACTCTGAGAGACTCTGGGACACTCTGAGACACTCTGGGACACTCTGAGACACTCTGAGACACTCTGGGACACTCTGGGACACTCTGAGACACTCTGAGACACTCTGAGACACTCTGGGACACTCTGAGACACTCTGAGACACTCTGGGACACTCTGAGACACTCTGAGACACTCTGTTAGACTCTGGGACACTCTGAGACACTCTGAGACACTCTGAGACACTCTGGGACACTCTGAGAGACTCTGAGACACTCTGAGACACTCTGAGACACTCTGAGACACTCTGAGAGACTCTGGGACACTCTGAGAGACTCTGAGACACTCTGGGACGGATCTGGAGACTCTGAGACTGAGCACAGACCTCCAAGACCCAGGTACAACACTTTTACAGAAGAGTGTCTCTGGAATTTCAGACATTTGAACAGGTTTTAGTTGGATTTGAACAGGTTTTAGATGGATTTGAACAGGTTTTAGATGGATTTGAACAGGTTTTAGTTGGATTGGAACAGGTTTTAGATGGATTTGAACAGGTTTTAGATGGATTTGAACAGGTTTTAGTTGGATTTGAGCAGGTTTTAGATGGATTTGAACAGGTTTTAGATGGATTTGAACAGGTTTTAGATGGATTTGAACAGGTTTTAGTTGGATTGGAACAGGTTTTTACCTTAGATTTTAACAGGTTTTAGTTGGACTTGAACAGGTTTTAGTTGGACTTGAACAGGTTTTAGATGGATTTGAACAGGTTTTAGATGGATTTGAACAGGTTTTAGTTGGATTGGAACAGGTTTACTTAGGATTTTAACAGGTTTTAGTTGGATTTGAACAGGTTTTAGATGGACTTGAAGGTTTTAGTTGGATTTGAACAGGTTTTAGATGGATTTGAACAGGTTTTACTTGGACTTGAACAGGTTTTAGATGGATTTGAACAGGTTTTAGATGGATTTGAACAGGTTTTAGATGGATTTGAACAGGTTTTACTTGGACTTGAACAGGTTTTAGATGGATTTGAACAGGTTTTAGATGGATTTGAACAGGTTTTAGATGGATTTGAACAGGTTTTACTTGGACTTGAACAGGTTTTAGATGGATTTGAACAGGTTTTAGTTGGATTTGAACAGGTTTTAGTTGGATTGGAACAGGTTTTGGATGGTTCAGTCTTGGCTCCGCCCCTGTCTCTCTCTCGACTGAAGCTGGGTCAGAGTCTGTTCTGTGGAAGTGGAGCAGCTCAGGGGTCAGGGGTCAGAGGTCAGGGGTGTGAGTGTAACCTCTGACCTCTGACCTGAGTCTGTTGTGGATTCTCTTTAAACTGAAGAGTCAGGAAAACAAGAAAACACAACAAATATTAAAAACATCTGCTTTATTCTCACTTTTTTAAAACTCAGTCTTTTGTGAAACAGCCTCCAGCGTCTTTTATTAAAATCTCATCTTCTTCAGTGAATTATTCAGAAACAGCTTCAGGATCTGACTCTGACACAGATTTAATGACAGGATTTAACGACAGGGTTTAACGACAGGGTTTAACGACAGGATTTAACGACAGGGTTTAACGACAGGATTTAACGACAGGATTTAACGACAGGGTTTAACGACAGGATTTAACGACAGGATTTAACGACAGGATTTAACGACAGGGTTTAACGACAGGGTTTAACGACAGGATTTAACGACAGGATTTAACGACAGGGTTTAACTCCGATGTTCTGTGTCAGAATAAACCGTGAAACACAGGCTCGACTTTAAAAAGGCTTAAAACATCAATAATCTTCACACGAACCTGAAGAAACAACAGAAATATAAATCTGTATTAAATATTCTGCAGTACTTTAGTCTCTCTGGAGCCGACCTGTCCCTCGGTCCACGTTCTGTCTATGATTCCATCAGCGTCTCTGTCTATGTCCACAGCGTCAGGTTTTACTGGGTTTTTGTTGGTTTTATGCTGGTTTTACTGGGTTTCAGTGGGTTTTTGTTGGTTTTATGCTGGTTTTCAGTTCCAGAATGACACTGAGCAGAGTTAATGGAGACTAATGGAGCAGAGTCAAATAAAAACGGAAAAATAGATGATGCTGCATTTGCTTTAGTCCTGGTTTAGACCTGGTTTAGACCTGGTTTAGACCTGGTTTAGTCCTGGTTTAGACCTGGTTTAGACCTGGTTTAGACCTGGTTTAGACCTGGTTTAGTCCTGGTTTAGACCTGGTTTAGACCTGGTTTAGACCTGGTTTAGTCCTGGTTTAGACCTGGTTTAGTCCTGGTTTAGACCTGGTTTACACCTGGTTTACACCTGGTTTAGTCCTGGTTTAGACCTGGTTTAGACCTGGTTTAGTCCTGGTTTAGACCTGGTTTTAGACGTCAGAGGAACTGTGTGTCCCTCTGGTGGACGTCAGAGGATCTGAGGTCCCTCTGGTGGACGTCAGAGGAACTGCTGTCCCTCTGGTGGACGTCAGAGGATCTGAGGTCCCTCTGGTGGACGTCAGAGGATCTGAGGTCCCTCTGGTGGACGTCAGAGGAACTGCTGTCCCTCTGGTGGACGTCAGAGGATCTGAGGTCCCTCTGGTGGACGTCAGAGGATCTGAGGTCCCTCTGGTGGACGTCAGAGGAACTGCTGTCCCTCTGGTGGACGTTTCTGACGGGGACAGACTGATCTGGAGCTCGTCTGTTTTCAGTGCAGAGTGTGAGGTTCAGAATGTGACACCGAGGCCACACTCAGCTCTGACTCACTCTCGACTCTGAACAAATAACTGTGTTTACTTTCAGGACAAAGAGCTGCAGAAGAAAAGGCCGTAGTGTTGTCAGTAACCTTTGACCTTCCGCTGGTATTTACTCTTCTCATAAAGGTTATTTTTTTAGGCAGAACTATATTTGTTCTTTAGGTCCAGCAGTGTTCTTCTTTATAAACACAGGAGTCCCACAGGACGCTGTCCTCTTCACTTTTGGTCCAGATCAGAAAAAGCCCGAGCTTCTGTCGAGGTCTGAACTCGGCTGAAGATCAAAGAACTGAGGCCCGATGATTAGCAGCACCTGACTTAATCCAGCGCCAGGCCCTGGTTGGGTTCAGACGCTGTTCCTGCTCTATTTGTGTCTCTCTTTAACAAAAGTCCGTCTGACTCTGGGACACGTGATGTTTGTTGATCCAGTCCAGGTCCCACACAAAGACCTGAGTCCGGTTTGTGCTGAGCTCACAGTTTGTCTCTGGTTTAACTCAGACCTGCTGCCGGTCTCTGGTTTAACTCAGACCTGCCGCCGGTCTCTGGTTTAACTCAGACCTGCCGCCGGTCTCTGGTTTAACTCAGACCTGCTGCCGGTCTCTGGTTTAACTCAGACCTGCTGCTGTTCTCTGGTTTAACTCAGACCTGCTGCTGTTCTCTGGTTTAACTCAGACCTGCTGCCGGTCTCTGGTTTAACTCAGACCTGCTGCTGTTCTCTGGTTTAACTCAGACCTGCTGCCGGTCTCTGGTTTAACTCAGACCTGCTGCCGGTCTCTGGTTTAACTCAGACCTGCTGCCGGTCTCTGGTTTAACTCAGACCTGCTGCCGGTCTCTGGTTTAACTCAGACCTGCTGCCGGTCTCTGGTTTAACTCAGACCTGCTGCTGGTCTCTGGTTTAATCCCAGAGCGATCCGCGTAAGACCATCACTGTTTATTCTGAGATACTGTAGTTTTATTGATGTATTTGAGCTAAAACAGGTTTTATTTGGAGTTGTCATGTTTTTGTTTGTTTTAGTGGTTTTATCTGGACTTGAACAGGTTTTACTTAGATTTAGTTACATTTAAACAGCTTTTATGTTGTTTTATCTGGACTTGAACAGGTTTTAGTTGGATTTCATGAGGGTTCGAGTGCGTGTCGGGCTCCGGTGACGTCGGGCTGGATTTATTTGGGAGCGGTCCGTGGCACATTTCACACTTTGCTGCCGCAGCTCGGTCCAGAACCAGGTCTAAACCCGGTCTAACCCAGTCTTTCTCTGTTTGTCTTCAGCCACAACGAGAGGAGGACCACCTTCATCCACCCAGAGACCGGAAAGACCTCCCCCGAGAACTCAGCCTTCAGCCTGCAGTGAGTCCAAGTCCTGGTTAGACCTGGTTTAGTCCTGGTTTAGTCCTGGTTTAGACCTGGTTTAGTCCTGGTTTAGACCTGGTTTAGTCCTGGTTTAGTCCTGGTTTAGACCTGGTTTAGTCCTGGTTTAGACCTGGTTTAGTCCTGGTTTAGTCCTGGTTTAGTCCTGGTTTAGTCCTGGTTTAGACCTGGTTTAGTCCTGGTTTAGACCTGGTTTAGTCCTGGTTTAGTCCTGGTTTAGTCCTGGTTTAGTCCTGGTTTAGACCTGGTTTAGTCCTGGTTTAGACCTGGTTTAGTCCTGGTTTAGTCCTGGTTTAGTCCTGGTTTAGTCCTGGTTTAGACCTGGTTTAGTCCTGGTTTAGACCTGGTTTAGTCCTGGTTTAGACCTGGTTTAGTCCTGGTTTAGTCCTGGTTTAGACCTGGTTTAGACCTGGTTTAGACCTGGTTTAGACCTGGTTTAGTCCTGGTTTAGACCTGGTTTAGACCTGGTTTAGTCCTGGTTTAGACCTGGTTTAGTCCTGGTTTAGTCCTGGTTTAGACCTGGTTTAGACCTGGTTTAGACCTGGTTTAGTCCTGGTTTAGTCCTGGTTTAGTCCTGGTTTAGTCCTGGTTTAGTCCTGGTTTAGTCCTGGTTTAGTCCTGGTTTAGTCCTGGTTTAGTCCTGGTTTAGTCCTGGTTTAGTCCTGGTTTAGTCCTGGTTTAGTCCTGGTTTAGTCCTGGTTTAGTCCTGGTTTAGTCCTGGTTTAGTCCTGGTTTAGTCCTGGTTTAGTCCTGGTTTAGTCCTGGTTTAGTCCTGGTTTAGTCCTGGTTTAGTCCTGGTTTAGTCCTGGTTTAGTCCTGGTTTAGTCCTGGTTTAGTCCTGGTTTAGTCCTGGTTTAGTCCTGGTTTAGTCCTGGTTTAGTCCTGGTTTAGTCCTAATTTAGTCCTGGTTTAGTCCTGGTTTAGTCCTGGTTTAGTCCTGGTTTAGTCCTGGTTTAGTCCTGGTTTAGTCCTGGTTTAGTCCAGGTTTAAAGACAGATATTTTGGTCCTGATCGTTTTTCTCTTGTTTTATTTTGTCAGGACTCTTCAAAACCAGAACATGTCCAAACCTGGAGCAGAACTGTCCTCCATCAGTGACACCTCCAACATCAGCTCCTCCTCAAAGGTACAGCCAAGACCGGGTCTGAACCGGGTCTGAACCGGGTCTGAACCAGGACTAAACCAGGACTAAACCGGGTCTGAACCGGGTCTGAACCGGGTCTGAACCGGGTCTGAACCAGGACTAAACCGGGTCTGAACCGGGACAAAAATCACTAAATGTATTTACAAACCTGGATACAAAATATATTTGGACAAAAATATCTGAGTAAACAAAGACAGACTCTTCCAGACCAGACCCAGACCAGACCCAGACCCAGACCTAGACCAGACCCAGACCCAGACCAGACCCAGACCTAGACCAGACCCGGTTCAGACCCAGACCTAGACCTAGACCAGACCCAGACCAGACCCAGACCCAGACCCAGACCCAGACCCAGACCCAGACCCAGACCCAGACCCAGACCTAGACCAGACCCAGACCAGACCCAGACCTAGACCAGACCCAGACCAGACCAGACCCAGACCTAGACCAGACCCAGACCAGACCAGACCCAGACCCAGACAGACCCAGACCTAGACCAGACCCAGACCCAGACCCAGACCCAGACCTAGACCAGACCCAGACCTAGACCAGACCCAGACCCAGACCCAGACCCAGACCCAGACCTAGACCAGACCCAGACCCAGACCCAGACCCAGACCAGACCCAGACCAGACCCAGACCTAGACCAGACCCAGACCCAGACCCAGACCAGACCCAGACCCAGACCCAGACCCAGACCCAGACCCAGACCAGACCCAGACCAGACCCAGACCAGACCCAGACCCAGACCCAGACCCAGACCCAGACCCAGACCCAGACCTAGACCAGACCCAGACCCAGACCCAGACCCAGACCAGACCCAGACCAGACCCAGACCCAGACCAGACCCAGACTGAATCTGACAGACAGCAGAGATAATGATGTTTCTGTTCCAGAGTCTGTCCCGGTCCAGTCTGAAGATCCATAGTTTTGGAAAAAGACAGCAGTCAATAAAAAGAAATCCGAACGTCCCAGTGGAGGTCCGAGGATGGCTTTACAAACAGGTACCAGACCAGACTGAACCAGGACTGGACCAGGACTGGACCAGGTCTGGACCAGGTCTGTAGTGGTTCTGACAGTATTTCTGTGTATTTTTCAGGACAGCAGTGGGATGCGTTTGTGGAAAAGGAAGTGGTTCGTTTTGGCTGATTTCTGTCTCTTTTATTACAAAGGTAAAGGCTCCCTCCCGCCTCTGGGGGGCTCCGCCTCCGGGGGGCTCCGCCTCCAAGGGGGCTCCGCCTCCGGGGGGCTCCGCCTCCAAGGGGGCTCCGCCTCCGGGGGGCTCCGCCTCCAAAGGGGCTCCGCCTCCAAGGGGGCTCCGCCTCCGGGGGGCTCCGCCTCCAAAGGGGCTCCGCCTCCGAGGGCTCCGTCTCCGAGGGCGTACACAGGCACAACTGTCAGATTTAGAAAACGCTAAAAGAGTGTTATTAAAGTGAAAAGTCATGACGTTGACGATTAAATCAGTTTTCAGTGAGACATAAAGAAGTGATTCATCTGTAGTTTCTACTTGAGCAGATGTTGAGGTCTGAGTGAAGTCTCAGACCTCAACACCTGCTAAAACCTGTTCCAAACCTGCTAAAACCTGTTCCAAAACCAAATAAACCTAAACCCTGATGACAGTTTTACAAACAGAAACCAAACACTACAAGTTAGATCCCCTTCATCTGTGACCTCTGTGACCTCTGACCCTGTGTTGAGGCCTGAGTGTGGCTCTTTTCAGGCTCAGCTCGGTCTAAGTGTGGTTTTGAGAGGTTCTGAGAGGCGTCGGGTGGAAACTGCAGATAAGCTCTGCTCCGACTCAGCCTCGAGTCCTTTTTAGGAAAGTCTCCTCGAAGTCCTTCAGTTATTTTTACTTCATTACTTCAGCGTCGACCCTGACCCTCGACCTCTGTAACGACGTCAGGTCATGTGATCCGTGACGATAAGGTTCAGGTGCTTGTTTTATATAAACCCTGTGTCCTCTGATAAGAGGAGACGTTTTATTTGAACTGTAATGTGTTTTTTTCTCTGGATGTGGTTTTGAAGCTGGTGATGATGGTTATATTTCATCTCTGTGAAAGAAAACACACAAAAATCATTCAAATATAAATATTTGTTAGTCCTCTAAACGTGAGGCTGTTTATGAAACTAAAGAGTCAGTTTTATTTGCTTTATTCACTCAATATGAATCAAAACTAGATTTGACAAAGAACTGTTAAATCCTTCGTAGCTTTATGAGTTTCAGCTCAGGACAAATAAACCATTAACATTAATTTATCTTTGCTTAAAGATAATTAGTCTAATACTTCTGGGATCAAGTGAATCTTTGAGCTTAAGCATCACAAAAACACTGTAAAAATTAAACAAAAACAGCCAAAACAGAGGCTTCATTGTGTGATTAACAGAGGCATGTCTCGTCCTCGTGACGCTGTGTTTAGCTCCTGTCACTGAGTTATTTTCACTCACGTTTATCTCTGCTCTATCCCTCCTCCCTCTGCTGCTGACCCCCGTCCCCCGTCCCCCGTCCCCGTCCCCCGTCCCGGAGCAGACAGTCGGGAGCAGAGCGTCCTGGGCAGTATCCCTCTGCCCAGTTATGAAGTGTCTCCGGTGAAACCCGAGGACCACATCAGCCGCAAGTTCGCCTTTAAGGTAAGATCCCAAATGATCCTCTTCTTCTCAGTCTAACATCAGCATTTACAGATTGATCTAATATTCTCTGTAACTGATCATAAATACTACTGTTTTAAACTCCTCTGACCTCTGACCTCTGATTCTGTGAAACTGTAACCAGCTGCTGAAGAATTATTGACCAGGAAAAGTAAATATCACTGAGTGAATGACCTCAGGACTCTTACAAACTGGATTTACTCTGAATGTCTCAGCTTCGTTTTGTCTAAAACTTTACACCGAGGCGTCTGTGGAAAAATCTGGTTAAATTCATGACATTCTAAGTTGTCTGTGAAAAACAGAGCAGTCTCTGGTCGTGAGTGGAGCTGCAGCAGCGACTGGTGTAAAAGGTTCTGAAGAAGAACACAGCACCTACACTTATACTTTAATATTTAATTTTACTTCATTTTAATTGTACTTAAGAAAACACAGCTATATATTCTTCCTGGGCGAACACAACGGGGACAGTGTAGAGGAAAACACTCCTTTAACCTTTAACCTCCGCCGACCCAGAAGAGCAGCCTTCTGTCGGGACCGGGGCCTCGGCTCGAGCAGGAACCCAGAGACAGAGCTTCATTCCTGGGTTTGATTTGAGCCTGAGACCTCCAGGATCCAAGTGTGTCCAGAGACAGAGCTCGGCCTCGCCTTAGATTTCTCTGACTTTAGTGAAGTCTAGATTAAAGAACTAAATCCAGAATTTTGGGACACGAAGGCATAGGGCTGTGCAATTAAACTAAGTTTCAGTTTCCGCTCCCAACGATCACAAAACACTTGTTTTTATTTATTATTTGTGACTTGTTTTTTTTTTTTAGAAGTTTTCTCTCTTTTGTGGAAGTGCACTACATTGTTGATTTATTTATTTATTTATTTATACGTTTGACTATATTATGTTTAAGAATAAGTCACTGTTTTGTTCAGTAAATCCAACATATTTCCAAAGTCAATGAGTAGTTGAGGAAAATCATCATGATTTTAATAATGACCAAAATATTTGTGATTCTGATTTTTTCCATAACGGAGCAGCTGAAGGCGACTTATTCACGATGTGTTTAGATGAGTCTTTGTTGCTCTGTTGTTGAGTCCTTTGGGATCGGAGCGTTTCTCAGACTTACAGACGATAATAGACTCCAACAACAGCTGTTCACATAAACACCACTCTCTATGAACAGAAATACCTCCGACACATACAGGGTTAACTCTGGGTCAGGGTCCCTCTGATACCAACACAAGGAGCAGGGGCTTAGACTCAGACGGTGCTCAGGAGACACTTTTCAGGCTGTAAACTCACTAAAGAACCCTAACCCTTCACACAGGAAACCCTAAAAACCCTGGAAATCTGATTAACATAGAGTCGGTAGCATTTTGAAGACGTCTGAATGAACATAAGCTTCGAGAGGAAAGGAGCACTAACCCTTGTCGAATGTTTCCTCTAGAACTTTAAAGGCACAAATGAACGGAGCGTCGATCTTCAGCATCGAACCCTAAAACCATAAAAAGGACCCTTCATTTAAAACTCTGGAAGTTGTGTTTTGATAAATGAACAGAAACAGATCAACACTGCGGCCCTCTGCTCCTTTAATTCAACATCACATTTTACATTTGTTTTTAATTTGATGTAGGCTTTTTGACTCACATTCAACCATTGAACAACTACATTATATTACACTTCTGTTTGATCATATGATTTTACAGATTTTAGCAGTGAATTTTTCAAACCTTGAAAGTTTTTTTCTATTTTCATCTTTCAAACTTTCACTCTACAACAGACGAACCACAGACGAACCACAGACGAACCGCGGTCTCACAGAGCGTCCTTCATTTCTCCTTTAGTTTGAGACAAAAGGAAGGGTTCTCATTTTTAAAGTCATCCATTTTCTTGCCTCTAGTTTTTATTTTAACCCTCAGTTTTTTGACCCTGGCTCTGATTGGTTAGCTTTACCTTTTGACCTTTTCCTGCATTTCTCTGACCTCTGCTGTGGTTTTGTTGTGAGTTCATTTTCTCTTTTCTTTAATTGAAGTGTCTTTATGGATGTGTTTAGCCGTATTTATCTGTTTCCTCTGGAGCAGGATCAGAGCGGAGCTGTTTCTGAAGGTGTTTGTGAATCCAGCTGCACAGACACAAACAGAACCAGAGCAGACAGGAAGTGGGCTGTGATTGAACCAGAGCAGACAGGAACAGGAAGTGGGCTGTGATTGGACCAGAGCAGACTGGAAGTGGGCTGTGATTGAACCAGAGCAGACAGGAACAGGAAGTGGGCTGTGATTGGACCAGAGCAGACAGGAAGTGGGCTGTGATTGGGCCAGAGCAGACAGGAAGTGGGCTGTGATTGGACCAGAGCAGACAGGAAGTGAGCTGTGATTGGACCAGAGCAGACAGGAAGTGAGCTGTGATTGAACCAGAGCAGACAGGAAGTGAGCTGTGATTGAACCAGAGCAGACAGGAAGTGGGCTGTGATTGGACCAGAGCAGACAGGAAGTGAGCTGTGATTGGACCAGAGCAGACAGGAAGTGGGCTGTGATTGGGCCAGAGCAGACAGGAAGTGGGCTGTGATTGGATGAAAGGAAAAGAGGGAGGAGTGAAGGTCGAACAGAGGACACAGAGTTTAGAGAAGCAAACCAGGACCATTAACCATTTTAATGAAAAAATAATGAATGTTTATAGAAAGTGAACAGAGGTTAAATCTGAATAAAATATGACTCAAACTGATATTTTAGAACAGAATATTGTTTTCACTGCAACTCTAAACTATATAAAAGAAAAACCAGGTCCCAACAAACTCTCTGATTGGCCCGTCTGAACGCTGCTCTCTGATTGGCCCGTCTGAACGCTGCTCTCTGATTGGCCCGTCTGAACGCTGCTCTCTGATTGGCCCGTCTGAACGCTGCTCTCTGATTGGCCCGTCGGAACGCTGCTCTCTGATTGGCCCGTCGGAACGCTGCTCTCTGATTGGCCCGTCTGAACGCTGCTCTCTGATTGGCTCGCAGGCGGAGCACAGTGGGATGAGGACGTACTTCTTCAGCGCAGACACTCAGGACGACATGAACTCCTGGATCAGAGCCATGAACCGAGCCTCGCAGATCCAGAACCAGACCGAGATCCAGAACCAGACCGAGATCCAGAACCAGACCGAGATCCAGAACCAGACCGAGATCCAGAACCAGGTCCAGAACGGAGTCAGCAACGGAGTCCACACTGGAACTAACACAGCACCAGCCAGGTAAACCAGTTCTAAACCAGTTCTAAACCAGGATTAAACCAGTTCTAAACTAGTTCTAAACCAGGATTAAACCAGTTCTAAACCAGTTCTAAACCAGGATTAAACCAGTTCTAAACCAGTTCTAAACCAGGATTAAACCAGTTCTAAACCAGTTCTAAACCAGGACTAAACCAGGACTAAACCAGTTCTAAACCAGTTCTAAACCAGTTCTAAACCAGGACTAAACCAGGTCTAAACCAGTTCTAAACCAGGACTAAACCAGGTCTAAACCAGGACTAAACCAGGACTAAACCAGTTCTAAACCAGGACTAAACCAGGTCTAAACCAGGACTAAACCAGGACTAAACCAGGACTAAACAGGACTAAACCAGGTCTAAACCAGGTCTTGTCTCTCCTCAGATCCTCAGACAGATTGGACCTGTTTCCAGTTTTTCCTTTGAACCACAAAGACCAGACCAAGTCCTCTTCAGAGAGAAACTTGGTTCATGAAGTCCTGCTAGAACCCATCGTAAACCGCGACCAGTCTGAGCGCTGCAGCTTTAAGAAGAGCTCATCGCCCGTTACCACGACGACGCTGAAGGCATCGCCCGTTACCACGACGACGGTGGACATGGACTCCTGCACTTCAGTGTCAGCCCCAGTCTCCAGAGCTCCATCACAGAACAGGTATGAAACTGGTCTAGCTCTGGTTTAGTCCTGGTTTAGACCTGGTTTAGACCTGATTTAGACCTGGTTTAGACCTGGTTTAGACCTGGTTTAGTCCTGGTTTAGACCTGGTTTAGACCTGATTTAGACCTGGTTTAGACCTGGTTTAGACCTGATTTAGACCTGGTTTAGACCTGGTTTAGACCTGGTTTAATCCTGGTTTAGACCTGGTTTAGACCTGGTTTAGTCCTGGTTTAGACCTGGTTTAGACCTGGTTTAATCCTGGTTTAGACCTGGTTTAGACCTGGTTCAGTCCTGGTTTTCCTCTGTCTCAGATTCCCTGCGGACTACTCTCGTAATGGTCTTGTGTCGACTCCGAGTCCCATCCTGGAACCCAACGGCATCGCAGCAGGAACCTACCAGAAAACCCCGCCCCCTACCACGCCCCCCTGTGACACGTTCAGACAGGCCACGCCCCCTGGTAACAGCTACCGCCAGGCCATGCCCCCCAGTAACAGCCTTCAGAGGAGGAGCCTCCGCGAACAGGTCCAGAACTGGGTCAAAGTCCAGAAAGACGAGCGGAAAGGGTGAGTCTCTGAGGTTTAAGATGGATCTGAACAGGTTTTAGATGGATCTGAACAGGTTTTAGATGGATTCTATGATTGTGTGTTTCAGGCCTCCGTCCAGAGACAGCACTCTCCACAGAAGAACTCCTCCGTCTCAGTTCAGCCCCATCGACCCTCCTCCGACTCGGACCACACCTGAGTACAAGTAAGACCAGGACTAGACCGGGACTAGACCGGGACTAGACCGGGATCTTGTTTTTGCAGAATTTGTGATGTAATGTCTGCCTCCACCCTCTCCTGTGGGCCCTCTAGTCCCCCTGCTGGCCGTCTGGGGGAGTACCGTTACGCCCAGGACCGTCTGAGTCACTTCGGTCTGTCCGAGTCCGGCCTGAACCCGATCTGGCGCCTGTACGAGTGGCAGCAGAGGCTCCAGTTCCGTCACGGCAGCCCCACGGCCCCCCTGTATAACCCCGCCCCCCAGTACCCCTACGGACCCCGCCCCCCGACCGCCGCCGACCAATCGCGAGCCCCCACGCCGCGCTGCATCTCCGTCCCGCCCTCCTCCGCCGACGTCCCGCCCCCTCCGCCTCCTGGACCAATGGGAAGCAGCCGCAGGCCGCACACTCCTGCAGAAAGACTGACAGTGAAACCGACCAATGAGAGCTCAGCGACGGACGGGGCCTTCACAGGGTCACCTCGGAGGGCCAAGTCCCAGCTGTTCAAGGTAAATCCTACTAAAACCTGTTCTAATCCAACTAAAACCTGTTCTAATCCAACTAAAGCCTGTTTGAATTGGACTGAAACCTGTTGAACCCAGCTTTAACCTACTTAAATCCTACTAAAACCTGATAAAATCTAACTGAAACCTGTTTAAATCTATCTAAAATCTGTTCAGATCCAGCTAAAACCAAACAAAACCTTTTTAAATCCTAATTGAACCAGCTTTATTTGGTTTTAAACAGGCTTTAGTACAGCAGTGCATAGTATGTGATATAAACTTTTCTTGAACATGAACCAGCTTCAGATGATTTTATTTCCTCTTCCTTCTGTCACGCCTCAGACACTTCTGTTTTCTGTTGAAACTGTAGTAAATATTTACCGAGGTCTCCTTCTGTTTATTTTGAGGCGGTGACGATGGAGCGGCGGTCGATGCCAGCGTCTGGATACATGACTCACACCGTCAGCGCTCCGAGCCTCCACGGAAAAACGGTACCACACCTTCACACAGTCTGTCGTTCTGATCTAAACAAGCACTGTGTCTGCTACTGTTTTAAATGTTTCTATTTGTTTTCACTGAACCTTCAGTGAACCAGGTCATAACCAACAACTTCTTATTTTTCATTAATTCTGCAAGAGGGAAGTGTAAATATGTAATGAAATAAACTCTATCAGTTGAACTCAGAAGCACTGGACTCTGGGATCTTCTGTTAAAGTGGCAATAAGCACAAAGTTCAGCTCGGAACCTAACACTTCTTCACTGCTTTAGCTGTGGCTGGGGGTCGGCTCTGGATCGAGCAGTAGAGAAACCTGAAGGCATCACAAAGTCTCACTAGAAACCTCTGTAGCACGTCTTAAACAGGTGTCAGACACTTAAGGGTTGTCCCTGGAGTTTAACACAGAAGATGAAGCAATTTAAAGTGGATGAGTCTTTATTGTGTGTTATTTGCAGATAAACTGTCCTGATACAGTCGCTCTTCAGTTCTTGTATTTAAACTAATTCCCACCTCTGTCTAGACTGGTGGTGGATGGTAGTATTTGGTGGTATTTGGTGGTATTTGGTGGTATTTGTCTTGTTTGTGGTGACTCCAGCCCGAGGAGCTGACTCTGCTGCTGATCCAACTCAGACGACACCAGGCAAAGATGGCCGCCCTCAGGCAGGACACGCTCAACCACATCCGACGACAAAACCACCTCCTGCCCAAAAACATGCACTTCCTGTCCAATAGCCCCGGCCACAGAGTCCCGGGCCCCTGCAGCGCTCAGGTGGAAACCCCGCGGCGCTTCAGCCCTGAGTCTGACCCCATCAGACCCAGAACAGTCAGAGAGAGACTCAAACTGAACTTCATGAAAAACAAAACTATAGCAGGATGGATTAGAACATTTCCCATGATGCATCAGTCCCTCTCTGACTGTATTTAAGTGGCCTTAGAATATCATCATATTAATGATATTTCTGCTTCTGCTTTTGGTGAAGTGTCCATGTCATACTGTCCTCTGGTCACTTGACTGTCTCTGTGGGTCACGTGACTGTCTCTGTGGGTCACGTGACCGTCTCTGTGGGTCACGTGACTGTCTCTGTGGGTCACATGACCTCTCTGTGGGTCACGTGACCGTCTCTGTGGGTCACGTGACCGTCTCTGTGGGTCACGTGACCGTCTCTGTGGGTCACGTGACCGTCTCTGTGGGTCACGTGACCGTCTCTCTGGGTCACGTGACCTCTCTCTGGGTCACGTGACCGTCTCTGTGGGTCATGTGACTCTGTGGCTCTGGTAGAGTCTTTCCACAGTCTGCTCAGGTTTAGACCTGGACTGGACTCAGGTCTGACCTCTTGACGAGGACAGATCCTGGTGAAGAGGTCAAACCACTGGAAGCAGTTTTGTGTGAAGTTCGTCAGATGTTAGTTTTTGTGGCGTAGCATGGCTCTGGCTGGTTTTATCAGTCGTCCGTAGACATGGGACCGTGACGGTACCATGACCCAGAGTAAAATATCACACCTCACTAATAAACTGAAAAGGTTTTTAATTTCGAGATAAATGGACCATAAGCTTCAGTAACTACACCTTAAACCAGTCATGGTCCCATGACTAATCATTAGCTCTCTGTTTCTGCCATGACACCTGTGTAATGCATTTATGATACACTCACCTGAAACTCACCTGAGACTCACCTGTGGCCCCTGTTTCAGATCGACGACACGTACCTGCAGCTGAAGAAGAACCTGGAGTATCTGGATCTGAAGGTCAGACACAGACAACAGTGTGAGAGTTTAACTAAAGACTAACTGTGTGAGAGTTTAACTAAAGACTAACTGTGTGAGAGTTTAACTAAAGACTAACAGTGTGAGAGTTTAACTAAAGACTAACTGTGTGAGAGTTTAACTAAAGACTAACAGTGTGAGAGTTTAACTAAAGACTAACTGTGTGAGAGTTTAACTAAAGACTAACTGTGTGAGAGTTTAACTAAAGACTAACAGTGTGAGAGTTTAACTAAAGACTAACAGTGTGAGAGTTTAACTAAAGACTAACTGTGTGAGAGTTTAACTAAAGACTAACTGTGTGAGACTGGACTGGACCGAAGCGAAGGCCCTAAAGCTCAGTCCAGCTCCTGCTGAGGCCCTCGCTCTGACAGAACTGTTGTGTGTTGGTCCAGATCCGAGCTCTGGAGCCGCTGGTCGTGGCGGTTCACAGTCTGTTACTGCACTGCACTGCTGGGCCCCTCAGGCCCCTCAGGCCCCTGCCTCAAGTAAGACTCATTATTCAGAGATAGAGGGCGCTGCAGGGTCTCCTCTGACTGGTTCTGTCCAGATGTGTTCACTAACTCTCTGACATGAACTAATCCTAACACATTAACATGAACATTAACACGGGTCAGAGCCAGACATGACGGACCAGGTCTAAACCCGGTCTGGACCTGTTCCCGGTCTGGTTCTGGTCCGGTTCTGGACCTGTTCCCGGTCTGGTTCTGGTCCGGTTCTGGACCTGTTCCCGGTCTGGTTCTGGTCCGGTTCTGGACCTGTTCCTGGTCTGGTCCAGTTCTGGAGGAGACCTGGAGGTGCCGTAGAGTCTGGTGCATGTCGAGTGTAGACCATCCCATCGCTACCCGTGACCCCTGACCTTCTGTGGTGCTGATGCTGTTGTTGTGTCTCCACGGTAACGCTCCGGTGCCTGTCTCCGTGGTAACGCTCCAGTGTGTGACCCAGCAGTAACGTTCTCATGTGTGTCTCCGCTGTAACGCTCCAGTGTGTGTCTCCGCGGTAACGCTCCAGTGTGTGTCTCCACGGTAATGCTCCAGTGTGTGTCTCCGCGGTAACGCTCCAGTGTGTGTCTCCACGGTAATGCTCCAGTGCGTGTCTCTGCGGTAACGCTCCAGTGTGTGTCTCTACGGTAACGCTCCAGTGTGTGTCTCTGCGGTAACGCTCTCATGTATGTCTCTGCGGTAACGCTCCAGTGTGTGTCTCTGCAGTAACGCTCTAGTGTGTGTCTCTGCGGTAACGCTCCAGTGTGTGTCTCCGCGGTAACGCTCTAGTGTGTGTCTCTGCGGTAACGCTCTCATGTGTGTCTCTGCGGTAACGCTCTAGTGTGTGTCTCTGCGGTAACGCTCTCATGTGTGTCTCTGCGGTAACGCTCTAGTGTGTGTCTCTGCGGTAACGCTCTAGTGTGTGTCTCTGCGGTAACGCTCTCATGTGTGTCTCTGCGGTAACGCTCTCATGTGTGTCTCTGCGGTAACGCTCTCATGTATGTCTCTGCGGTAACGCTCTAGTGTGTGTCTCTGCGGTAAAGCTCTCATGTGTGTCTCTGCGGTAACGCTCTCATGTGTGTCTCTGCGGTAACGCTCTCATGTGTTTCTCTGCGGTAACGCTCTCATGTGTGTCTCTGCGGTAACGCTCTCATGTGTGTCTCTGCGGTAACGCTCTCATGTGTTTCTCTGCGGTAACGCTCCAGTGTGTGTCTCTGCGGTAACGCTCTCATGTGTGTCTCTGCGGTAACGCTCTCATGTATGTCTCTACGGTAATGCTCCAGTGTGCGTCTCTGCAGTAACGCTCCAGTGTGTGTCTCCGCGGTAACGCTCTAGTGTGTGTCTCTGCGGTAACGCTCTCATGTGTGTCTCTGCGGTAACGCTCTAGTGTGTGTCTCTGCGGTAACGCTCTCATGTGTGTCTCTGCGGTAACGCTCTAGTGTGTGTCTCTGCGGTAACGCTCTCATGTGTGTCTCTGCGGTAACGCTCTCATGTATGTCTCTGCGGTAACGCTCTAGTGTGTGTCTCTGCGGTAACGCTCTCATGTGTGTCTCTGCGGTAACGCTCTAGTGTGTGTCTCTGCGGTAACGCTCTCATGTGTGTCTCTGCGGTAACGCTCTCATGTGTGTCTCTGCGGTAACGCTCTCATGTATGTCTCTGCGGTAACGCTCTAGTGTGTGTCTCTGCGGTAACGCTCTCATGTGTGTCTCTGCGGTAACGCTCTAGTGTGTGTCTCTGCGGTAACGCTCTCATGTGTGTCTCTGCGGTAACGCTCTCATGTGTGTCTCTGCGGTAACGCTCCAGTGTGCGTCTCTGCGGTAACGCTCCAGTGTGCGTCTCTGCGGTAACGCTCCAGTGTGCGTCTCTGCGGTAACGCTCCAGTGTGCGTCTCTGCGGTAACGCTCCAGTGTGCGTCTCTGCGGTAACGCTTCAGTGTGCGTCTCTGCGGTAACGCTCTCGTGTGTGTCTCTGCGGTAACGCTCCAGTGTGCGTCTCTGCGGTAACGCTCTCATGTGTGTCTCCACGGTAACGCTCCAGTGTGCGTCTCTGCGGTAACGCTCCAGTGTGCGTCTCTGCGGTAACGCTCCAGTGTGTGTCTCTGCGGTAACGCTCTCATGTGCGTCTCTGCGGTAACGCTCCAGTGTGCGTCTCTGCGGTAACGCTCCAGTGTGCGTCTCTGCGGTAACGCTCCAGTGTGCGTCTCTGCGGTAACGCTTCAGTGTGCGTCTCTGCGGTAACGCTCCAGTGTGTGTCTCTGCGGTAACGCTCCAGTGTGTTTCTCTGCGGTAACGCTCTCATGTGTGTCTCTGCGGTAACGCTCCAGTGTGTTTCTCTGCGGTAACGCTCTAGTGTGTGTCTCTGCGGTAACGCTCTCATGTGTGTCTCCACGGTAACGCTCCAGTGTGCGTCTCTGCGGTAACGCTCCAGTGTGCGTCTCTGCGGTAACGCTCCAGTGTGTGTCTCTGCGGTAACGCTCTCATGTGCGTCTCTGCGGTAACGCTCCAGTGTGCGTCTCTGCGGTAACGCTCCAGTGTGCGTCTCTGCGGTAACGCTCCAGTGTGCGTCTCTGCGGTAACGCTTCAGTGTGCGTCTCTGCGGTAACGCTCCAGTGTGTGTCTCTGCGGTAACGCTCCAGTGTGTTTCTCTGCGGTAACGCTCTCATGTGTGTCTCTGCGGTAACGCTCCAGTGTGTGTCTCTGCGGTAACGCTCCAGTGTGCGTCTCTGCGGTAACAACGGGCTCTGGTCGGTTCAGCAGTGCATGTGTCTCAGCTGTGACCCATTTTTCTGAGGGACGTCTGTAAAGAGTCAGAGTTTTGTGACTGGATCCTTTCCTCTGATACTTCCTTTATTTGGTTCCTTTATTGCGCTCCTTTATTGGGTTCCTTTATTTGGTTCCTTTATTGGGTTCCTTTATTGGGCTCCTTTATTTGGTTCCTTCATTGGGTTCCTTTATTGCGCTCCTTTATTGGGTTCCTTCATTGGGCTCCTTTATTGGGTTCCTTTATTGGGCTCCTTTATTGGGTTCCTTTATTAGGTTCCTTTATTGGGTTCCTTCATTGGGCTCCTTTATTGGGCTCCTTTATTGGGTTCCTTCATTGGGCTCCTTTATTGGGTTCCTTTATTGGGCTCCTTTATTGGGTTCCTTTATTGGGTTCCTTTATTAGGTTCCTTTATTGTGATCCTTTATTGGGCTCCTTTATTGGGTTCCTTTATTGGGCTCCTTTATTGGGCTCCTTTATTGGGTTCCTTCATTGGGCTCCTTTATTGGGCTCCTTTATTGGGTTCCTTTATTGGGTTCCTTCATTGGGCTCCTCTATTGGGTTCCTTTATTGGGTTCCTTTATTGCGCTCCTTTATTGGGTTCCTTTATTTGGTTCCTTTATTGGGTTCCTTTATTGGGCTCTTTTATTTGGTTCCTTTATTGGGTTCCTTTATTGCACTCCTTTATTGGGTTCCTTTATTTGGTTCCTTTATTGGGTTCCTTTATTGGGCTCCTTTATTTGGTTCCTTTATTGGGTTCCTTTATTGGGCTCCTTTATTGGGTTCCTTTATTGGGGTCCTTCATTGGGCTCCTTTATTGGGTTCCTTTATTGGGCTCCTTTATTTGGTTCCTTTATTGCGCTCCTTTATTTGGTTCCTTTATTGGGTTCCTTTATTGGGTTCCGTTATTGGGTTCCTTTATTGGGTTCCTTTATTGGGTTCCTTTATTTGGTTCCTTTATTGGGTTCCTTTATTTGGTTCCTTTATTGCGCTCCTTTATTGGGTTCCTTTATTGGGTTCCTTTATTGGGTTCCTTTATTGGGCTCCTTTATTGGGTTCCTTTATTGGGCTCCTTTATTGGGTTCCTTTATTGGGCTCCTTTATTGGGTTCCTTTATTTGGTTCCTTTATTGGGTTCCTTTATTTGGTTCCTTTATTGGGTTCCTTTATTGGGTTCCGTTATTGGGTTCCTTTATTGGGTTCCTTTATTGGGTTCCTTTATTTGGTTCCTTTATTGGGTTCCTTTATTTGGTTCCTTTATTGCGCTCCTTTATTGGGTTCCTTTATTGGGTTCCTTTATTGGGTTCCTTTATTGGGCTCCTTTATTGGGTTCCTTTATTGGGCTCCTTTATTGGGTTCCTTTATTTGGTTCCTTTATTGGGTTCCTTTATTTGGTTCCTTTATTGGGTTCCTTTATTGGGCTCCTTTATTGGGTTCCTTCATTGGGGTCCTTCATTGGGCTCCTTTATTGGGTTCCTTTATTGGGCTCCTTTATTGGGTTCCTTTATTGGGTTCCGTTATTGGGTTCCTTTATTGGGTTCCTTTATTTGGTTCCTTTATTGGGTTCCTTTATTTGGTTCCTTTATTGGGTTCCTTTATTTGGTTCCTTTATTGCGCTCCTTTATTGGGTTCCTTTATTGCGTTCCTTTATTGGGTTCCTTCATTGGGCTCCTTTATTGGGTTCCTTTATTGGGCTCCTTTATTGGGTTCCTTTATTTGGTTCCTTTATTGGGTTCCTTTATTGGGTTCCTTTATTGGGTTCCTTCATTGGGCTCCTTTATTGGGTTCCTTTATTGGGCTCCTTTATTGGGTTCCTTTATTTGGTTCCTTCATTGGGCTCCTTTATTGGGTTCCTTTATTGGGCTCCTTTATTGGGTTCCTTTATTTGGTTCCTTTATTGCGTTCCTTTATTGGGTTCCTTCATTGGGTTCCTTCATTGGGCTCCTTTATTGGTTTCCTTTATTGGGCTCCTTTATTGGGTTCCTTTATTTGGTTCCTTTATTGGGTTCCTTTATTGCGCTCCTTTATTTGGTTCCTTTATTGGGTTCCTTTATTGCGCTCCTTTATTGGGTTCCTTTATTGGGTTCCTTTATTGGGTTCCGTTATTGGGTTCCGTTATTGGGTTCCTTTATTGCGCTCCTTTATTGGGTTCCTTCATTGGGTTCCTTTATTGCGGTTCCTTGGAGTCCTGCTGAAGTCTGTCCTGCTGCAGGTTCAGAGACAGGTCTGGGCTGATTCAGCGTTCGCTGCTCCACTGATACCAAGACACACTACTAGAACTAGAACATGTTCAAATCCAACTAGAACATGTTCAAATCCAACTAGAACATGTTCAAATCCAACTAGAACATGTTCAAATCCAACTGAAACATGTTCAAATCCAACTAGAACATGTTCAAATCCAACTAAAACATGTTCAAATCCAACTAAAACATGTTTAAATCCAACTAGAACATGTTCAAATCCAACTAAAACATGTTCAAATCCAACTAAAACATGTTTAAATCCAACTAAAACATGTTCAAATCCAACTAAAACATGTTTAAATCCAACTAAAACATGTTCAAATCCAACTAAAACATGTGTAAATCCGGCTAAAACCTGTTTAAATCCAACTAAAACATGTTTAAATCCAACTAAAACATGTTCAAATCCAACTAAAACATGTTCAAATCCAACTAAAACATGTTCAAATCCAACTAAAACATGTGTAAATCCGGCTAAAACCTGTTTAAATCCAACTAAAACATGTTTAAATCCGGCTAAAACCTAATATGAGTCATTCCTGGTTCAGATTGTCCCTCAGACAAACAGGTGAATAAAGCCAGTTCAGGTGAATCTGTCGTGTGCTGCTGTGTTCTGCGCCGTGAACCAAACCCATGTTGTGTGTCATGTTAAGAGCTGACAGTTCTGTCCTGAACCTGACTGAAGTCTCTAATCTAAATATAATCTGTTGTTTTGTAGATGGCCGGGAGTCAACAGCTGAAGGAAGCAGGGAAACCTGTGAAAGTGGCAGAAAGTGACATCGACGTGAGTCAAAACCACTTCTTTTGAGTTAAATTCACTGAACTGGATCCTTCACTGTTAACATGATGCTGCTGATCGTTATGAATCCTTCAGTCTGGATTATTTCAGTCTGGATTATTTCAGTCTGGATTATTTCAGTCTGGATTATTTTAGTTTGGATTATTTCAGTCTGGATTATTTTAGTCTGGATTATTTCAGTCTGGATTATTTCAGTCTGGATTATTTTAGTTTGGATTATTTCAGTCTGGATTATTTCAGTCTGGATTATTTCAGTCTGGATTATTTCAGTCTGGATTATTTTAGTTTGGATTATTTCAGTCTGGATTATTTTAGTCTGGATTATTTCAGTCTGGATTATTTCAGTCTGGATTATTTCAGTCTGGATTATTTTAGTTTGGATTATTTCAGTCTGGATTATTTTAGTCTGGATTATTTCAGTCTGGATTATTTCAGTCTGGATTATTTCAGTCTGGATTATTTCAGTCTGGATTATTTTAGTTTGGATTATTTCAGTCTGGATTATTTCAGTCTGGATTATTTCAGTCTGGATTATTTTAGTTTGGATTATTTCAGTCTGGATTATTTTAGTCTGGATTATTTCAGTCTGGATTATATCAGTCTGGTTTGTTTCAGGTGAAGCTGAGCCGTTTGTGTGAACAGGACAAAATCCTGAAGGATCTGGAGACGAGGATCAGCGCTCTGAAGGAGGACAAGGTACAGAGGTCAGAGGTCACAAGTGGAACCAAAAGATAAAGGAGCCGCAGGAAACGATTAATCTATAACAAACAAAACTGTTTCAGATGATGTCAAGTCATTCTTAACAAGAACCTAATGTGTCCAGAAATACAAGGAGATATACCCCTGACCCCTGACCTCTCTGACCCCTGCCCTCTCTGACCCCTGACCTCTCTGACCCCTGCCCTCTCTGACCCCTCACCCTCTCTGACCCCTGCCCCTTTCTGACCCCTGACCTCTCTGACCCCTGCCCTCTCTGACCCCTGACCTCTCTGACCCCTGCCCTCTCTGACCCCTCACTCTCTCTGACCCCTGCCCTCTCTGACCCCTCACCCTCTCTGACCCCTCACCCTCTCTGACCCCTGCCCTCTCTGACCCCTCACCCTCTCTGACCCCTGCCCTCTCTGACCCCTGACCTCTGTGCAGGATCAGTTGGAGAGTGTACTGGACGTGTCTCACCAGCAGATGGAGCAGTTCAGAGACCAGCCCTCGCTGCAGAAGATCAGCCTCCAACAGAGACTGCTCCAGGAGGATTTAGTCCAGATCAGAGCCCGGATCTCCAGGGTCTACACGGTACTGACCCCTCCAGACCTGGTTTAGACTTGGTTTAGACCTGGTTTAGACCTGGTTTAGACCTGGTTTAGTCCTGGTTTAGACCTGGTTTAGTCCTGGTTTAGTCCTGGCTTAGTCCTGGTTTAGACCTGGTTTAGACCTGGTTTAGTCCTGGTTTAGACCTGGTTTAGTCCTGGTTTAGTCCTGGTTTAGACCTGGTTTAGACCGGGTTTAGTCCTGGTTAGACCTAGTCCTGGTTTTTCCAGTATGACCCTCCGTCTCAGTTACGTCTCTGTGTTCAGGACATGTCAGAGTCCTGGGACGACTACGTTCGTTTGGAGAAGTCTGTGGAACAGTTGAGGTCAGCTCTACAGAAACAGATGGACCTCAGCCCCACGTCTCAGGTACCAGCAGGACTGGAACGGGTTTAACTGAGTCTGGTTTAACTGAGTCTGGTTTAACTCTGAGTGTTGATTTAACTCTGAGTGTTGGTTTAACTCTGAGTGTTGGTTTAACTCTGAGTCTGGTTTAACTCTGAGTGTTGGTTTAACTCTGAGTGTTGGTTTAACTCTGAGTGTTGGTTTAACTCTGAGTCTGGTTTAACTCTGAGTGTTGGTTTAACTCTGAGTCTGGTTTAACTCTGAGTCTGGTTTAACTCTGAGTGTTGGTTTAACTCTGAGTGTTGATTTAACTCTGAGTCTGGTTTAACTCTGAGTGTTGGTTTAACTCTGAGTGTTGGTTTAACTCTGAGTCTGGTTTAACTCTGAGTCTGGTTTAACTCTGAGTGTTGGTTTAACTCTGAGTGTTGATTTAACTCCGAGTCTGGTTTAACTCTGAGTGTTGGTTTAACTCTGAGTGTTGGTTTAACTCTGAGTGTTGGTTTAACTCTGAGTGTTGGTTTAACTGTGAGTCTGGTTTAACTCTTAGTGTTGGTTTAACTCTGAGTGTTGGTTTAACTCTGAGTGTTGGTTTAACTCTGAGTCTGGTTTAACTCTGAGTGTTGGTTTAACTCTGAGTGTTGGTTTAACTCTGAGTGTTGGTTTAACTCTGAGTGTGGTTCAGGAGAGGGCGGAGCTAAAGAGGGAGCTGTGGAGAATCGAGGACGTCATGGCCGGACTCAGCAGCAGTAAAAACACCTACAGAACCATCGTGGAGTCTGTGCTGAACCCAGGTCTGTGCCTCTTTATTCCTTTTGTCCTGAAATCGTCCAATCAGAGCCGCTCGACTCAGTCTGTGTTCTGATTGGTCGACAGAGAGGAAGTTAGTGCCTTCAGTTCAGGAGTCAGTGCCTTCTCAAACCTCACTGGTCCAGCCTCCGACTCGGACTCTGTCGTCACAAACCGCTTTAAAGAGGGTAAGTCTACATAAAACCTCGTCTGAACCGAGTAGAACCTGTTCAAATCCCCCTAAACCCTGTTCAAATCCATCTAAACCCTGTTCAAATCCCCCTAAACCCTGTTCTGTCTCCAGTCCGAGGACAGCGCTCCTCCTCGTCCTCCTCTGCCATGTTTTTACGACGATGAAGACTCTCCTCCTGAAGTCCCGCCTCTTCCCAAAGAGGCCTCTGTGATTCGCCACACTTCGGTCCGAGGCCTGAAGCGCCAATCGGACGAGAGGAGGCGGGACCGAGAGAGCGGGCTCTACGTCGCCAACGGAGAGTGTAAGGTAAAGGATTCTCTGGAGGTATTAGAACAACCCGCTTTCATCTGTCCTTAACGTGTCTGTGCGCTTCAGTCGGATCTCTGCTCGTTTCTGAGTGAACCTGAGCTGCCTGCAGTCGACTCCTTCAGCTCCTCAGACCTACTCCAGCTCTGCTCCAAAACAGGTACGAACCAGGTGTAACACACACCTGAGTCGGGTTTAACCCATCAATCCGAGGCTAAACCCGCCCGTTCTCGTTCAGGTCTGTCGGGCTCGTCGTCTGGACTGAACCAGAGCTCGGTGTCGGCCTTCGTCACTTTGAGGAGAGGGGCCCACGCTGACAGGGTCGGTCTTTATCTGCTCGTCCAGCGCTCGGTGTAGAGTCAGAGCTGGAGTTAAAGACTCACTAGTGTTGATGGTCTAGAGTGGGTTCCTGTTTGGATTTACATCTTGATAAATCCAAAAACAAAAATGAGAAAAAAGCCATTTTACTGATAACTGATCAGAAACCAGAGATGATTTCAATTATTGTTGTTTTGAAAATGAAAACTCAAAAAATGAAAATCCAGCCGTTATTTGATGTAATATTGAACTAAATGAAGTAAAATTTTAAAAAAGAAAAACAATTGTATGTTAAATATTGTAGCTAATGTTAGCCTCGTGGCTAACCAAGAATAAAGTGTGAGGAATCCCAGGTTCAGGTTTCTTTATTCGTACCCGTAGGTAAATTAGATTTTCAGTACAAAAGACGAGAGAGAAGACATCCCATCATGCACTCATACACAACAAATAAATACAAATATAAATAACAAGTTCTGGGGCAGCTGCTGCTGTCTCTGTCCCGTAATGGCACCACAGAGTATATATATATATATATATATATATATATATATAAACCCAGTATTCACTCAGTATTCCCTCAGACGCTACAGAAGCTTCAGTGTCATATACATCTCACTTTTGTACCGTTGTTACACACGCCTCACGAACAGTCGTCATGTTTTTTCCAGGAGCGACCCAAGAGTGACATCGAGTGCTCCTCGTCGGCGGCTCTGGACTCCCATTGGTCGGCCTCCGTCCAATCACACGGCAGGATGAGCGCCGAGGAGCAGCTGGAGCGGATGAAGCGCCACCAGAGGGCGCTGGTGCGAGAGCGGCAGAGGAACCTGAGCCAGACGGATCGCGGCTCGTCCTCGGGTCGATCTGAAGAGGTGTGTGTTCGAATCCCGCCGCCAACGCCCAAACGAGGCAGCAGCCGACGGAGGCAGCTGCAGCTTCAACAGGAGCTGAGGCGGAGCTGGAGGGACACGGACAACTAACCAGAGACAGTTAATGGGGATCATTAACGAGGTTAACAGGAGACGGTTAACGAGAGACAATTAACAAGGGGTTAACGAGAGACAGTTAACGAGAGACAATTAACAAGGGGTTAATGAGAGACAGTTAACGAGATATTATTAATGAGGCTGGGGTTAACGAGAGACAGATAACGAGGACGGGGTTAACGAGAGACAGTTAACGAGATACAATTAACAAGGGGTTAACGAGAGACAGTTAACGAGAGACGGATAACGAGGTTGGGGTTAATGAGAGACAGTTAACGATGATTGGGTACACGAGAGACAGTTAACGAGGTCGGGTTAACGAGAGACAGTTAACGAGGTCAGTGTTAACGAGAGACAGTTAACGAGGTCAGTGTTAACGAGAGACAGTTAACGAGGACGGGTTAACGGACGATTAATGATACGAGTGTTGACGAGAGACTACTGACGAATGATTTTTAACAGACTTAAACACTGCCAAAAAGTGGACGACTGACCACATGGGACAGTTTTAGTAAAGAATATTAATGAAAAGACAAGAAAAAGTTGTGATTAACAAAGCAGCATTTGTAAAAGACGACCAAAAACATCAGAATAAGGCACAAATATCTATAGCACATGGAGGGAATTTGGGTCAAAAAAGTGTAACAATGGAATGAATTTCAGTCTTAACCACTGAGTTAAACCAGGACAAACACGTTTATAATAATTGAATTTACAGATCAATAAAGAACAAACATCAAACTGGAGCAGTGTGAACACAGACAGATACAGGTCCAATCACAACTGAGAAACTAAAGAATCTAAAATGATAAAAACACTGTATTTATAGACACTATTATTAGTCCATAAGAAAAATGACAATGGAGTGATTATTGACAGAAAGCCAAATAAATGTACTTTATATCACAGAGCCAAAAACTATTTTATGTATAGCAAATGGAAGATTATACCAAAATAATGCAGAAAAAAAGTTATATTTACCCACACAACACAAGGCCAAAGGACTAAAGGATAAACCCACATAACAAATTATAATCTATAGATTCTGTATACTTGGACATAACCAGTATGTTTAATAAAAATAAAATGTATTTATCAGCGCCTTTCAGGACTCCCAAGGACACATTACAGTAAAAACATAAAAAGAGAGAATTTAAAACATTAAAACTAGTTTAGTTTAGTAAATACAGCTTAACAGGAACTCAAATAATGCCACAATAAAGCACCACACCAGACCAAAAAACGTGTAACGAGGAACCAAAAGTTTGAATAAAAGTAAATTATAACTCTTTTCAAACGCAGAGACAGGATAAAAAATAAAAAAACAAAGCAGGTGGAAGTAGAGTAGACAAATAAACATTAACACTACACTCTAGGGTTTTGGGAAGCAGTTATTTTGTAGGATTTGCACTTCCTGTCTCTGGTAAATGTCCCTTTAGTTTATAACGTAGGGTTTAAGTGGAAACACTGCCCCCTGCTGGGAACTCGCTGACACTTCTGAATGTAATCCATTTAGAAAAAAAACTATTTTTATCAGACTCCATCAGATCTATAGAAGACTTTAATTTATTAAATTGAAGAATATTTTGTGCCGTAAATTTATATTTTGTAGAAATTTGGTGAAAGTTTGAGAATGAATCTAAACCATCGCTCACTGCTTTTAAAAAAATCCAATAAAAAAGTGCCTTGTTTTCTTTATGAGACGAATGCCTTTATCCAAATGTCTCCAGATGAAATATTAGAGTTTTAGAGAAAAATCTGGAAGGTTTTGCACAAAATGAAATGAGACAATGATGAATGAAAATGGATTTAAGGAAAAATGTTGGTTCAGACTTCACCGAATCAGGACAAAGTAGTTTAAACAGATTTACAGTTTGAATGGTTCAGTGTCACATGTTCCAATAACTCTAGTTCCAATATTAGAGCAATAATCACCGTTTATCACAGAGCAGGCTCATGTGTCCGTTAGCTCGGTGTTAGCTCGGTGTTAGCTCAGTGTTAGCTCGGTGTTAGCTCGGTGTTAGCTCTGTGTTAGCTCGGTGTTAGCTCTGTGTTAGCTCAGTGTTAGCTCGGTGTTAGTTCTGTGTTAGCGCCGTGTTAGCTCAGTGTTAGCTCTGTGTTAGCTCGGTGTTAGCTCGGTGTTAGCTCGGTGTTAGCTCTGTGTTAGCTCGGTGTTAGCTCGGTGTTAGCTCGGTGTTAGCTCAGTGTTAGCTCGGTGTTAGTTCTGTGTTAGCGCCGTGTTAGCTCAGTGTTAGCTCTGTGTTAGCTCCGTGGAAGTGCCATGTTAGCGCCATGTTAGCTTGATGTTAGCTTGATTTTAGCTCAGTGTTAGCTCCATGTTAGCTTGGTGTTAGCTCCATGTTAGCTCAATGTTAGCTTGTGTTAGCTCGGTGTTAACTCAGTGTTAGCTCGGTTTTAGTTCTGTGTTAGCTCGGTGTTAGCTCGGTGTTAGCTCGGTGTTAGCTTTGTTAGTCTCAGTAAAACCACCAACTACTGTTTGTTGAGGTGTTTCCTAAACTTGGACACAACAATCTGAAAGTGAAAAAACATGGAGTAAAAATGACATATAATTAATGCTATGTGTGATTTGTTTTTGGATAGTTTTGCTTTTAAAAGGACGAGATAGTAGACGTTTACTTTAAAATACCTCAAAACAAAAATACAGGCTTCTCTGTGTACACAGCTTTACAACAAAGTGAATCTATTTATGGTTTAAAGGGAATTTATAGGTTTTCTATGATGTATTTGATAAATCTTTAATACGGTGTATTTATAGGAAAAGTTTATTTATTAATTTTATAGAAAGGAATATTTTATGTCAAATACAGACTGTAAAATGAAAATAGAATAAACAGAATGAGTGTGTGATGAGTGTTTAGGACTAAAAAAACAACAAATCTGAAATAATTTTATAGTGACAATGATACGATGAAGTCTGAACCTTTCACTCTGGTGTTAGCTCACTGCTAACATTGCCTTTGTTTTCTATGGGAGATGCTAACTGTGCTAACCTGCATGTTCTTGTGTAAATGAATTAACTAATGGCGCTTGGACTGGAGCTGACTGGAATAAACTACATTTCCCATCATGCCCTAAGAATGTAAAGCAATACAGTGTTCGTCCTTTCTTCTGTTTACGGCTTTTTTTAACAACCGTGTTTACATCGATCTGGACAGAAGTGATTGTAGAGACTCACTGTGTTCTCTTCAATGATCTGGAGGAGCAACCAGGAGCAGACGGCACGTAACTCAATATTAAATCTGAAAGGTTTTACAATCCTTTTCCTCATCTTTAACCCCATTTTCCACCAATTTTTTTTATTTTCTTGGTTTTTTTTTAACTTAAACAAACATTGCTTATTTTAAGGAAAGTGTTAAAATGCTGTTGTGGATTATAAGATATTTCATATAATATAATTTATGCATCTGTTTTGCTCCTGTTTTTTAGTTTGTAAAAACAATATTTTTCAAGTCTTTTTCAAAACAAGTCATATTTTTAGTTCAGTGGCCTTCTGTTTTGTTTTATCCTTATTCTCATCTTTTTCTGTTCCTTGTTCCTATTTTGTTGTATGAAGCAAACATGCTTTGTTTTCAGCAATGAACCAGTCAAACTGCACCTAACATTATTTATACAAACGGCATTAAGTCGTTCAGAAATGTCCAGCCCAGTTGCACTCATGTTTTAACTTAAACTTGGCTCCAACTCGATTAAAATGGATTACTCTGTTTTTGAATTTTCTCTTAAATGTCTTTACAAACATCAGTGTAAACACTATCCAGACATCACCGAACCATTTTATTTTTGATCGAAGCCGTCAGCTCTTGGGTTTTTCTAGGATTATTAAAGAGGATTGTACAAACTCAGAAGGACAGACTTATATTTGATTTTTTATCGTGTAGAGATTTGCACTTAATAAATAACTGTTGCTTTAAACATTCTGTTCTTGAGCTCTGATTCTTTCTTTGTCTCACTCTTATTTTATAACACTAATAAAACAGAAATAAAGGCAATAAAACCGAAAGAAACAGAAGTGAATAAAGAATGATCTGGGTCTTGGTTTGTTGCATGGCTTTTCTTCTTCTCTTTTTCTGTTTAATTTTACTGCGATGCATCCATCTTTGAGAGAACGAGGAACGTGATGTGAACCAGGTCTAAACCAGGACTAAACCAGGACTAAACCAGGTCTGAACCAGGACTGAACCAGGTCTGAACCAGGTCTGAACCAGGTCTGAACCAGGTCTAAACCAGGACTAAACCAGGACTGAACCAGGTCTGAACCAGGTCTGAACCAGGACTGAACCAGGTCTAAACCAGGTCTAAACCAGGACTAAACCAGGTCTGAACCAGGTCTGAACCAGGTCTGAACCAGGACTGAACCAGGACTGAACCAGGACTGAACCAGGTCTAAACCAGGTCTGAACCAGGTCTGAACCAGGACTGAACCAGGTCTGAACCAGGTCTGGACCAGGTCTGAACCAGGACTGGCTCGATGCATGGCTCTGATTTAACCAAGTAACCACTAACTCACACTCAGAATTTGAACAACTGATGGAAATTTTGGCAAAAGTCTGAGCCTCAGGTGTTTGATTGGCAGGAGGACAGACCAACAGCAGAGGGTCAGAGCGACGAGGGGCGGGGCCAGAGGGAGAGCGTCCAATCAGAAGAGAGGATAAAGTCTAAAGCTGTGAAAGAAGTGGATGTGGAGCCAGTGGAGTATGATCTGGACATTAGCCGAGAGGTAAAGCCTCAGGAACAGGGTTCTAGAGGGTCTGGACTGGTTCTAGAGGGTCTGGACTGGTTCTAAAGGGTCTGGACTGGTTCTAGAGGGTCTGGACTGGTTCTAGAGGGATCTGAACAGGTTCTAGAGGGTCTGGACTGGTTCTAGAGGGTCTGGACTGGTTCTAGAGGGGTCTGGACTGGTTCTAGAGGGGTCTGAACAGGTTCTAGAGGGTCTGGACTGGTTCTAGAGTGTTTGGACTGGTTCTAGAGGGATCTGAACAGGTTCTAGAGGGATCTGAACAGGTTCTAGAGGGATCTGAACAGGTTTTAGTTGGATCTGAACAGGTTTAAGTTGGATCTGAACAGGTTCTGGAGGGATCTGAACAGGTTCTAGAGGGTCTGGATTGGTTCTGGAGGGAACTGAACAGGTTCTGGAGGGATCTGAACAGGTTCTGGACGGATCTGGACTGGTTCTAGAGAGGTTTTGAACATGTGTTAGAGAGATTTTAACAGGTTTTATTCAGATTTTAAAAGTGTTTAACCTGGTCTGACCCGGTCTTTGTTGGTCTGCAGCTGTCAAAACCTGGTAAAGTCCTGATCCCAGAGAGATACGTGGAGTCAGACCCAGAAGAACCTTTGAGTTTAGACGAACAACAGCAACGACGTCAGAAAGCAGAACGGATCAGGAACATGCTCACCAGGTCCAGGTGAGTCCGGGTCTGAACCGTGTCTGAACCGTGTCTGAACCGTGTCTGAACCGGGTCTGAACCGGGTCTGAACCGGGTCTGAACCAACATCACGTCCAGGCACATTTCAGTCTGATATTTGAATAAAATCTAAGTCTGGACATTGACTTAACCTTAATCCTGATGTGATTTTTTCAGCGTGCAGAACATGAACCCTCTGTCTGTGGACTTCACTGAACTGGACTCGGTTTTACAGCAGCAGCAGAGGATCATGAACGCATCACAGGCTCTGGCCTCGGAGGCGTCTCGGAAAAGCAGAAGACTCGCAGGTGAAATATAATCAATAAATACACTTTGTTATTACATCACACACTGGTCTAGTTTCAATGGATTTGAGCAGGTTTTAGATGGATTTGAACAGGTTTTAGTTGGATCTAAATGGGTTTAAGTTGGTTTTAAACAGGTTTTAGATGGATTTTAACTGGTTTTGGTTGGATTTAAGCAGGTTTTAGTTTGCTTTGAACAGGTTTTAGTTGGATTTGAACAGATTTTATTGGATTTAAACAGGTTTTAATGTTAAAAGCTAATTCTTTGTTTCTTTGTTTGTAGCTAAAGCTGCTTCTGAAAAGTGAACGACTCGACAAAAACTAAAGATTTACCACAAAAAGCCTTTTTTGACTAAAACATGAGAGTTTTACTTCTATATTTAAAATAAAGAGTAATATTTACTTTATGAGCACTTACCAAAAGATATCATTTACGACATAAAACTGATTTAGAAGTGAATCAAAGCTAACAAGCTAAAGGCTAATGGGCTAAAGGCTAAAGGTTCAAAGGCTAATGGGCTAAAGGCTAATTGGCTAAATGCATTATTGTATTTTCTCACAGTTTTCTGTATATTTTCTTCACATTTTGCTGAAATCTGAAAAATGTAATAAAACAAAGCCTTTACAGATTCTGGAGTGATTTTTTTGTACATGTGTTTATTTATATATATTTTTTGTAAATGTCTTTATTTTTAAAATCATCTGTACATATAGAACATTTTCTGATGGTTTTGATTTTTGTTTGGAATTTAGAACATGTTCCCAGATGTCAGATGTATGGCTAAAGTACATTATGTTGTTAATGTTCATGAATGACACGTGTTGTGTCCTTTATTAAATAAGAGACATTTTAGTGTAAGACAATCCAATGAGACACTGAGTCAACGGTTGCAGTGGTAGCGCATGGCTTTTATTTTTGAGCCAAAACACAAAAGTGACAAAATCGAGTGGAGGGAGGACTCAAAGAAATCAAAGAACAAATAAAACAAAACAGGGCCTAACTACAAACCTAGTCTGAACCAAAACAACAGGAAATTAAAGGCCTGGTCTACTAATCTAAAAGTGACTCTTACTCCAAAAATACAAGGGTAGCAACAACCAATAAACCTTTAGTGTGACTCAAACACTCACAGGCCAACCTCTAAGTGTACACAGCATCAAACACAAAGAGATGCTTCTTGTCTCCTCTTTTAAAGTTTTGTCTCAGGCCTTCATTGGTTAATCCTCGACCTGCAGCAGCCAATCAGTGGGTCAGACTCCTAGGTCCCGCCCACAGCACCTGAGAGCACAGAGGAGGGAGGGACAGACACACCTTCTCTGCATGTAACATGTTAAAAATATTTAAATGTGTATTTTACGTTTTCCAAATGTTGGTAGATTCCAAAAGTTTAAAAATGGGCTTTTTCAGGACCTGGTTTTATGAATGATAAATATTAATGTGAGAATGTGTTTCTAGCCTTAATTTGGAGTTTTTACCAATTTAAAAAGTCAGAATATTTGATTACATCAAGTATTCACATGACACAATGACAACACTTATGGTTAAAAAGCACTTTATATAATTTTAAGTCCAATACTCAAAACATTCTGATTCTCCAGAGGTTTTTCTAAAAATGGAAGAACACAAAAAGTCACTATATTCATTTTTTTAAATAAGGATTTATTAAAAAAGAACATCTCTGAATGGTTCCAGTTCCATAATTTCACAGAAAAACTGTCCACACTAAAACTGATATTCCTTTGTTTCCCTGAGTCCACACTACACCAGGTTTAGGTTAAAATCCCTGTTGGCTTTAGATCAGGTTTAAGTAGGATTTAAACAGGTTTGTGTTGTGGACAGTTCCAAACCAAACATTTTTTTCCTAATTTGAACCAGGTTTAACAAAAATAAAACGATGGACATACATTTTATTTTTACAGCAAAAAGTACAAATCTCAGAAAAACTAATCCGTCGTTGGAGTTTTACGTAGATTTTACGAAGGTCATTTTGAAGCCGAGTTTACGTGGGTCCTGTTTAGTCTCAGAGCTGGACTCGGGCCGGTCTCGTTCTGGTTTAGTCTCAGAGCTGGACTGGGGCCGGTCTCGTTCTGGTTTAGTCTCAGAGCTGGACTCGGGCCGGTCTCGTTCTGGTTTAGTCTCAGAGCTGGACTCGGGCCGGTCTCGTTCTGGTTTAGTCTCAGTTTTGTTGCAGCTCAAGTCTTTGTCCTGGTCTTCTGGTTTTTCAGAATCAGAGGATTTCGTACGACTTTCTTCTGTCTCTGATGAAGGAGGAGGTTCAGGCTGAAGACAGAACAGAAACAGAGAGAAGTCAATAAGGATCAATAAAGTTTAGTTCTGAGGTTGTGGTTTTATTAAAACCAGCTCGACCTGAGGTTCCCAAACAGAGAAGAGTTTTATTTCTGACCTCTGTGTTGAGTTTGCAAAAGAAAAGGAGAATAAACTGAGTTGGAAAGGTTTTCTTGTCTGGGATCAGTTTTTTATTCTCAGACAAGCTTTTGTTGTGATTAAAATAAATCAGGAGCCTGGTTCTGTCTGAGGGACCACCCCGAGTCTAAAGGACAGGTTCAATTAAGATGCATCGACTGGTTCCTCGTATTCATTTCTCTGATAAAGTGACTGGAACAGGAAGTTAAAAACAGATTTATTTTATAAACGTGCCATTTTAGTCTCATCAGCTCATATTACATCTGTTGTTTTTTTGAGCAGCAGTATAATTATGGAGCATGTGTAACAGCAGACCCCGTCCACACTGGTACTGTCCCTCTCTCATATACATTTCTAATATCTCAGTTAAAGTTGTGTGTCTGTGGAGTCAGACCTCGCTGAAGCCCAGTCCACAGTGGCGTCTGTTGCGTCCTGACAGTTTTCCGTCCAGTCCCTGTTGATACTGATGCTCCAGATCCTCATTAATCCGTCTGTCCTCCTGACCTTTAACAGCACAAAACAGAAGATTTTAAAAGAAAAGGTGAAAACACAAGCAGCAGGTTTGACTATGACACAAACACTGGTGAGATTCTGGAGAGGGTCGTACCGCTGCGAAAGTGAGAGGTGGACTTGTGATCTCCGATGACCAGGCGCCCGGTGTGTTCTTTCTGAACAACAAGAACAAAACATGCTTTAACACTGATTCTAAGGCAGTAACTCAAGTCTGTTTTGTTTTATTGTATTGAACATTTTTAATCCCAACAGATTGTACTGTAAATATTTCCCATAAATATATCCCTCTTCACAGGCTTTAGTGGTTATCATTTTAATGACAGATAATGTGTTCAAAATGTGATAATTAATATAAAAAAGCATCTACAGTCTTGGTTTAAATGGTTGGTTTAATGTAAAAAGGACCAAGCTGCAGATTTGTTGGTGAATCTTGTTACTTATTCAAATAATCCCAGACCTTACTGGCTCCCATCAGTCGCAGGAACTTCTGTTTTCTTTCATCGCTGCCGAGGTCTGCGGTGTCCCACTGAGACGAGCCGTCCTGAAGGCAACATCAGGAACAGTTCAACATTTATGAACAAATATTAACAATACAGATATAAAGAGGTCAGAGCTCATTAAACTCAAACTGCTGCCTCTGAACTTTGTAGTATTCAGAAAAAGTGTGTCTCTGAGATTCTCAGACGAGAAAGTCACTTATTATTTTCAGAATTTATCAGGATAGTCCTAGTTTGGTCAAAGAATCTGTGTTTGAATCTACAGTGTGAATATAACTGCACAAATTAATGATCCTCTCACTGGCATTTTGTATTGGTGAATTTATATATTGATAATGACTATATAACACGTGAAATACAATGTCATGTGGATATATGGTTGTTAAACAATCATTTGTTAAAGGACTTTGTTTAAAACAAAGTGAGGATAAAACTAAACCCAACAAAAAACTGAGCATTAGCCTCTTGTTAGCTCCGAGGCTAACAGTGAGCCTCTGTTTTCTTTACTCTTTTCTTTCATTATATGTTTTTGACAAACCTGAGCGGGAGAGGCTGATCTTTTCGTGCCGTGTTTTTCATCCGGAGAAGCCATTTAATTTTCTATTTCATAAAACAGCAGAAATATTTGTAAAAGTTCATAACAATTTCAGCTAACGCTAACCACATCTGCTACGCTACTGTTTGCGTGACGTCACGTCCGGCGCTGTGTTCTTCTTCGTTGGTGAAAAAGAGCGAACAGGAAGAGAACAGCTCTTTACTGCCGCTCAACGGGGACAATCATCCGTCAAATATTAATGATAAATGAATGTTTAAAGTATTTATTTGACATTTCATTTGTTTTAGTCACTTTTTGTTTAAATTAAATACTTAAATAACACATGAATTAAAATGAAACAAGTGGTCTGTCACTTTGCATAAAACATTTTACATCCCTTTTAAATCTTGAAGATGACATGAATCTATTTTGTTATTGATTAAAAAAACAACAACTTACTTTTGGTATGTTTCAAATTCCTGACGCAATAAAGTTAATGGACCAGAAGGTGGCGTCAGAGAGTAAAGAAATCCCAGACCCGAAACCCTTTAAATAGATTTTTATGGAAATATTTTCATAAATATGTGTGTAAGTGGTAAGTATAAGTAAGTAAGTAGTAGTGAATGAATTCAATGTGTTAAAATAGATCAGAAAGGTCTGAGTAAAATAAAAATAAAAATGAATCCATTCTGTGAAGGATCTGTCCTGAGTCAGAGGAACCTAAGAAATCTGAGGAAAATAATCCAGATTAACTGAGAATAATAAATTGTTTGTTAATAATGTTAACAAATAAATAAAGATGTTCTCAGCAGAATGTCTCAGAAAACTCACCTTCTGAAGCTCAGGAGAATATTCAACACATTTATTCAAGTAAATGATTCGGAGACTCTCAGGATATTCTCATGTTTGGTCTGAGGCTCTGAATCATGGTCATTTTCTCCAGTTTAGTTTAATGTGTGGTTTTCAGGAGCATTTTCTTTGGAAATGTGTCTGAATTGATTCTGAACAGTTTTAAATCTCAGACTCCAGTCTTTTCACTGAATATTGTAATTCTTCAAAAACATTGACACGGCTTTAACCTCGACTTGAGAAAAATAAAATTAATACTTCTTTTACTGGAGTAAAAGTCCTTCCCTCTCTTCCTCCCTCTCTTCCTCCCTCTCTTCCTCCCTCTCTTCCTTCCTTGCTTCCTTTCCTCGCTGGGGGCGGGGTTTGTCTCTTCAGTTTGACTCTTGACGGTTCTCACTCTTCAGTTCGTCTCCAAACTCTCTCAAGGAACTTTCTTCCAAAAAAAACCCTACTTACTTTAAAAAACTACAAACGGACTTTAATTAAACCATCGAAGAAGAAACTCAAAGGCTGAGGATTAAAGTCTCTCTGAAGGATGTTACTCTGATGTATTTCTGAAGATTTAACCTGATTTTAATCGGATTTCTCT
This sequence comes from Rhyacichthys aspro, assembly GCA_036850595.1. Lineage (NCBI taxonomy): Eukaryota > Metazoa > Chordata > Actinopteri > Gobiiformes > Rhyacichthyidae > Rhyacichthys > Rhyacichthys aspro. Next base: position 24,675,776 of record CM072153.1, read on the forward strand.
CGTGTTTCTTTCATAAACGGAGCAGAACTGGACTTACCGGAACAAACTCCAGGTAAGAGCAGGTTTTGTCCCAAAATAAGTTTTAGAAGAGTTTAAAAAGTAGGAATAACGCGGAGAAAGTATAAAGGAGCGGATTGAAGACGCAGTGAGCAGCGCGTCTTTGGAACAAACTGAGACTGAAGAGAAAACACTGAACTTCAGGAGCAGAGACAACTGTTTAAAATCTAAAGAGAACAGTTTAAAAAAAGAAAAACGACAAATACAGATGATGTTAACACGTTTAAATGAAACGAAGTGGTTACGCTTCAGAATGAGCGTCTTTCCAAACAAACCGGTGACAGCAGAGACTCAGCTGCGAGCGCTTCTGGAGCAAATGAAACCAATGGAAAGTTGTTAAAAGAAGAATGTTCGGGTTAAAAATACGAAAAATGATCGATCTGAACGCGATAAAGCGCTTCCAAACACTTCGTTATTTTCTAATTTAAACATTTTACGGTTCAGCTCAAGCGTCTTGCTCAGGATTCTGTGACAGAACTCAACACGTGAGCGCGTCTGGAGAAAATAAAACGGCTTCAACAGAAAGATTATAAGAAAGAAGACGATGAAAGTGGAGAATTTTAACTGGTTTAAGCATAAAAACAAACGTCTTCAATCCTTTCATCAACATGAGAAGTGTTAATGACAGAAAACATCTTCAATTTACCAAATGCTTTATTTAAACGCATCCAAATACAGTTTCAAATTCATTCAGCTGCTTTCTGTTCTTCACTAAAACACTGACATGCGTCGTTATCCTTTTACTGTGGACTGTACGGAGCTTTAATAAAGCACTAAACGCGTCTGAAGCAAAAAGAAAAAAACTGTAATCGCTTAAAAAACGGATTTTACTCAAAAATGTAAAAATATGGCCCAACTTAAAGAGACACAAACCGATTTGAAGTCGTCAAAACAAAGCGCAAATAAAGTGTTTACAGAAACTTGGAGAACATTTCTGCAACAGCACAGAAGCAGAAACTTTAAAATCACTTTAAAAACCGATCATAGACAAAGACATTTATAAAAGTGTTCGGTTGAATCACGTTAAAGCGCGTTTTTACCTTCATTAAAACAAACAGAGGGTAAGAGCTCAAACCTGAGGACTGTACACAACTGAAACTCTTCTGTAAAAGCACCGGCAGCAAATATAAAAGTCTATTTTAAAAGAAAGAAATGATGAAATCAAGAAATCTGAAGCTGTTAAATCGAGCTGTTTCCAAAAGCGGTTCAATCACGTTTTACGCATTTTACAAACGATTTAGAGAGAAACTCCAGTCTAAATGATTCTAGAGCAAATAAAAGAGTGTGAATGATCTTAAACAAGTTTAACGATATAAAATAAAGAAAACAGAGCCATTTGACAAAGTGAAAGAGGTACGGACTGTTTTAAGACACAGAACCTCAACTGAAGAGCTTCTGGAGCAAACACGAGCTTTTATTTGTTTTCGAGGAAACACGTAAATGAAACAGGTCTAAGACTGACGTTATTTTAAACATGTTTGAAAGTGTTTCCGGTGGGTTCCTGAGTCGAATCTCTCCGAAATAAGCGCAAACAACGACAACAAAAGTGGAAGAGCTTCTGGAGCAAATAAAGACAGGTATTTAAATAAAGATTTTAAAGAAAAGAATTGTCAAATGAGGCCATTTTAAACTTGTTAAATCGTTCCAAACACACTTTACGCGTTCATTCAAACAATCGTCAACAGTTCGGTTAAATGTAAATGTTTGAGAGTTATTTAGAAAAAGAATAATTCTGAACAAATGAAAAGAGAAAAGTGCTCATTTCAAAGATGACAAAGCGCCACAAACAGATTTGAAATCGTTCCTTCGTCTCCAGTTCTTGTTTATGTTTATTAGTTATTGTTTATGTTTATTAGTTATTGTTTATATTTATTAGTTATTGTTTATATTTATTAGTTATTGTTTATGTTTATGTTATTGTTTATATTTATTAGTTATTGTTTATATTTATTAGTTATTGTTTATGTTTATGTTATTGTTTATATTTATGTTTATTAGTTATTGTTTATGTTTATTAGTTATTGTTTATGTTTATGTTATTGTTTATGTTTATTAGTTATTGTTTATATTTATTAGTTATTGTTTATGTTTATGTTATTGTTTATATTTATGTTTATTAGTTATTGTTTATGTTTATTAGTTATTGTTTATGTTTATTAGTTATTGTTTATATTTATTAGTTATTGTTATGCACCAAAGCAGCGCTTTTATCACTTTAAGATTTAAGAAAGAATTTGGGAGAAAAACTCGCTTCTTTGGAATAAATAAGATTCTAAACTTAATATTTAAACAAATAAACATTTAATTTATTCACAAAACAACAACAACAACAACAACAACAACATGTGTTGAATCTGGTTTTATTAATAATGACGAGTCTTTGAAGAAAACTGTCTTGAACTGATTTTAAGAAACAAACTGAAATTTACTTTAAATATATTTAAATGTTTTCTAAAAAAAAAAACACTGGTCCTGGTCCTGGTCGTGGTCTGGTCCTGGTCCTGGTCTGGTCCTGGTCCTGGTCGTGGTCTGGTCCTGGTCCTGGTCTGGTCCTGGTCCTGGTCTGGTCCTGGTCTCAGTTCTGGTCCTGGTCTGGTCCTGGTCGTGGTCTGGTCCTGGTCTCAGTTCTGGTCCTGGTCCTGGTCCTGGTCCTGGTCCTGGTCCTGGTCTGGTCCTGGTCCTGGTCCTGGTCTCAGTTCTGGTCCTGGTCCTGGTCCTGGTCTGGTCCTGGTCCTGGTCCTGGTCCTGGTCCTGGTCCTGGTCCTGGTCTGGTCCTGGTCTGGTCCTGGTCCTGGTCCTGGTCCTGGTCCTGGTCCTGGTCTGGTCCTGGTCCTGGTCCTGGTCCTGGTCTGGTCCTGGTCCTGGTCCTGGTCCTGGTCTGGTCCTGGTCCTGGTCCTGGTCCTGGTCTGGTCCTGGTCCTGGTCCTGGTCCTGGTCCTGGTCCTGGTCCTGGTCCTGGTCCTGGTCCTGGTCCTGGTCCTGGTCCTGGTCCTGGTCTGGTCCTGGTCTCAGTTCTGGTCCTGGTCCTGGTCCTGGTCCTGGTCCTGGTCCTGGTCCTGGTCCTGGTCCTGGTCCTGGTCCTGGTCCTGGTCCTGGTCTGGTCCTGGTCTGGTCCTGGTCCTGGTCCTGGTCTGGTCCTGGTCTCAGTTCTGGTCCTGGTCCTGGTCTGGTCCTGGTCTCAGTTCTGGTCCTGGTCTCAGTTCTGGTCCTGGTCCTGGTCCTGGTCCTGGTCCTGGTCTGGTCCTGGTCCTGGTCCTGGTCTGGTCCTGGTCCTGGTCCTGGTCCTGGTCTGGTCCTGGTCTCAGTTCTGGTCCTGGTCCTGGTCCTGGTCCTGGTCCTGGTCCTGGTCTGGTCCTGGTCTCAGTTCTGGTCCTGGTCCTGGTCCTGGTCCTGGTCCTGGTCTGGTCCTGGTCTCAGTTCTGGTCCTGGTCCTGGTCCTGGTCCTGGTCCTGGTCTGGTCCTGGTCCTGGTCTCAGTCCTGGTCTTGGTGCTGGTCCTGGTCTCAGTCCTGGTCTTGGTCCTGGTCCTGGTCCTGGTCCGGTCCTGGTTCTGGTCCCGGTCCTGGTCTCAGTCCTGGTCCTGGTCCTGGTCTGGTCCCGGTACTGGTGTCAGTCCTGGTCCTGGTCTAGTCCAGGTCTAGTCCAGGTCTAGTCCAGGTCTAGTCCAGGTCTAGTCTGGTCTAGTCTGGTCTAGTCCAGGTCAAGTCTGGTCTAGTCCAGGTCTAGTCTGGTCTAGTCCAGGTCTAGTCTGGTCTAGTCTGGTCTAGTCCAGCTCTAGTCCAGGTCTAGTCCAGGTCTAGTCTGGTCTAGTCCAGGTCTAGTCTGGTCTAGTCCAGCTCTAGTCTGGTCTAGTCCAGGTCTAGTCTGGTCTAGTCCAGGTCTAGTCCAGGTCTAGTCTGGTCTAGTCCAGGTCTAGTCAGGTCTAGTCCAGGTCTAGTCCAGGTCTAGTCCAGGTCTAGTCCAGGTCTAGTCCAGCTCTAGTCCAGCTCTAGTCTGGTCTAGTCCAGGTCTAGTGTGGTCTAGTCCAGCTCTAGTCTGGTCTAGTCTGGTCTAGTCCAGCTCTAGTCTTGTCTAGTCCAGGTCTAGTCTGGTCTAGTCCAGCTCTAGTCTTGTCTAGTCCAGGTCTAGTCTGGTCTAGTCCAGCTCTAGTCTGGTCTAGTCTGGTCTAGTCCAGGTCTAGTCAGGTCTAGTCCAGGTCTAGTCAGGTCTAGTCCAGCTCTAGTCTGGTCTAGTCTGGTCTAGTCTGGTCTAGTCCAGGTCTAGTCAGGTCTAGTCCAGCTCTAGTCTGGTCTAGTCTGGTCTAGTCCAGGTCTAGTCAGGTCTAGTCCAGCTCTAGTCTGGTCTAGTCCAGGTCTAGTCCAGCTCTAGTCTGGTCTAGTCCAGGTCTAGTCTGGTCTAGTCCAGCTCTAGTCTGGTCTAGTCTGGTCTAGTCCAGGTCTAGTCCAGCTCTAGTCTGGTCTAGTCCAGGTCTAGTCTGGTCTAGTCCAGGTCTAGTCCAGGTCTAGTCCAGCTCTAGTCCAGGTCTAGTCCAGCTCTAGTCCAGCTCTAGTCCAGGTCTAGTCCAGGTCTAGTCCAGCTCTAGTCCAGCTCTAGTCCAGGTCTAGTCCAGGTCTAGTCCAGCTCTAGTCCAGGTCTAGTCCAGGTCTAGTCCAGCTCTAGTCCAGGTCTAGTCCAGGTCTAGTCTGGTCTAGTCCAGCTCTAGTCTGGTCTAGTCCAGCTCTAGTCCAGCTCCAGTCCAGCTCTAGTCTGGTCTAGTCCAGCTCTAGTCCAGCTCCAGTCCAGCTCTAGTCTGGTCTAGTCCAGGTCTAGTCCAGGGTCGGAGGAGGACAGGCGAGTGCTGGTCTCTGATAAAGTGGGAGGGGTTCTACTGACAACATTGTCTGAACTGATAACTGTGTTTCTAATGTTTCATCTGAATTAATGAAAAAAACTGCGCAATACACACTTTACTCTGAAAATAAACAAGAATAAACAAGAAAAACACAAGAATAAACAAGAATAAAGAAGAAAAAACAAGAAAAAACAAGAAAAACACAAGAATAAACAAGAAAAAACAAGAATAAACAAGAAAAAACAAGAAAAAACAAGAAAAAACACAAGAATAAACAAGAATTAACACAATTCTTGTGTTGATCTTGGGCCTGGACTTAGCCCTGGACTTGGGCCTGGACTTGGACCTGGACTTGGGCCTGGACTTGGACCTGGACTTGGACCTGGACTTGGCCCTGGACTAGGCCCTGGACTTGGTTAGACCCAGACCTGAGTTGATCCTTGATAATGGAAGTTGAGTCCCTCTGAGCGATACTAAATAAATGTAAAGTGTTGTTTCTGAAACGACGTGGTTCAGGGAGGATTTGTTCTCGTTGGATTTAAACTCTGAGAAGTTCTGATGTTTACTCAGAGACAGAGCAGGCTTCAAACCCTGAGCTCAGTTCAGTTAAAGGAGCTCTTTCTGTGAAAAACTGAAAGGTGCTTTTGATAAAACCTTGAGTGAATCCGAGCGTTTATGAATCGAACACAGGTTTCACTCAGACTTCAGCCCCGAAAAAGAAAGCACTGAGTTTTGATAAATACAGAGCACATCACATTTGAGCTGCTTTAAAAAGATCTGAAAACTGTTTTAATTAGATTTAAACAGGTTCTAGTTGGATTTGATCAGGTTTTAGTTGGATTTGATCAGGTTTTAGTTGGATTTGAACAGGTTTTAGTTGGATTTGAACAGGTTTTAGTTGGTTTTGAACAGGTTTTAGTTGGATTTGAACAGGTTTTAGTTGGATTTGAACAGGTTTTAGTTGGTTTTGAACAGGTTTTAGTTGGATCATCATTTCTCTGTAAATCAGAATAAAAACTTGATTTGATGAAAGTCTGTTGTGAGTTTTCTGAGCGTCTCCAGGTTCAACCCAGAGGTCAAAGGTTAAGCGTGTAAAGACTGAGCGTTTGGTTCGGTCTTAATTCCTTCAAACGGACTTTAACTGAGTCAGGACTAAACCTGTTAGAGCCGGACTTTAATCGAGTTTGGGCGCAGACTTCAGACGGACCTGGGCCTCGTGTCGTGATCATGAGATTCTGAAGAAACAAAAACCAAAGTCCGACCTCGAAAAACGGGTTTATTCAGAAACAAACGAGTTATTTAGGTTTTAAAGAAGTTAGTTCTGAAAATGTAAAATAGAGCAGCACTATTTACCAAGAATTTATCAGTTAACACTGACCAGAGTGAGTCTCAGGACCAGTGTGAGTCTCAGGACCAGTGTGAGTCTGAGGACCAGTGTGAGTCTGAGGACCAGTGTGAGTCTCAGGACCAGTGTGAGTCTCAGGACCAGTGTGAGTCTCAGGACCAGTGTGAGTCTGAGGACCAGGTTTGGACCAGTGTGAGTCTGAGGACCAGTGTGAGTCTCAGGACCAGTGTGAGTCTCAGGACCAGGTTTGGACCAGTGTGAGTCTGAGGACCAGTGTGAGTCTGAGGACCAGGTCTGGACCAGTGTGAGTCTGAGGACCAGTGTGAGTCTCAGGACCAGGTCTGGACCAGTGTGAGTCTGAGGACCAGAGTGAGTCTCAGGACCAGTGTGAGTCTCAGGACCAGTGTGAGTCTGAGGACCAGTGTGAGTCTGAGGACCAGTGTGAGTCTGAGGACCAGTGTGAGTCTGAGGACCAGTGTGAGTCTCAGGACCAGTGTGAGTCTCAGGACCAGGTTTGGACCAGTGTGAGTCTGAGGACCAGTGTGAGTCTGAGGACCAGGTCTGGACCAGTGTGAGTCTGAGGACCAGTGTGAGTCTCAGGACCAGTGTGAGTCTCAGGACCAGGTTTGGACCAGTGTGAGTCTGAGGACCAGTGTGAGTCTGAGGACCAGGTCTGGACCAGTGTGAGTCTGAGGACCAGTGTGAGTCTGAGGACCAGTGTGAGTCTGAGGACCAGTGTGAGTCTCAGGACCAGTGTGAGTCTCAGGACCAGTGTGAGTCTCAGGACCAGGTTTGGACCAGTGTGAGTCTGAGGACCAGTGTGAGTCTCAGGACCAGTGTGAGTCTGAGGACCAGTGTGAGTCTGAGGACCAGTGTGAGTCTGAGGACCAGTGTGAGTCTGAGGACCAGGTCTGGACCAGTGTGAGTCTGAGGACCAGTGTGAGTCTCAGGACCAGTGTGAGTCTGAGGACCAGTGTGAGTCTCAGGACCAGTGTGAGTCTGAGGACCAGTGTAAGTCTCTGGACCAAGTCTGGACCAGTGTGAGTCTGAGGACCAAGTTTGGACCAGTGTGAGTCTCAGGACCAGTGTGAGTCTCAGGACCAAGTCTGGACCAGTGTGAATCTCAGGACCAGTGTGAGTCTCAGGACCAAGTCTGGACCAGTGTGAGTCTCAGGACCAGGTCAGGACCAGAGTGAGTCTCAGGACCAGAGTGAGTCTCAGGACCAGGTCAGGACCAGTTTGAGTCTGAGGACCAGTGTGAGTCTCAGGACCAGGTCAGGACCAGAGTGAGTCTCAGGACCAGAGTGAGTCTCAGGACCAGGTCAGGACCAGAGTGAGTCTCAGGACCAGGTCAGGACCAGAGTGAGTCTCAGGACCAGAGTGAGTCTCAGGACCAGGTCAGGACCAGTGTGAGTCTCAGGACCAGTGTGAGTCTCAGGACCAGTCTGGACCAGAGTGAGTCTCAGGACCAGGTCTGGACCAGTGTGAGTCTGAGGACCAGAGTGAGTCTGAGGACCAGAGTGAGTCTCAGGACCAGTCTGGACCAGTGTGAGTCTCAGGACCAGTCTGGACCAGAGTGAGTCTCAGGACCAGGTCAGGACCAGAGTGAGTCTCAGGACCAGTCTGGACCAGAGTGAGTCTCAGGACCAGGTCAGGACCAGAGTGAGTCTCAGGACCAGTCTGGACCAGAGTGAGTCTCAGGACCAGGTCAGGACCAGTGTGAGTCTCAGGACCAGTGTGAGTCTCAGGACCAGGTCTGGACCAGTGTGAGTCTCAGGACCAGTGTGAGTCTCAGGACCAGGTCAGGACCAGAGTGAGTGTCAGGACCAGTCTGGACCAGAGTGAGTCTCAGGACCAGTGTGAGTCTCAGGACCAGGTCAGGACCAGAGTGAATCTCAGGACCAGAGTGAGTCTCAGGACCAGTCTGGACCAGAGTGAGTCTCAGGACCAGAGTGAGTCTCAGGACCAGGTCAGGACCAGAGTAGTCTCAGCCGTCTGGACCAGTAGTCTCACCAGGTCAGGACCAGAGTGAGTCTCAGGACCAGAGTGCTCAGACCAGGCAGGGCAGTCAGGACATGTCTCAGGACCAGAGTGAGTCTCAGGACCAGGTCAGGACCAGAGTGAGTCTCAGGACCAGGTCAGGACCAGAGTGAGTCTCAGGACCAGAGTGAGTCTCAGGACCAGTCTGGACCAGAGTGAGTCTCAGGACCAGGTCAGGACCAGTGTGAGTCTCAGGACCAGTCTGGACCAGAGTGAGTCTCAGGACCAGGTCTGGACCAGTGTGAGTCTGAGGACCAGAGTGAGTCTGAGGACCAGAGTGAGTCTCAGGACCAGAGTGAGTCTCAGGACCAGTCTGGACCAGTGTGAGTCTCAGGACCAGTCAGGACCAGAGTGAGTCTCAGGACCAGGTCAGGACCAGTGTGAGTCTCAGGACCAGTGTGAGTCTCAGGACCAGTCTGGACCAGAGTGAGTCTCAGGACCAGGTCAGGACCAGTGTGAGTCTCAGGACCAGTGTGAATCTCAGGACCAGTCAGGACCAGAGTGAGTCTCAGGACCAGTCTGGACCAGAATGAGTCTGAGGACCAGAGTGAGTCTCAGGACCAGTCTGGACCAGTGTGAGTCTCAGGACCAGTCAGGACCAGAGTGAGTCTCAGGACCAGTCTGGACCAGAGTGAGTCTCAGGACTTGGTCAGGACCAGTGTGAGTCTCAGGACCAGTGTGAGTCTCAGGACCAGTCAGGACCAGAGTGAGTCTCAGGACCAGTCAGGACCAGAGTGAGTCTCAGGACCAGTCTGGACCAGAGTGAGTCTCAGGACCAGTCAGGACCAGAGTGAGTCTCAGGACCAGTCTGGACCAGAGTGAGTCTCAGGACCAGGTCAGGACCAGTGTGAGTCTCAGGACCAGTGTGAGTCTCAGGACCAGTCTGGACCAGTGTGAGTCTCAGGACCAGTGTGAGTCTCAGGACCAGTCTGGACCAGTGTGAGTCTCAGGACCAGTCAGGACCAGTGTGAGTCTCAGGACCAGTCAGGACCAGAGTGAGTCTCAGGACCAGTCAGTTCAGAAAATAATCCCAAAATTCAACTTTTAAAACACACATTTTCTCCTAATGTTTCTGAGTCTTTCAAAGAAAGGCTCTCAGCAGGAAACAGAACACTCACCCGTTAGCATCACTATCTTCCTCCTCGTCTTCCTCAGACCCTGGTCCTGACCCCTGACCCCTGACCCCTCTGAGTCCTGCTCTCTTCTGGATTATCTCAGGCCTTTTTTAGTCTGAGTTTAATCCCATTGTTGGAGCAGGTTTTACAGATTACACCGAGACAGGACTCTGACCCAGTGACCCCTGACCCCTGACCCTGACCCTGGTCTGAGTGGGACCAGATCTAAAGGAGCGCTACAGACGGTTCAGGGATAAACAAATATAACTGAACCTGGGACACAGTTAAAACAGCTCCATCGTTTAAAAGTACATTTAGTTTAGTGTCATCTCCAGAAAGACGTGATCTAGTCTTTATAATGAAGGATTTTAATAGATGAGAATGATCAGTCCACAGCAGGATTTTGTCCAATCACAGCTCACTTCAGGTAAAAAGGAGCGCTCCCATTGGTCGACACTGATGTCAACAACGAAGGAACAAGGAAATGGGTTATTCTGTTGGAAATACGTCTTATAATCTGCTTCAGAGTTTAATGAGACAGAGATAATTCCAGGATCACTACAGACTACAACGAGAAACTACAAAGAGAAAAGGTTCAGCTCTAAACTTCAAATTAATGTAACGTATTAGTATTTTGTGGAAAGTTGGTCCGTTTTGATCTTTTTTTAAAAACTAAAGAAACTTTCATTGAACACAGCACTAAATAATCCCCTCTCACACATAATCCAGATTAATGCCTCAAATAAACCTGAACAGCTCTAAATGTGAGAAAGTGTGGCTCAGAGACGTCAACAATACTTTATTTTTTATGAATAAACTCAGACACGTGTAAATGAAGCAGGCGTTTAATCCCTGAGTGATCACTGTCAGATTAGAGCTCGTCAGATTAGCTCCAGTTTCACTGAATTATGGAAGAAAACCTCTGCTTTGAGTGTCTTCCCCATAAATTAATAATAAAACTAATGAATATGAATGAAAACAGATGGATCTGGTTTAGACCTGGTTTAGACCTGGTTTAGACCTGGTTTAGTCCTGGATTAGTCCTGGTTTAGACCTGGTTTAGACCTGGTTTAGACCTGGTTTAGTCCTGGATTAGTCCTGGTTTAGACCTGGTTTAGTCCTGGTTTAGACCTGGATTAGTCCTGGTTTAGTCCTGGTTTAGACCTGGTTTAGACCTGGTTTAGACCTGGTTTAGACCTGGTTTAGTCCTGGTTTAGACCTGGTTTAGACCTGGTTTAGTCCTGGTTTAGACCTGGTTTAGACCTGGTTTAGTCCTGGTTTAGACCTGGTTTAGACCTGGATTAGTCCTGGTTTAGACCTGGTTTAGTCCTGGTTTAGTCCTGGTTTAGACCTGGTTTAGACCTGGTTTAGACCTGGTTTAGACCTGGTTTAGACCTGGTTTAGACCTGGTTTAGACCTGGTTTAGACCCAGGTTCCTTCTGGAGCAGAGGAAGAATGTGAACATTGTTTATGAAGAAATCAAGGAACAAACTCAGCTCAGAGTGGGTCTGGGGTCTACAGTGGTCTTCACTTTGTTTAAACGCTTTGTTCAGACTCTGAATTATTCACTTTTTCAGCTGTTTCTACAAACAACAGATTCTCATCAAACATTTAGATCCAGACTCTGAGGAAAACCAGGTCTGAACCAGGTCTGAACCAGGACTAAACCAGGTCTAAACCAGGACTAAACCAGGTCTGAACCAGGACTAAATTGTTCTGTGTCTGACTCTAAAAGCTTCAGAAAAACGCAGCAGTGTTTGTGTCTGAATCCATCACAAATAAATCAGTGACAAACGCAGCCTTCAGCTCTGACTGTGTTTGAATCACAGCCAGAGTCTGAGATTTACACATGTTCCACAAATGCACCATTCACATCTGCTCCAGAGAAAATCAGTCTTTATGATTCATCTCCTGTTTATTGTAAGTGATTGTAATAGATGAGAACCTCTATTCAGGAACAGAAAACCTTGGACAATCACATGCTCCAAAAAGGAGCGCTCCCATTGGTCGACACTTGTCACATGACGTTCCAGGAAGTTTAATAGCTGCAGATAAAGTGTATTTTCAGCTGAATATGTCTTTTAACAGAGAAACAGCTGAAAAAAGAAAAGCATCAACAGAGAAAACACAGATAAATACTGTCAATTCAATCACGTAATGTTTAACGAGGAGGAGATAATTGTCGTCCTGACGCTGAAGCCACAGCTAAGCTAACGCTAAACTCTAAACTTCAGTTTGGTCAAATGGATTAGTATTTTGTGGTTTTATTTTTTAATAAAAGAGAAGCAGGAGAGGTTCTGCTTTTGGAGGAGAGTCTGAGACAGGGACAAAAAAAGAAAACCAGGAGGAGCTTTAAGAAATGAAAGAATAAAGCAGTTGCTGGTTTCAGTGAGTGTTGCTCAGAGCTGAGACTGAGTCCATTTCTTTGGTTTGACTCTCTCCAAGTTTTTGTCACAAGTGAAAAGATTCTATTTCTTCTTCTGCTGCTTTCACGGTTGTGTTTGATCAAACTGAAGGACGAGGAAGACCGACGGTTCTCAGGTTTTAGTTTAGGTTTAGTTTGTGTTAAAGTCATTTAAAAACACTTGAGAGTTTTTCCTTTAGATGAAAGAGAATAGTGGCAAATACTCTACGAGATGGTACTTATTGTGAAAATAGTTTGAAAATCACTGCTCTATAGGAAGATATTATTATTTTTATAGTCCACATTCATAACTACGTCTCACCTTTTAGATGAAAAGCTTTATTGTCATTGCTCAGAAGTAAATGAAGTAAATGAAAGTGAAGAGCCACTTCTGCTCAGTGCAAAGAAAACTGGAAACTGAAAACAGATAATCACACCATAACAAAACAATAAATACACAACAAACCCTGGATGTTTAAATTGTACACTGCACATTAAAAGCAAGATGCCCTTGGATAAATCTGAGTTGGATCATGAGCTGAATGACTCTCTGTTCTTTCTCCTGGTGTTGTCCTGGACCTGTTTCAGTTTGTAGTAGTTTTGTCTGGAGCAGGACACGACGAGGACTTCAGTCCAGTCGAGTCAAGTCCAGGGTCAGTTTCAGACTCAGCCGCGAAAACACAGGGGTCCGGTCTAAATTTAGCACAATATTAGACACATGAGACTGTATTAGCCTCGTCTGAAACAGGAGACGTGAGGAGGGACGTGGGACAGTCATCAAAATAAATAAAATAAAATAAAATAAATCGATAAAAAATAAAATAAAATAAAATAAATCGATAAAAAATAAAATAAAATAAAATAAAATAAAATAAAATAAAATAAAATAAAATAAAATAAAATAAAATAAAATTAAATTAAATTAAATTAAATTAAATTAAATTAAATTAAAGGGAACCGAACCGACAGCCTTCCTCCTGAGCCACATTAGTCGTGAGCGAAGGGAACGAGGTGTGAGCTCCTGAAGTGATCGGAGGATATACATTTCCTGGAAGCAGCGTCTCATTTGGACTGGAATGTGTCTCTGAGCTGTTGCTACTCCTCCGTTCTTCAGGCTGCTCTAAAGCTCTGAAGAACTCATAATCTGTTCAGAAACATTAAACAGTTCAATAAACTACGGAGACACTGAGGAGACATTTGTCTGTGTGAGATTTTGCAGAAGATTTTTGCTTGATTAATAAAATACTCTCAAAATACAACCACGGCTTTGGCAGAAAACTCATCAGAAACAGAAGAATATATGAACAAAGCTGTGTAGCTCAAAGATGTAATGAATATTGAGGAGTCTTGTCACAGGGGTCAGGGGTCACAGCAGTGGAACATGAACTGGGTCAGAGCTCGGTCCAAAAATAAAGCCCTTCAGCCGAGGTTCAGGTTTCACTCAGACGGATTTCACACCTCAGTCCGACCATAATCTGACTTTTACTGAGTCTGAGCCGAGGATGGCAGAGTTTATTCATTTATTTTTGTTTGAATTTCGCTGAATCGGTCAAACCTGGAGAATGTGGTTCAGAGTCAGACTAATCCTCTGAGAAGTTCTGATGTGTTTATTCATCTCAGGAGGAAACTGAAACACAAATCAGATCTAATGAATCCTAGTTCTAATCCTAATCCGGTGCAGCACTGTTTTTGGCACAGATGTGGAAATCAAAATGGCCGCCGGTGAGAGTCACGTGACCTTCTTCTTTCCTCAGAGCGATGTCGTCTCTGCGCTCGCCGCCGTTCGCCGAGTCTGAAAACGAGGACGAGGTCTGGAGCCACTCACCGGAAGAGGAGGAGTCACCGCGGTCACATGACCCAGAGGGAGAGCCAATCAGAGCGGAGGATTCACCTCGGACACAGGAACAGCCAATCAGCTCCGAGAACTCCCCGAAACAGGACGAATGGGACGACAGCAGCTCCACCAACGAAAACGTGAGTCCCAGCTCTACATTCTATTATTATAATATTAAATAACAAATATTTATGATGTTAA
>CM072154.1:0-177500 GCA_036850595.1 Rhyacichthys aspro
GAGGAAAGAGGGTTAAACCGGCCAATCAGAGGAGAGAGAGTGGTTCAGAAGGCAAATGAGGGGAGAGAGGGTTAAACCGGCCAATCAGAGGAGAGAGAGGTGTTAAACCGGCCAATCAGAGAAGAGAGAGTGGTTCAGACGGCAAATCAGAGGAGGGAGGGGTTAAATTGGCCAATCAGAGGAGAGAGAGTTAACCCGGCCAATCAGAGAAGTGAGAGGTTAAACCGACCAATCAGACAAGAGAGGGGTTAAACCGGCCAATCAGAGTAGAGAAGGTTAAACCAGCCAACCAGAGAATAGAGGGGTTAAACCGGCCAATCAGAGAGGTCCTCACATGGTGGTGGTCTTGCCCTCTCCGTTGTGGCCGAGGAAGGATGTGATCTGTCCTTGTTTGTTTCCGTGACAATAAAACTTTATCAGGTCCTCGATAAACACACCTGGATCAAGGTGAGCAGGCTCCTCCTCCATACAGATGGCTATAGGTGAGGAGGAAGAGGAGGAAGAAGAGGAAGAGGAAGAGAAGGTGGAGGAGGAGGAAGAGGAGATGGAAGAGGAGAAGGAGGAGGAGGAAGAGGAGGAAGAAGAGGAGGAGGAAAAGGAGGAGGAGGAGGAAGAGGAGGAAGAGGAGGTTAAAGGTCCCATATTATGCTAAATCAACTTTTCTGAGCTTTTAACCATGTTCTAACGTTGTTTCTTCCTCAAACACATCCCAAAGTTGTGTTTTGTTTCATTCGCGCATGTTTAAGTAATTTATTTAGTTTGAGCTACAGTCCTTTCAACGAGCTGTTTCACGCAATGACGTCAATATGTGAAGTAAACCACTCCTCTCCAGGAAGTGCCCCTCCACACTCCTCCAGCCCCTCTCTCCTGCACTGTCAACTCAGACGCACAGAGAAGCATAGCTGCTACTGTATTAGCTTACTTACAGTCAGCAACATGTATTACTAACAAGTATTCCTGCATAGCTCTACATATTGCTAGGCTACTTTATTATAGTTCTTTCAACACACTGCACAACAGCTACCTTAGGAGTCTCCAGGCAGCATACATTCTCAACTTCAGTAGGCATTGTACGGCCATTTCCACATGTGCACCTATAAACAGAAGCAGTTAACACGCGCTATGCTACGGGCTACACCATAGAAACATACACAATAAATAGATTCTCATTTACCAAGCAGAAACATCTTGTAGAAGCCTTCGAGGTCTTTGTGTTTGCTCATGTTATTCGAACTCTGAGTCAGACTCTGGGTCGAAGATATACGGCTCAGTTACTCTCAAAGCCATTGCTGAGTTATTACTACGATGTACCGTGTTTACTTCAGTCTGTTTCCAGCCTAGCTCGCGGAGCTCTAGCGTGACGTCATGAGTGGGTGGAGCCAACACGGGAGAGCTGAGCCTTAAAGTGATAGTGCCAAATCAGACCGTTCACTTTGGACTCATGATGAGAGCTCATTCAAACCGCTTGTATAAGATACTTATTGTGTGTTTCATGTTGCAAAACATGATATGGTAACCTAAATGTATGTATCAAAAATACACTGTATAATGTTCAAAATAGTATAATATGGGACCTTCAAATAACTGTTATAGATAAATGTGGAACATAATTCTTATTCGACAGTTTTTCTGAAACTGAAAAACTGGGTTCTGTTAAAATCCGAGAGGACCAGGACTAAACCAGGACGAAACCAGGACTAGACCAGGACTAAACCAGGACTAGACCAGGACTAGACCAGGACTAGACCAGCACTACACCAGGACCAGACCAGGACCAGGACTAGACCAGGACTAGACCAGGACCAGACCAGGACTAGACCAGGACTAGACCAGGACTAGACCAGGACTAGACCAGGACCAAGACCAGGACTAGGACCAGGACTAAGACCAGGACTAGACCAGGACTAGACTAGGAATAGACCAGGACCAGGACTAGACCAGGACTAGACCAGGACTAGACCAGACCAGGACTAGACCAGGACTAGACCAGACCAGGACTAGACCAGGATTAGACCAGGACTAGACCAGGACTAGACCAGGACCAGACCAGGACTAGACCAGGACCAGACCAGGACAAGACCAGGACTGGACCGGGACTAGACCAGGACCAGACCAGGACTAGACCGGGACCAGGACCAGACCAGGACTAGACCGGGACCAGACTAGGACCAGGACTAGACCGGGACCAGGACCAGACCAGGAATAGGACGGGACCAGATCAGGACCAGGTCCAGACCAGGACCAGGACTAGACCAGGACTAGACCAGGACCAGACCAGGACTAGACCAGGACCACACCAGGACTAGACCAGGACCAGACCAGGACTAAAACGGGACCAGACCAGGACCAGACCAGGACTAGATTGGGACCAGACTAGGACCAGGACTGGACCGGGACCAGGACTAGACCGGGACCGAGACTGGGACCAAGACCGAGACCGGGACCAGGACCAGGACCAGACCAGGACTAGAACGGGACCAGACAAGGACTAGAACGGGACAAGACCAGAACCAGGACCAGACCAGACCAGGACCAGACCAGGACCAGACCAGACTGGGACCAGGACAGGACTATAACAGGACCAGACCAGAACTAGAACGGGACCAGACCAGGACCAGGACCAGGACCAGGACCAGGACCAGGACTAGACCAGGACCAGACCAGGACCAGACCAGGACCAGACCAGGACCAGACCAGACTGGGACCAGACCGGGACTAGACCGGGACCAGGACCTGGACCTGGACCAAGAGGGACAGGTTCTGGTGAAAAAAAAGAGGAAAAAGAAAATGAAAGAAAGAAGAACTAAAGTCTATGGAACAGAGTTAGAAACAGAACAGTGCTAAAGGTGTGTTACCAGGGAAGACGGCCTCCAGGTAACAGGTGAGCACTCCGTACAGGACGGCGTCCACGTACATGAGGCCCATGGCCGTCCTCAGGCTGAAGTCATCTTCCTCCAGAGGACTGTTCAGGAGGTTATTCCACTGGATCCCAATGCCCTGCTCCTCGAACAGAGCGAAGTACTCACACCCAAACCCAAAGGCCACTGGAGACAGCAGGCTCTAGGATGGAAAGAAGAAGACTAAAGACCAAAAACAGGAGGAAAACTGGACTAAAGACCAGAAACAGGAGGGAAAACTGGACTAAAGACCAGAAACAGGAGGGAAAACTGGACTAAAGACCAGAAACAGGAGGGAAAACTGGACTAAAGACCAGAAACAGGAGGAAAAACCGGACTAAAGACCAGAAACAGGAGGAAAATTCGACTAAATACCAGAAACAGGAGGAAAACTGGACTAAAGACCAGAAATAAGAGGGAAACATCTGTAAATGGTATATTTATGATATTCAGAGGTTACTCACAGCGAAGACCTTGGACCCGAAGCTGATTTAGTCCGACCAGGCCACGCAGAGGACATACGTCAGATACAGAGAGAAGTAAATGATTCCACTGCACGCCGTCGCGAGGTTCGCTCGAGCAAACGTTGTACTCAGAAGGAAACATTATAGCAGCATCAACGCTAACGTATTTGGTCGTAGTCATGTTGATAACAAAAAGGAGAACAGAGCGCTAGCTTTCCCCTCCTCTTCCTGTTAGTGCTGCCACATCATTGGTCAAAAGAGTCCGGTGAGTTTAAAGGTCCTATATTATACTATTTTGAACATTATACAGTCCATTTTGGATACATTTAGGTTACCATATCACGTTTTGCAACATGAAACACACAATATTTATCTTATACAAGCGGTTTGGATGAGAACTCATGAGTCCAAAGTGAACAGTCTGATTTGGCGCTGTCACTTTAAGGCTCAGCTCTCCCGTGTTGGCTCCGCCCACTCATGACGTCACGCTGTAGCTACGCGAGTACATGGTAGTAATAACTTTTTCAGCAATAGCTTTGAGAGTAAATGAGCCGTATATCTTCGACCCAGAGTCTGACTCTGAGTTCGAAGAACATGAGAAAACACAAAGACCTCGAAGGCTTCTACAAGACGTTTCTGCTTGGTAAATGAGAACCTATTTATTGTGTATGTTTCTATGGTGTAGCCTGTAGCATAGCGCGTGTTAACTGCTTCTGTTTATCGGTGCACATGTGGAAATGACCGTACAATGCCTACTGAAGTTGAGAATGTATGCTGCCTGGAGACTCCTAAGGTAGCTGGTGTGCAGTGTATTGAAAGAACTGTAATAAAGTAGCCTAGCAATATGTAGAGCTATGCAGTAATACTTGTTAGTAATACATGTTGCTGACTGTAAGTAAGCTAACACAGTAGCAGCGATGCTTCTCTGTGTCTGAGCTGCAGAGCACTTGTTGACAGTGCAGGAGAGAGGGGCAGGAGGAGTGTGGAGGAGCACTTCCTGGGGAGGAGTGGTTTATTTCACATATTGACGTCATTGCGTGAAACAGCTCGTTGAAAGGACTGTAGCTCAAACTAAATAAATTACTTAAACATGCGAGAATGAAACAAAACACAACTTTGGGTATGTGTTTGAGGTAGAAACAATGTTATAACATGGTTAAAAGCTCAGAAAAGTCAATTTCGCATAATATGGGACCTTTAAGGTTCATCAACTCAAGAAGTTTGTTTGGAGCGATACAAGATGGATTGCAGCGCAACGTTACTGTCGGGGTCAGTCCGGTCCTGGTCCTGCTCCGGTCCAGGTCAGTCTGGTCCGGTCCAGGTCAGTCTGGTCCTGGTCCAGATCACTCTGGTCCTGGTCCAGGTCAGTCCGGTCCTGGTCCGGGGCAGTCCAGTCCTGGTCAGTCCAATCCTGGTCCTGGTCTGGTCCAGGTCAGTCCGGTCCTGGTCCGGGTCCGGGTCAGTCCGATCCTGGTCCTGGTCCGGATCAGTCCGGTCTGACTCACATATCGTCCACGTAGCAGGGGTAGGGCATCTGTTGGAGGTAGACCCAGGTTCTGTGGGACGTCCCGGTGATGGCTCTGACGATACCCTGCTCGATCACGTCCTGAAGATACGAGAACTTGCCCCAAATGTACCTCATGTCCTCAAACGGGTCGGCCCTGGGCCCGGGGTCCCAGTACCTGCAGACCGGGAGAGACCAGATAAAACTAAACCAGCTCAAATCCATCCAAAACCACCTAAACCCTGTTGTCATCTCTGAAAAAGCAGTTTCTTACACGTCCTTGATCTTGTTGGTGTGCTCCACGTTGTCGATGTCCATGCGGATCTTGTAGTCCACTTTCGGAGGCAACTCTGTGACATTGGGTTTGATGTTTAAGACGATCCCGGCCCAGAACTTTCTGTCCTTGAGCAGAACCATGGAGCGGTTCACCAGGAGCTCCTCGGTGGACATGGGCTGCAGTTGGTCCACGTTCACACGCTGTCCCAGAGAAATCAGGGAAATCATCAAATGTGGAGTAATTCATGAAGGTTTAAATGAAACAAAAAGCTGCTTAACCCTCGAGGGTCCCTCAGACCAAAAAATGCTCTTTTAAAGATATAGAAATATTATGTGTCAATTTATTTTCTACATTTTTTTACGAATGTCATTGTAAACTTCAGTCCTCACCAAACATAACAAAAATATTAGAATTTTCTGAATTTTTAACTCCTTAAATGCCAGTTTTAAATTGTTCCTGTGTCCCAGGAACAGAAAAAAAAAATTTAATGACTGCCAAGAAAACATTAAAAGATTTCAACACCAGGAACTGAGAAATCAAATGTCAATGGTAGAGTGTTAAGAGTGAAAAAATGCATTTTAATGAGAGTCAATAGCACAAAAAATGTTAAAGGGACAAAGGTGGAAGTTTAAAATCATAAAAAATTAAATTCACCCTAAAATATACAAACTGGACAAACTTTGTGCCATTTGCATCAACACAGAAGTTATACAAAAATAAAAGTCAAAAAACACAAAAAATATGAGCAAAAGGAAAGACTTAGAGAATCCTCTAAAGCAGGGACTCAATTCAATAACAGTTTAGCCATTTTTGATCTAGATAGTGTCTGTTTGTTTGTGGCTTAGTTTTAGTTCTTATGTGTTTTTGGTTTGCTTTATTTCAGCCCGAAGACCCTCGGAGACCCTGACCTCCATGAAGTGAGAGATGCTGGCGATGGCCTGGTCCGTCTCATTGAACACATCTCTCCAGGTCAGAGCGCCCCCCTGTGGACGCCCCGCCTCTTCCTGTCTGGACAGGAAATGACTCACATCAGCCCCTGTCCAATCAGTGTCAGCCAACTGAACCCCGAAATATTGAGCTGTGACGTTATTCTGGAGAAAACAACCAGAAACCTGTTCAAATCCATCTAAAGCCTGATCAAATCCATCTATACCTGTTCAAATCCTTCTAAACCTGTTCAGATCCCTCTAAACTTGTTCAGATCCCTCTAAATCTGTTCAGATCCCTTTAAACCTGGTTAAAATCCATCTAAACCTGTTCAGATCCCTCTAAATCTGTTCAGATCCCTCTAAACCTGTTCAAATCCCTCTAAACCTGCTCAGATCCCTCTAAATCTGTTCAAATCCCACTAAACCTGTTCAGATCCCTCTAAACCTTTTTAAATCCCTCGAAACCTGTTCACAACCCTCTAAACCAGTTCTTACCCTGATGAGGTTCATCTGTTCGCTGTTCTCCATAAACTCCCAGACTTTGGGTCTCATTTCTTCCCACATTCCTCCCAGGTCCCTGAACACATCGAGCTCCTGGAAGTTTCGGCTCACCTGAAAAAGAGAGACAGGTCAGAACAGCACCACCTGCAGGTGGAGACTGCAGAGAAATGACTGGAACAGAACAAACTAAGGCTTCACACACAACTACTGTGAGAGCAGGTTAACAGGTTTACAAACACAGACAGGTCTAAGTGTTCTTTATTTTGAGGCTGTACTCTTCATTTGTTATTGTTTTTAAGTTAATACAGTTTAGTTCAACTTTGTTCTTCTTTGATAAAACCAGACTCTGTTCATAAAGTTCAGTCTGTGGTGCCCCCTGGTGGAGCATAATGACAAATACAACAATTTGAGCATCCTCCCCTGTGGGCTTCCCTCATGTTTAATCCTCAGTGTGATGGTGTCTTATAATATTTTTGTGTCCAAAAACAAAACGAAAACTAAAAAAGTAATTAATGAGAACGAAAACTCTGACTAAATGTATCGACACTTCTCGGGAAGACGACAGGAGGCGAAAAGAGAACGTCTTTAAATATAAACTATGTTAAAGCGTGAAACCTGAATACCAGCCGGAACAGGGTAGGACTAGTTTACTTTCATTCAGAGAAATTATTACTAAATGCATTACCTTTATATTTTAGTGACTAAATCTACTGTAGATATAGTCGACTCAATCCTTTTGAGATTTAGTCGAATAAAACTATTAAGGATTGTCACATTTGTGGTTTTGAAGGTGTTTAATCTCGTGTGATGGACGCACCTTGTGGATAATCCTCTCTTTGGCCGGAGTCTGAGGAGTGTACAGGATCTGTCTGAGCAGAAGAGGTTTAACGGCCGTCCAGATCATCCTCGACATGGGATTAGAGTCCAGACTAGACCAGTCCTCACCAGACTGTTACAGTACGGAGCTGAAAGCAATGTAGTTCTCACAGTTCTGTTCTGCTCCGATGCTGAATAAAATCAAAGACACTGAGCTCATGTGATGGGATGGGATGGAACGGTTCTAACAGTCCCAGAGTGAGCCTGAAACTCAACCAGTTTTTATTGTTTAATGTAGTTTCACTTTATTATTATAAACTCACTGGAGGAGTCGTAGATAAATGGGTTTAGACTCACTGGAGGAGTCGTAGATACATGGGTTTAGACTCACTGGAGGAGTCGTAGATACATGGGTTTAGACTCACTGGAGGAGTTGTAGATAAATGGGTTCAGACTCACTGGAGGAGTTGTAGATAAATGGGTTCAGACTCACTGGAGTTGTCGTAGATAAATGGGTTTAGACTCACTGGAGGAGTTTTAGGTAAATCGGTTCAGACTCACTGGAGGAGTTGTAGATAAATGGGTTTAGACTCACTGGAGGAGTTTTAGGTAAATCGGTTCAGACTCACTGGAGGAGTTGTAGATAAATGGGTTTAGACTCACTGGAGGAGTTGTTGTAGATAAATGGGTTTAGACTCACTGGAGGAGTTGTAGATAAATAGGTTTAGACTCACTGGAGGAGTTGTCGTAGATAAATGGGTTTAGACTCACTGGAGGAGTTTTCATAGATAAATGGGTTTAGACTCACTGGAGGAGTTGTCATAGATAAATGGGTTTAGACTCACTGGAGGAGTTGTCGTAGATAAATGGGTTCAGACTCACTGGAGGAGTTGTCATAGATAAATGGGTTCAGACTCACTGGAGGAGTTGTCATAGAGCTGGTGCGGAGGCTCGTCGCTGCTGTTGCTGCTCCCAAACAGAGCCTTGTAGTTGCTGTCTTCGTACCAGTTTAGACTCTTGATCTGCAGCCCTCCTCCTTCAGGATGTCCACAGATGATTCTGGACACAGCCGAGTACAGAATGCTCGGAGTGAGTTCAGAGGCAGAGCATGGTCCTGAGGTCGAGCATGGTCCTGAGGCAGAGCTGAGTCCTGAGGCAGAGGTGGGTCTTGAGACAGTGCTGAGTCCTGATGAAGAGGTGGGTCTTAAGATAGTGCTGAGTCATTAGGGATAGCTGGGTCCTGAGGTAGAATTTCCTCCTGAGGCAGTGGTGGGTTCTTAGGCTTTCAGTCCTGACGCAGAGCTTGGTCTTAATGAAAAGCTGTTTCCTGAAAAGGAGCTGAGTCCTGAGGCAGAGCTGTTTCTTGAGGTAGAGCTGGGTCTTGAGGCACTGAGTTAAGAGTCAGAGCTGTGTCCAGAAGCAGTGAGTCCAGAGTTTGGGCTGGGTCCTCAAGCAGTTAGTCCAGAGGGAAAGCTGAGTCCTGATGCAGAGCTGGGTCCTTAGGCGGACAATTGTCCTGATTCAGAGCTGGGTCCTTTGGCAGAGCAGAGTCCTGAGACAGAGCAGAATCCTGATGCAGATCTGGGTCTTGAGGCAGAGCTTTGTCCTGTTGAGGAACTGAGTCCTTAGACAGAGCTGTTTCCTGAGGCAGAGCTGGGTCCTTAGGCTGTGAGTCTTGATGCAGAGGTGGATCCTTAGCAGTGATTTCTGAGGCAGAGCTGGGTCCTGAGGCAGAGCTGGGTCCTGAGGCAGAGCTGTTTCCTGACGAGGAGCTGAGTCCTTAGGCAGAGCCGTTTCATAATGCAGGGCCGGGTCCTTAGGCTGTGAGTCCTGATTCAGAGCTGAAATCTGTTGCAGAGCTGGGCCTTCAAGCATTGAGTCCAGAGGCAGAGCTGAGTCCAGAGGTCAGGTTGGGTCCCGAAGCAGTGAGTCCAGAGGCAAAGCTGAGTCGTGATTCAGAGTTGGGTCCCTAGGCAGCCTGGGACCTGAGGCAGCACTGGATCCTGACGCAGTGAGTTCAGAGGCAGAGCATGGTCCTGACGCAGAGCTGGGGCCTGAGGCAGAGCTGGGTCCTGAGGCTGTGTGTCCTGAACCAGAGCTGAGTCCTGAGTCAGATCTATGCCCTGAGGTTGAGCTGTGTCCTGAGGCAGAGGTGGATCCTATCGCAGAGCGTGGTCTGATGGAAGAGGTGAGTCAAGAGGCAGAGCTGGGTCCTGATGCAGAGCAGACTTCTGAGGCAGAGCTGGTTCCTGAGGCCGAGCTGAGACTTGAGGCTGGGTTCTTAGGTGAGCATTGTCCTCATGTAGAGCTGGGTCCTTAGGCAGAGCTGAGTCCTGAGGCAGAGCAGAATCCTGACACAGAGCTGGGTCCTGAGGCAGAGCCAGGTCCTGAGGCGGAGCAGTGTCCTGAGGCGGAGCAGTGTCCTGAGGCAGAGCTGGGACCTGAGAATGTGACTCCTGACGCAGAGGTGGGTCCTTAAGCAGTGATTCCTCAGGCAGAGCTGGGTCCTGACACAGAGCTGGGTTCTGATGCTGGGAGTCCTGATTTAGAGCTGGGTCCTTAGGCGGAGCTGAGTCCTGAGGCAGAGCAGATTCCTGACTCAGAGCTGGGTTCTGAGGCAGAGCGTTTTCCTGATGAGGAGCTGAGTCCTTAGACAGAGCTGTTTCCTGAGGTGGCGCAGAATCCTGACTAAGAACTGGGTCCTGAGGCAGAGCTTTGTCCTGATGAGGAGCTGAGTCCATTGACAGAGCTGTTTCCTGAGGCAGAGCTGGGTACTTAGGCTGTGAGTCCTGTCACAGAGCTGGGTCATGAGGCAATGATTCCAGAGTCAGAGCTGTGTCCAGAAGCAGTGAGTCCTGATGCAGAGCTGGGTCCTGCGGCGGAGCAGTGCTTTTGAGGTTGAGCTTGTTCCTGAGGTTGTGAGTCTTGACGCAGAGGTGGGTCCTTAGCAGTGATTCCTGAGGAAAAGCTGGGTCCAAGGCAGAGCTGTGTCCTGAGGCAGGGCTGGGTCCCTAGGCTGTGAGTCCTGATTCAGGGATGGATCCTGAGTCCTGAGGCAGATCTGAGTCATGAGGAAGAGCTGAGTCCTGAAGCAGAGCTGGGTCCTGAGAATGTGAGTCCTTAAGCAGAGCTGGGTCTTGAGGCAGCGCTAGGTCATGAGGCAGTGAGTCAAGAGTCAAAGCTGTGTCAAGAAGCAGTGCGTTCATAAGTCGGGATGCGTCCTGAAGCAGTGCGTCCTGATGCAGAGCTTGATGCTTAGGCTCTGAGTCCTGTCAGAGAGTTGGGTCATGAGGTAGTGATTCCACAGGCAGAGCTTTGTCCAGAAGCAGTGAGTCCAGAGGTCGGGTTGGGTCCTTAGACAGTGAGTCCTGATGCAGAGCTGGGTCCTGATTCAGACCTGGGTCCTTAGGCGAAGAATTGTCCAGAGGCAGAGTATAGTCCTGATGCAGAGCTGGGTCCTGAGTCAGTGATGATTCCTGAAGATAAGCTGAGTCTTGAAGCAGAGCTTAGGCCTGAGGCAGAGCTAGGTCTCGAGGTAGAGCTGTGTCCTGAGGTAGAGGTGGATCCTAACGCAGAGCGTGGTCCGAAGGAAGAGGTGAGTTAAGAGGAAGAGCTGGGTCCTGAGGTAGAGCTGGTTCCTGAAGAGGAATTGAGTCCTGAAGCAGAGTTGGGTCCTGAAGCAGAGCAGAGTTCTTAGGCAGAGCTGGTTCCTGAGGCGTAGCTGAGACTTGAGGTAGGGCTGAGTCTTGAGGAAGAGCTGCTTCCTGACGCAGAGTTGGGTGTTGACGCAAAGTGTGGTACTGAGGACAATCTGAGGCCAAAGGCCGAGCTGG
Source organism: Rhyacichthys aspro (assembly GCA_036850595.1). Lineage (NCBI taxonomy): Eukaryota > Metazoa > Chordata > Actinopteri > Gobiiformes > Rhyacichthyidae > Rhyacichthys > Rhyacichthys aspro. The sequence continues at coordinate 11,222 of CM072154.1, forward strand.
TTCATGCCGAAGTGTGTTCAGAGGCAGAGCGTAGTCCTGAGGTCGAGAATGGTCCTGAGGCAGAGCTGAGAACTGAGGCAGAGGTGGGTCTTGAGACAGTGCTGAGGCCTGAGGCAGAGGTGGGTCTTGAGATAGTGCTGAGTCATTAGGGATAGCTGGGTCCTGAGGTAGAATTACTTCCTGAGGCAGTGGTGGGTTCTTAGGCTTTGAGTCCAGACGCAGAGCTTGTTCCTAATTCAAAGCTGTTTCCTGAAAAGGAGCTGAGTTCTGAGGCAGAGCTGTTTCCTGAGGTAGAGCTGGGTCCTGAGGCTGCGTGTCTTGATTCAGAGTTGAGTCCTGACATAGAGCTGGGTCTTGAGGCAGTGAGTCAAGAGTCAGAGCTGTGTCCAGAAGCAGTGAGTCCAGAGTTCGGGCTGGGTCCTCAAGCAGTTAGTCCAGAGGCAAAGCTGAGTCCTGATGCAGAGCTGGGTCCTTAGGCAGAGAATTGTCCTGATTCAGAGCTGGGTCCTTAGGCAGAGCAGAGTCTTGAGGCAGAGCAGAATACTGATGCAGATTTGGGTCTTGAGGCAGAGCTTTGTCCTGATGAGGAGCTGAGTCCTTAGACAGAGCTGTTTCCTGAGACAGAGCTGGGTCGGTCTCAGGCTGTGAGTCTTGATGCAGAGGTGGGTCTTAGCAGTGATTCCTGAGGCAGAGCTGGGTCCTGAGGCAGAGCTGTTTCCTGACGAGTAGCTGAGTCCTTAGGCAGAGCCGTTTCATGAAGCAGGTCCGGGTACTTAGGCTATGAGTCCTGATTCAGAGCTGAATCCTGTTGCAGAGCTGGGTCTTCAGGCAGTGAGTCCAGAGGCAGAGCTGAGTCCAGAGGTCTGGCTGGGTCCTGAAGCAGTGAGTCCAGAGGAAAATCTGAGTCATGATTCAGAGCTGGGTCCCTACACTGTAAACTCAAATAGTGTACATTACTAGATAAATGCTAGTGTGATAACTTGAAACTAACCAAAATGTTGAGATTACTGCAAAATATATAAATAGTTTACACCACTAAGGTGAGTTCAGTAACATTACTGGAAAGGTTCAAGCGGTTTCATGTCATTGTATTCGACATGCGCACTCAAGCTCAACTCCAGACCGTCATTTTGCGAGAAGCACATGGACAGAGGCCTCTGATCTCGCCCAATTTAAGGTAATTAACACATATTTTTCTGGTTTTCTTGTTAGGTGATTAACATTTGATGTGTTTTATGTTGTGGAACATATTAGAATTTTAAATTAATGTGAAATATTATAAAATTAGCTTGTTTGTGCTTGTTTTTTATGCTCTTGACTATGACGCTGGACGATATTGTAATATTGAGGATTGTGTTTCGTTTTGAATATAATTCAATTCTTAATTGCAGTTACTCGTTTTATTTGGCATTTAACATATTTTATGACACACATCGGCTTATACAGGAAATGTCTTACTTTATTCTTCTAAAAAATATTCCAAGAAATACCTTCCGTTTAAGACCATTTTTGCACTGTGTAATAAGTGGTATTTGTAATATTTCTATGATTAAATCATTAAAACTGAAGAATTGGATTAAGCTAAATGTGTAAAAGTAAGTGTTGCCAGTAGATGGCACTAGCCTACTAAGAGGCTAGTGCGCAGCCGCAAAACTAGCGGCCAGTGCTTAGTTCAAATGCAAGGACGTGCGCTCTCGGTGCTCCTGCTTTGTACATTTTGGAGGTAAGCCGAGTGTAATGGTGGTGACGACCAACAGTAGTATACCTTCGTTAGAGTAGATTTGCACTGCAGATATTAAATGTAGTTGTGCTTAATTTGAATGACACTCGGCACAGGCGCCCTCACACACCGCGGGAAGACACTGAGCTCCGCACTGATGTCAGGTCTGTCCGAGGAAGCGGGTCAAGAGCGTTTGAAATACAAGTCCTGTTCACATGATATATTTATAGATTACCTGATTCGGGTTTGACGTAGTTCACATTGTAGCTTGTTAGCAGCCTGGAGGACTATATAAAGAGAAATTAATGTTTTCCACTCCGAGTTTAGGGGAAATATAACCAATATGTGAATTTAGCTATTATATCTCTATGTGGTCGCATGTGTTTTCTCATGTGAGAAAGCGTGACACACTACATTGGAGTTAAGAGTCGATTTTTTAATGCACAGGATACCTCACTTGAATGTTTAGTGTTTAGTTGTTGTTGGTTAGTTGTTAGTTTCCCTATTAAGTTTATCCTGCTTTCAGACTTGTTTACTGTAAAGTCAGTATAGACACAATGCTGCTGTACCTGTTTTTTTTTGTTTTTTTTGCTACTAAAACATCAGTTATAGTTATACAGCCCAAACATGTAAAATGTTATGTTTTTTATTTCAAATTAGATTCCTAAACAACTTACATCACCTTAGTCGATTAATCATTCTGCTGAACATTACTTTAGTCAACTAACCATTTCCTTAGTCGACTGTTACACCATTAATACTGTTGTGATTGACATGAATTAATTTTAAATTGTTTGCCCAGATTCTTGTAGAGCCTTGGCAAATTAAGCTTAACTTGTTACCATAAGCTCATAACCGCAGTAATTTATTCATCATTATGTACCTGTTACATTTGACTAATGTTTATCTTTTTTGTCTTTTTCTTTAGGTCAACTGTCTTTTGCCTCCCTGCTATGGAGTGGAAATGTAAGTTCTGCTTTTTTACGTCAGAAAAGAGAGCACAACTACTTAAGGATTATAGAGTAAACCATGGGACATATTCTAGCATTGCTCCAATAACATGTCTTCATTCAGACTGTCCATGCACCTTTAAGTCCTTTAATGCAAAAGTGCACTTATCGAAACATCATTCCTAGCAAAGCATTGTAACCTCAGTGGGCTCTAGTAGTAATCCAATAAGTTACAAGTGCCATGTTTGCGACTTCATCGAGCTATGCAGTGAATCTGACTACTTCACACATTTGCACATTCATTTGCGAAACAATGAAAAAGTTCAGTGTCCTTTTAAAGACTGTTCATTTGAGACAAACGTGTACTCCACATTTAATGCACATAAAAGTAAGACACACCAGCAGCAATTCCAGAACAATTTTAAATCTGGAATTGTTTTGGGTACTGAGATTAGCCACACCGATGAAGGTCCAAGTCAGCCCATTGTTGATAGCTCAGAGAGTGAAAATGAATGTAGTGCAATAGACAAGCCAAATCAGTCAGATGATACAAAACAAAAACTTGAGCACAGTCTGGCCTCACTTTTTCTTAAAATGCAGACAGTTTTGCATATTAGTAGTAGCGCAACACAGGAAATAATTCAACAGTTGAATCAAATGACCTTACTGTCTGAGTCACTCTTAAAGAGCACAATACAGAAGATAATTGTCAAACACTATGGTGAGGCGGATAGCTCAGTTATAAAAGAGCTTGTTAAGGCAGTTACTGAAAGCAATATCTTGCTAAACTGTACAAAAGATGGAGGTCCTCTATCCACAACAAGTCGAAGAACATCATACTTCTTGGAAGAATTCCAAGTTGTCATGCCTGTTGAATACAGAGTTGGAGATGATCAACATTGCGTGTGTATGTCCCAATTATTCAAATGCTACAGAAATTGCTGGGTAAGTCAGAAGTTCTTGATAAAGTGATGGCTCCAAATCAGACCTCATTGAGATACTGCAGTTACAGAGATGGCACACATTATAAAGCTAATTCATTTTTTGCAGAAGATGATCACAGAATTTGCCTTAACCTTTATATTGATGATTTTGAGGTTGCCAACCCACTCGGGACATCACAAAAGAAGCACAAATTGTGTGCTATCTATTGGGTTCTTGCAAACTTGCCAACAAGTTTCAATTCAGTTAGCACTTTTGTGTAAAACAAATGTAGTTAAGGAGCAAGGGTATGCTAAAATACTTAATCCTTTACTTGAAGATCTGAAATATCTTGAACAGCAAGGAGTGTATGTGGAGCAATTGGGATCCTGTGTGGATCTGTTCTGCATGTCCTGGCAGATAATCTGGGCGCACATGCTTTAGCAGGCTTCCAGGAAAGCTTTAGAGTGAAGTGTAGATTTTGCATGGCCACAAAAGAAAACATTCAAGTTGAGGAAGTTAGATCAGGTGTTTTTGAAATGAGAACAAAAGAAAAACACCAACAGCATGTCCAAGATGTTCAACAGAACAGTTCTTTGGTGTCACAATATGGTGTCAAGGGTAGCTGTCCAGTGGCGGAGCCAGACTTTTAAAAAAGGGGTGGCCAAGGGGTGGCAAGTGATTATTTGGGGGGTCCATATACAAAACGTTCAATTAAGACAAATATAATAGTTCTGTCTCACCCTCATCTTTTTCTAAAACTGAATTATATACTGTATATCATCATAGCATATATTAGTTTACATAAAAGTCATCACACAATCTGAATTAGGCAGCTTACTGTCTCTGCTCTGACCTGCTGGGGACACATTTGGTTCTTGTGTTTGTCCATCTCCTGAAAGTTGATCACAGCTGACACTGGGGCTGAGAGCTGTTTGGTCCTGATCTGCACCTGATTTTGGCTTCTATTGAAAAAAAAATTGGAGATATCCCCTTTTCTCTTCAGACTGTCCCTATACAGAGGAAAGCCTGGTTACAATTACACCTCATGTACAAAGCAAAATTTGGTACAGTTTAATTTAGCCTATATTTACCATGAGTGTCCTACAAAACAATTACTAAAACAATGACTTTATATAACTACTAAATTTAACAACATTAACGTTTATTTGACACCAAATAAACGTTAATGTTTAAAAGTAGTTGCCAGGTGTAGTGCTGTTAAATTCTCTGCCTCAACTATAAAAAGACTTATAAGCACTTAAGGCAATTCTACAGTATCTGAACGATAATATTGGAGTTTTAATAAGGTTAGCTGTTTTTTGTAGCAATGCACTGCATTACAGATTACTAGATGAAGAGATTTTTCACGATTGTCACTGTCAGTCTGGTGCACAAGTGACTAGAGCCAAAAACCAGGCTAGTGTTAAACAGTCCAGCGTCTTCTTTACTTCCACGTTAACTTCATTGCCTTGTTTGCTTAATTTACCGATAAAGACGTACATACCGCAAAACGCTCTTCATCGATGTCAGTACTATGTGCCAAGCCGCCGCTGCCGCTATGTTTTGCAGAACGAACGAACCACGTGTCACCTTTAACCAATGAAAACCAGAGTCCAGCAGGCACGAGCTAGCTGTGTGAGGGTGCATTCATGTGCACTGGGAATGTACGAAATTAGAGATTTCTTCGGAAAATGTTTAGAAGAGCCTAATAGCGGATCATCGCCACATTGCCATCTGCAGCGGGGTGGCACCGGGGGTGGCCAGGGCTTTGTTGGAGGTGGCAATGGCCACCCCCGGCTACCCCGCTGTTCCAGTAGAGATGGCGTTGTGTTTACGTGATTTAATAGGGAAAAGTTATTTTTCCTTGGAGTCCCTAAATCGTGCCATTAAACACTTCCCATGCAAATTTTCAGACAAGACTGATCAACCACAGCCTATTCCACAATCATTCACAACAACAAAAAAACAATAAGGGGAAATGGTCATGAGAATTGGGCCCTCTTGAGACTCCTCCCACTCTTGATTGGCCATGAAGTAGGAGAGAATGAAGATTCGTGGGAAATTCTTATGTTATTGAAAGATGTTGTGGAATTGTGCATGTCTGTCCAATTTACTGATGACATTGTGGACTATTTAAGTTGCAAAATCTCAGATAACAGAGCCTTGCTTCAAGAAGTGTTTCCAAGCTTTGTGCTTCGTCCAAAGCAGCATTACCCCCAGTTAATCAAAACATACGGGCCTTTGAGAAATCTTTGGACCATGAGATTTGAAGGGAAGCACGTTTTCACAAGTTTTTTGAGAGAGTGATCCGTGATGCACAAAATTTCAAAAATGTCCCACTGATGCTAACCAAAAAGCATCAAATGACAATAGCCTATCACATGGATGCAAGTTCTTTTTTCAGGCCAGAAATGCAAATGGATAGGGTCTGTAGTTCACTTGTAACAGCCTTTCCTGAAAATGTTCAGGAGTTTTTGCGTGTGAGGAGTCCAAACAACACAGTGCTTGTTTCACCCAGTGTTACCATTGGCATTAAGTATTGCCCAGACATGGTGGCAAATTGAAAAGGTTTTGGTGGTCAAGGGTGATATAATGTTCCTCTGTAAACCGCAGGCTGCTTGGTACATTGAGCATTTGTGCTCTTATGAACTGTGTAGTTTGCATTTGTGGCAAGTGATTCTGCCTTCTGAACTGAATGACCCCTTTCCATTAGCCGCTTATAATGTCAGAGGCCAAGTCTTTGTCACATTAAAGCATTACATTTGCTAAATTACAGTGAATATTAGTGCTGCACAACATATTGCATTTTTTCAGCACAATATCAGAACCCCAAAAACTTTTATATTGTCTTGTAACTGTTAGAAAAGACCTATTAGAGACCTAAATGTGTTCAACTTTGTTGTGTCCTGCTCTAATTTGTACTGTTGTTTGTGTGTATTTTTCAGAATTCCAGCCATGTCGATGATATTTAGAGTAATTGTGCACAACAACGATATTCAAAAAGTCACCATTTCCGAGAAACCTGCTGATGTGGAAGCCTTGAAAAAAGTGCTACAAGAAAAGCTGCACCTTCCAGAGTCTTTCAATCTTCAATATGAAGACCCTGATTTCAATCTTGCCTTATGCAACGTTAATGACATTAATGATTTGCCAGAGAGGGCAACATTGAAAATAATTAGTCTGCCCGTATCCCCCTCTTACAGTCACGCTAGCACAATACCACCAACAGGGTCTGATACCTCAGAGCAGTCAGCTTCTGGACGACAGCGTGATTGGCCAGAAGAATTTGATATTCCCAAATTTTCTGTCAGTGTGGAATACTGTCTCCGTCAGGGAAACCTTGCTTACATGAAAGATGGAACAAGCCTTAAGGTTAAGAAAGACATGAAACATGACATACTCGAAACACTTGCAGGGGCAATATATACCTTTAAAGCATATCCAACAGATGAAGATTTTGCTCAAGTTGCTGCAGCTCTCGTTAATGAACACCCATGTTTGCGCGAACAAGGCTCCTCATCAGGCTCTGCAGGCTGGAAAAACAGTCTCAAATTTAAAATGGGCAACTACAGAGAAAAATTGCGGAAATATGGCTGTAGTGAGGTTGCTTTTGGGAGAAAGAGAGGTGCTTCAGACGAGTCAAAGAAAGGCATTAAAAAACCTAGACGCTGTGAACTTAATTTCTTGCCAAACTTTCCGTATGGCGATAACGAAGAAAGCCAAGAAAGCAGAAGACTAGAACTTGTTGAAGAAATGAAAAAGAAGACACCAAACATGAACCTGATTAACCAGAAGATGGACAGTACCTTTGCCTTAAGATGGAAGGAAATTGTTCACTCAGAACCACCTGTTAGTGAGATCCAGGAAAAGTGGCCAGCACTTTTTACAGAGAACCAGGTTTGTTTGTTTTTCACAAAGTATTATGTGTGATTGTGATTTTTGTAATTGACTTGTTTTCATGTATATATCCATAGATATTGGCAGAATTTGATAGGATATCTGGCAGAAATCTGAGATCTGAGTTTTATGCATCACTGGACAAGCACTCTGCACATCTGATGGAAATTTACCAAAACAAAGGAGGGAACCAGGGAGGATCCCTCTCAGAAATCTTGCGCCAAGTTGATACACAGGTACAGGAACTAATATTTACAAAAATGTGAGTACACCCCTCATATTTTTGTAAATATTTAATTATATCTTTTCATGGGACAACACTGAAGACATGACACTTTGACACAGTGTAAAGTAGTCAGTGTATAGCTCGGATAACAGTGTAAATGTGCTGTCCCCTCAAAATAACTCAACACACAGCCATTAATGTCTAACATGCTGGCAACAAAAGTGAGTACACCCCTTTGTCAAAAATAGGTTTAAAATGGTAAAGACCAGAGCTTCACAGGTGACCACTGGAATCCTTTTCCACTCCTCCATCGGGCAGCTGGTGGTTGTTGGAGACCGTGTGCTGCTTCACCTTCTCTTGGAGGAAGCCCCACAGATGCTCAACAGGGTTTAGATCTTCCTCCGCCATGGAGTTCACCAGAGCGGAGGAAGACCTAAACTGAGCATCTGTGGAGCTTCACAGGTGACCTACTACATCCACCAGCTACAGTGGATGATGGCGGCGCGCAATAGACGCAGCGGTTCAGTGCTCTCCTTTTCGGTGTTTATTTTGGTTGTTTTGGTATGTGTTGTTACTCCTCTGGAGTACACTCTGCTGGGCGAACAACATCTACTGCCGGCACGAGCTCCTAAAGATAGGACTACGGGGCGAGCAAGCGGTGACAGCCGACTTTTTCCGCTCCCACGACATCCCGGTGGACATAGCCAGGACCCCGGGCTCTCCGTGGATTACCATCCCCGCGGGGAGGAGGCGAAGGCGGCGCAGGGACAGAAGGCAAAAGCGGGGCTGTCGGGCCGGCGTGCTGGTGAGGCTGCGTAAGAACCCGAACAACCCACCGCTCCCTACCATCTTTCTTGCCAACGTAAGATGCCTTGCCAACAAAATGGACGAAGTGAGGCTTCAGGCGGCAACGAACAGGCTCGTTAAGGACTGTTGCGTTTTGCTTTTCACCGAGACCTGGCTTCACTCATCCATACCGGACGCGACGATCGAGCTAGCAGGCCGCACTGTACACCGCCACGACAGGAGCAGGGACTCTGGTAAGAGCAAAGGAGGGGGGTTATGCATATATGTCAACAACAGCTGGTGCACTAACTCCAAGACTGTGAACAGCCACTGCTCCCCGGACCTGGAGTACGTGACTGTTAAATGCAGACCCATTTATCTTCCGAGAGAGTTTACTGTTGTCATGGTAACCGCTGTGTACATACCACCAGATGCTAATGCTAACTCGGCACTGGGACTCTTGCATGGCACCATTAGCAGCCAGCAAGACAAGTATCCTGAGGCTGTGCATATTGTTGCTGGGGACTTTAATCATGCTGAGTTAAAAACTGTGCTCCCTAAGCTCCATCAGCATGTGAAATGCGCCACTAGAGGAGATAAGACACTGGACAAGGTCTACAGTAATGTGAAACATGGCTACAGGGCTATACAGCTCCCACACCTGGGCCAGTCAGACCACATGTCCCTGCTCCTAGCACCGGCATACACCCCCCTCAGGAAACAGGCTCTTACCAACACAAAGATTGTCAAAACTTGGCCTGAAGGTGCCTCTTACCAGCTGCAGGACTGCTTTGAGAGAACCAACTGGGATATCTTTGACCACCCAGACCTAGAGGAGCACACAGCAGCAGCAGTCCTGGGCTACATCAAACACTGCACAGACACTGTTGCTGTGGATAAACGCATCCAGGTCTATCCAAATCGAAAGCCCTGGATGACCAGAGAGGTCCAGCACCTGCTGCGGGAGAGAAACACGGCTTTTAGGTCTGGAGACGTGGAGCTATACAGCGCTGCGAGAGCCAACCTGAAGAGAGGCATCCGACGGGCCAAGTTGGACTACAGGCAGAGGATTGAGGACAGCTTCAGCAGAAACGACACGAGGCAGGTGTGGCAGGGGATCCGGCATATAACCAACTATGGACCGAACCTCGCTGCTGCAAACGGGGACCCTTCGCTGGCAGAGGAGCTTAACCTCTTCTTTGCCCGCTTTGAGGTGGAGCCACCGGAGACAGCTGCACTACAGCCACCAGCCCACAGCAGCCCCTCCCTCACTGTGGACGAGCATGAGGTGAGGCTCACGCTTAGGGCTGTGAACCCGAGGAAGGCTGCTGGACCTGACGGCATCACTGGACGGGTGTTGAAGGACTGCGCAGACCAGCTGGCGGGGGTCTTCACCAAGATCTTCAACAAGTCCTTACACCAGTCCACGGTCCCAACCTGCCTCAAGTCCTCCACCATTGTCCCCCTGCCCAAAAAGTCCACAATCAGCAGCCTCAATGACTACAGACCAGTAGCACTCACCCCGGTCATCATGAAGTGCTTTGAAAAACTGGTCCGTGGTCACATCATTTCCTGCCTACCATCTACATTCGACAGCTACCAGTTTGCCTACAGGACAAACAGGTCCACAGAGGACGCCATCACCACCACTCTCCACTCTGCTCTGTCTCACCTGAAGCAGTCCGGGAGCTACGTGAGGCTGCTGTTTGTGGACTTCAGCTCTGCCTTTAACACAATCCTCCCTCACAGACTGGTGTCTAAACTAGAGGCCCTCGGACTCTCCAACTCCACGTGCCTCTGGATCTTGGACTTCCTTACAGACCGCTCCCAGAGGGTCAGAGTAGGGTCCCATACGTCGACAGCCCTCAGCCTCAACACCGGCTCCCCACAGGGCTGTGTGCTGAGCCCCCTACTCTACACCCTCTACACCCATGACTGCAGCCCCACCCACTCCAGCAACACCATCATCAAGTTCGCTGATGACACCACTGTGGTGGGGCTCATCTCCGGGGGGGATGAGTCTGCCTACCGGGACGAGGTGGAGCGGCTCTGTGTCTGGTGCAGGGACAACAACCTGGTCCTCAACACCTCCAAGACCAAGGAGCTGGTCGTAGACTACAGGAGGAAAAAAACGGACATTCAGCCCCTGTACATCGGCGGGGACTGTGTGGAGAGGGTGGCTGCCTTCAAGTTCCTGGGCGTTACCATCGAGGAGGACCTGACCTGGAGCGCCAACACCACTGCTCTGGTGAAGAAGGCCCAGCAGAGACTGTACTTCCTCAGACTTCTCAAAAAGAACAACCTGAGGGAGAAACTGCTGGTGTCCTTCTACCGCTGCTCCATAGAGAGCATCTTAACGTACTGTGTCTGTGTTTGGTTTGCCAGCTGCACAGCAGCAGACAGAAAAGCGCTCCAGAGGGTCACCACCACAGCCCAGAAGATCATCGGCTGCCCTCTCCCATCCCTAGAAGAACTATACAGTTCCCGCTGCCTCAATAAAGCAAGAAACATTATACAGGACTCATCCCACCCCGGACATTCTCTGTTTGAACTGCTGCCTTCGGGAAGAAGATACAGGACAATCAAAACAAGGACAAACAGATTAAGAAACAGCTTTTATCCAAGAGCCATTATCACATTAAATGCGACTTTGTCTTTTTAAGCGCAATATCTTTTATTTAATTTTAGGGAGCCGTGCAATAGTGGAAGGTGATGGATGGGTGTGTGTGTTCTTAACTGCTTTTTAATTTAAAAAATTTTTTTTATTTATTTATGTAGTTTTTATCTGCACCGATGGTTTGCACTTTTAATTTCGTTGTACAATGTACAATGACAATAAGGTTATTCTATTCTATTCTATAGTATGTGATGGAGGAGTGAAAGAGGATTCAAGTGGTCACCTGTGAATCTCTGGTGAAGTCCATGGCCAAGAGAGTTAAGGCAGTGCTGGAAAAACAATGGTGGCCACAGAAAATATTAAACCTTTACCATTTTTAAACCCATTTCTAACAAATGGGTGCACTCACTTTTTTGCCAGCGTTTTAGACATTAATGGCTGTGTGTTGAGTAATTTTGAGGGGACAGCACATTTACACTGTTATCCAAGCTGACTACTTTACACTGTATCAAAGTGTCATATCTTCATAAAAGATATAAAATATTTACAAAAATGTGAGAAGTGTACTTACTTTTGTGAGATGCTATATGTATACATGGCAGATAATTTTTTAGTCATGATGTGGTGATGTGACCTTCATTCTGTGTGTGTTATTTTTATTTTTTATTTTTTTGTGTAGACATCTGATGTAACTTGTGTGCGCACCGCAGTACTCCGTGGCCTTCCGATCCTCCTGGGGGATGAGCTGGAGGAATTTTTCAATACATGCGTGGTAAGTAAGGTTTCTGTTTTCTGTTTTATTTTTTTGTCATAAACCCAATTTCCATAAAGTTATATTTTTTTTTCATAAAATAAAATACATTGCACCATTTTATTTAAAATTATAGAGCACTTGGCAGCAACATGTCTCAAATTGAAAGAAAGGCAAGAAAAGACTCAAGCGTCACCAACTGGCGGTAAAAAGAGAACTTATTGCATTATTAATTAGCAGCAATCCATTAAAAATACAATTTAGGAAAGTTGTATCTCTCAAATGAAAAAATGAGCAGTGGTTCGTCAACCAGCAAAATGTCAAATTAAGCAACTAAAACAGTTTTACTGTCAACACTATCTACCAATCACCTAACATGAGCCGTACAAATGAATTAATTTCTGATCATATCATATCATCCTTCCTCGTCATCAAGAGAACACAAACATCTTAAGCTCTGCCTCTGTCAGTTCTCCAAGCCAGTGTCTCAAAAACAACACATTTGTATGATTTATCATAAAATGGTACAATGTCTTGATTTTAACACATACGGTAGGAAATATACTTTTTGGGGTTGCAGTCTATTGCAATCTTTTATACACTATCCTTTTTTACATAAAAACACATTTTGAGGTATACATCTGTATGTTTGTGATCAGAGTTTTAACTTCCATGCCATATAATCCTAATCTCTAGAATTGCATGAATTTTCAAAGATGAAGATACTCATGCTATTTTCTTTCTTTTTAGGACTCTGATACAGATGCAGATTACAGTGCAGTTGATGTTGGCCTGTCCATGAAGGCACACCAGTGAGAACCCCATGCGCCCTCCATGTCCACTCTACAAGAGCAATTATCCTCGAGGGAAGAATTGTACTGGATGATGACCAAAACCTACCACATGCCACCTTCTGCATTGCTCTCATTTGGTTGCATGTTTGGCAGTTACTCTGCTTGTTTAGTCATAACCACTGTTCCTTGATTTAAAAATATGTGGTATATACAATAACACAAAAGTATTGTAGTATTTTCTAAAAACAGTTTATTAAAAAAGTTCTAAAAAGTCATATCTGTCTTGGGTGCCTGCTGTATTTTATTTCTACTTTGATAGATGTTCACTTTACTTGAAAAAATCTTGGAAACCGGTTGCACAAAATATTTTAAGTTGCTAAAGCTTAAATTGGAATAGTAATATTTTATTCACATTACTAGTATTTATTAAGTTTGTAGTAATGCATACATCACAATTAACTAACTTAAATGATGGTAGTAGTCTTAAAATAAATGCTTGAGTAACATTACTAAGCTCTAAAGAGTAACTTGAGTAATGCTTTTCAAGTAAGCTTACTTGACTTTTGTTTATTACTTTACCAATTAAAGTAATCCTTATTATTGTGGATAAGTTACATTTGTTTAACTTTCTCATTAACTTACCCTTATAAAAATAAGGCAATCGATTTCCAAAGAATTAGGAATTAGAATTTACAGTGTAGGCGGAGCAGTGTGTGACACACAGTAGTAGTATTTTCCTGCACCTCTTGGGCCGATGAACACATCACCTTTACGTGCTGAGTTACGTAAGTCACGAGACCGTAATCACCTGGCCACGCTTGGCCAACCGGGTTGCGTGGAGCGAATATACAAGCCTGCTCTGGCTTCCTCTCTTTAGATGCGTGGGGGAGAAGCCAGGTGACAGAGCAGCTGCAGGTTTGTACCTCAACCACTTACTTATTTTAGCTTTTTTTCACCATTCTCATGCACCTTAACCTTACCATGTAATTATATGGCTTAGATATCGACTGTGAGCCCGGAGCAGTGTAGCGCCGAATAGTGAATGGAATTGGTGAGTCTGAATGAATTGTTTGGTTGTTAGCATTCGCCGCTAACACTAGCATGCTAACGGTTTGCCGCTGGCATTTCTGTACTAATGTTATCATCTTTCTTCATCTAACTCCTATGGGACCCTGTGTATTGGGTTTAGCTGTGTTAGCAGTTGTAACGCACTTCAGACTGATTGGGGTAAAGCCTTAATTTGAAGTAGTTATTATTGAAATGAATGTGACTGTTTATTAATGTACAAATGCTGCACATTTAGGAAAATATTTACCATGTATGTATTATGTAAGTATTTATTTTGTATTTATTTGATTATGATTTTTTTATTGTATTGTGTACACATGAACAAGGAAAATGAATGGCTATAAGCTATTGACTTGCTAGATTAACGTATTTATGAATTCTCATCGGTCCTGTTTATTTCAACGCAGGCCAGGTGACCCTTTTTGGGTGAAGATGGCGAGCTACTGAAATGCGGCTGGGAGCCAGAAGAATCTTGCAACATCCAAATCCTACTGGTCTGGTAGGAGGCTGTCGTAGCTTGCGCCCTGTTCCCCCACCATCTCACTACACTGACACACAGCAAACATACATTTCCCCCTCCCGGTTATGGACAATTGCACTTGGACACTTTTCTCAACCCTAATGCGGACAATTGAGTCATAGACTCTTTCATTTAATGTGTCAGTTGTGTTCATCTATCCAACTACCCAACTAAAATCAACTATCTCTGTCTTAATTACTGACCAACAGCTCCAGCAGTCAGGCCTAGACTGCTGAAACCTTACAAGTTTATGTTTATAGCATAACAGTTTGCTAATTTTATTAATTATTATTAGTGCCTTATCAGTGGTACATAGTGATGGGATGATGATACCTCAAGGAGTGTATTGACACATTACACAAACTGTATTGACACTGTATTGACACTGTGTTGGTCACTTAATAGTGACCTCTGCTGTAGATCTAAAATCATTGCAGGTAAACAAAATGAAAATAAGATGGTAAAACGTGCATGCTGTAAACCTAATATTAGCTTATGAAATTATATTTAATCTTTATTCACTTGCTACAACTCTGTGGAGCAGAGCCGACACTTCACCTACAATAAAATAAAAAGTTAACTTATCTGAAAACAAATCAAACCTCTTACTATCAAAGAGTAGAAACATTTAATTAAAAAATAACAGTAAACAATGCCCAAAGTAGGAAAAGATTTACCTTATTTGGCAACAAAAGATCAAAATTATTCCAGACTTGTGAAAATTTTCTAGAACGATCCATGAGTGGAAGCAAAGCAAAAATCCAACAGGCACAGGTACAGGTACAGCAACAGCAAACAGTTTAATCTCCATCCAACAAACCCGCAACATGTTGATACAGTTTGTCTCTCTATAAACACATCCAAACGACACACTTCCTGTATCGGTCACGTGATTTTTTGTTAAAGTGATACACGCACTCGGCACAGTGCTGGCGCACCAGTATTGTTCGTCCCATCACTAGTGGTACAAGTGTTGTGAGGCAGAGCTGAGTCCTGGGGCAAATCTATATCATGACGAAGAGCTGGGTCCAGAGGCAGACCTGGGTCCTGAGGATGTGAGACCTTATGCAGAGCTGGATCCTGACACAGTGAGTCCAGAGGCAGAGCATGGTCCTGACGCAGAGCTGGGGCCTGAGGCAGTGAGTCCAGAGGCAAAGTGGAGTCCTGAGGCGGAGCAGTGTCTTGAGAAAGAGCTGAGTCCTTAAGCAGAGCCTGGTCTTGAGGCAGCGCTAGGTCTTGAGGCAGTGAGTCAAGAGTCAGAGCTGTGTCAAGAAGCAGTGAGTCCATAGGTTGGGATGCATCCTGATGTAGAGCTGGATCCTGAGGCAGAGCAGTGTTCTGAGGCAGAGCTGGGTGCTTAGGCTGTGAGTCCTGTCAGAGAGTTGGGTCATGAGGCAGTGATTCCAGAGGCAGAGCTTTGTCCAGAAGCAGTTAGTCCAGAGTTCGGGCTGGGTCCTGAAGCAGTGAGTCCTGATGCAGAGCTGGGTCCTGATTCAGACCTGGGTCCTGAGGTGGAGCAGTGTCTTGAAGCAGAGCTGGTTCCTGAGCCTGTGAGTCCTGACGCAGAGGTGGGTCCTTAAGCAGTGATTCCTCAGGCAGAGCTGGATCCTGAGGCAGAGCTGTGTCCTGAATTGGAGCTGTTTCCTGAGGCAGAGCTGTTTCCTGAGGCAGAGCTGTTTCCTGAGGCAGAGCTGTTTCCTGAGGCAGAGCTGTTTCCTGAGGCAGAGCTGTTTCCTGAGGCAGGGCTGGGTCCTTAGCTGTGAGTCCTGATTCAGAGCTCTGACTTGTTGCAGAGGTGGGTCTTGAGGCAGTGAGTCCAGAGGTCAGACTGGGTCCTGAAGCAGTGAGTCCAGAGTCAAAGCAGAGTCCTGATGCAGAGTTGGGTCCTGAGGCAGTGATGATTCCTGAAGATGAGCTGGGGCCTGAGGCAGAGCTGGGGCCTGAGGCAGAGCTGGGGCCTGAGGCTCTGTGTCCTGATGCAGTGCTAGGTCCTGAGTCTGAGCTAGGCCTCGAGGTAGGTCTATGTCCTGAGGCAAAGGTGATTCCTGAGGAAGATGTGGGTCTTGAGACAGTGCTGAGTCCTGAGGTAGAGGTGTTTCCTGAAGAGGAACTGAGTCCTGAAGCAGAGCTGGGTCCTGATGCAGAGCAGAGTTCTGAGGCAGAGCTGGTTCTTGAGGTGGAGCTGAGACTTGAGGAAGAGCTGCTTCCTGAGGCAGAGTTTGGTGTTGACGAAAAGCGTGGTCCTGAGGACAATCTGAGGCCAGAGGCCGAGCTGGTTCATGCCGAAGTGTGTTCAGAGGCAGAGCATGGTCCTGAGGCAGAGCTGATTCCTGAGGCAGAGGTGGGTCTTTAGACAGTGCTGAGTCCTGAGGCAGAGGTGGGTCTTGAGATAGTGCTGAGTCACTAGGGATAGCTGGGTCCTGAGGTAGAATTTCCTCCTGATGTAGTTGTTGGTTCTTAGGCTTTGAGTCCTGACACAGAGCTTGGTCCTAATGCAAAGCTGTTTCCTGAAAAGGAGCTGTTTCCTGAGGCAGAGCTGGGTCCTGAGGCTGCGAGTGTTGATTCAGAGCTGAGTCCTGACACAAAGCTCGGTCTTGAGGCAGTGAGTCAAGAGTCAGAGATGTGTCCAGAAGCAGTGAGTCCAGAGTTCGGGCTGGGTCCTGAAGCAGTTAGTCCAGAGGGAAAGCTGAGTCCTGATGCAGAGGTGGGTCCTTAGGTGGAGAATTGTCCTGATTCAGAGCTGGGTCCTTAGGCGGAGCAGAGTCCTGAGGCAGAGCAGAATCCTGATGCAGAACTGGGTCTTGAGGCAGAGCTGTTTCCTGAGGCAGAGCTGTTTCCTGAGGCAGAGCTGGGTCTTGAGGCTGCGAGTCCTGATTAAGAGCTGAGTCTTGATACAGAGCTGGGTTCTTAGCTGGAGCATTGTCCTGATGCAGAGCTGGGTCCTTAGGTAGAGCTGAGTCCTGAGGCAGAGTAGAATCCTGACGCAGAGCTGGGTCCTGAGGCAGAGCCAGGTCCTGAGACGGAGCAGTGTCTTGAGGCAGAGCTGGGACCTGAGGCTGTGAGTCCTGACGCAGAGGTGGGTCCTTAAGCAGTAATTCCTGAGGCAGAGCTGGGTCCTGAGGCAGAGCTGTTTCCGGACAAGGAACTTAGTCCTTAGGCAGAGGTGGCTCTTGAGATAGGGATAGCTGGGTCCTGAGGTAGAATTTCCTCCTGAGGCAGTGGTGGGTTCTTAGGCTTTGAGTTCTGATGCAGAGCTGGGTTCTAATGCAGAGCTTTTTCCTGAAAAGGAGGTGAGTCCTGCAGCAGAGTTCTTTTCTGAGGCAGAGCTGGGTCCTGAGGTTGCGAGTCCTGATTCAGAGCTGAGTCCTGATACAGAACTGGGTCTTGAGGCAGTTAGTCAAGAGTCAGAGCTATGTCCAGAAGCAGTGAGTCCAGAGTTCGGGCTGGGTCCTGAAGCAGTTAGTCCAGAGGCAAAGCTGAGTCTTGATACAGAGCTGGGTTCTTGGGCGGAGCATTGTCCTGATGCAGAGCTGGGTCCTTTGGCAGAGCTGAGTCCTGAGGCAGAGCAGAATCCTGACACAGAGCTGGGTCCTGAGGCAGAGCCAGGTCCTGAGGCGGAGCAGTGTCCTGAGGCAGAGCTGGGACCTGAGGCTGTGAGTCATGACGCAGAGGTGGGTCCTTAAGCAGTGATTCCTCAGGCAGAGCTGGGTCCTGAGGCAGAGCTGTTCCAGAAGAGGAGCTGAGTCCTTAGGCAGAGCTGTTTCCTGAGGCAGGGCTGTGTCCCTAGGCTGTGGGTCCTGATTCAGGGATGGGTCCTGTTGCAGAGCTGGCTTTTGAGGCAGTGAGTCCAGAGACAGAGCGGAGTCCAGAGGTCAGGCTGGTTCCTGAGAGCTGAGTCATGAGGCAGAGCTGAGTCATGAGGCAGAGCTGAGTCATGAGGCAGAGCTGAGTCATGAGGCAGAGCTGAGTCATGAGGAAGAGCTGAGTCTTGAAGCAGAGATGGGTCCTGAGAATGTGAGTCCTTAAGCAGAGCTGAGGTCTTGAGGCAGCGCTAGGTCTCGAGGCAGTGAGTCAAGAGTCAGAGCCAGAGTTGGGCTTGTTCCTGAAGCAATGAGTCCTGATGCAGAGCTGGGTCCTGATTCAGACCTGGGACTTGAGGTGGAGCAGTGTCTTGAAGCAGAGCTGGGTCCTGAGGCTGTGAGTCCTGACGCAGAGGTGGGTCCTTAAGCAGTGATTCCTCAGGCAGAGCTGGGTCCTGAGGCAGAATTGCCTCCTGAGGAAGTGGTGCATTCTTAGGCTTTGAGTACTGATGCAGAGCTTTGTCATGAGGCAGTGACGCCAGAGGCTCTGCCTCTGGTGTCACTCTGGACTGTGTCCAGAGGTCATTCCAGGTCCTGAAGCAGTGAGTCCTGATGCAGAGCTGGGTCCTGATCCTGAGGCGGAACAGTGTCATGAGGCAGAGCTGGTTCCTGAGGTTTTGAGTCCTGACGCAGAGGTGGGTTGTTAGGTAGTGAATGCTGAGGCAGAGCTGGGTCCTGAGGCAGAGCTCTTTCCTGAAGTGGAGCTGAGTCCTTAGGCAGAGCGGTTTCCTGACGCAGGGCCTTGTCCTTAGGCTATGAATCCTGATACAGAGCTGAGTCTTGTTGCAGAGCTGGGTCTTGAGGCAGTGAGTCCGTAAGTCAAGCTGGGTCCTGAGGTAGAGCTTTTTCCTGAAAAGGAGCTGAGTCCTTTAGGCAGAGCTGTTTCCTGAGGCAGTGAGTCCAGAGGCAAAGCTGAGTACAGAGATCACGTTGGGTCCTGACGCAGTGACTCCAGAGGCAAAGCGGAGTCCTGATGCAGAGCTGGGTCCTGAGGCGGAGCAGTGTCCTGAGGCAGAGTTGAGTCCTGAGGTAGATCTGAGTCATGAGGAAGAGCTGGGTCAAGAAGAAGAGCTGGATCCCGACAAAGTGAGTCCAGAGGCAGAGCATGGTTGTGAGGCAGAGCTGGGTCCTGAGGCAGAACTGGTTCCTCACAAACGTTTTGAAACAGAGTTGGGGCCAGAGGCACAGCTTGGTCCTGAGGCTGTGTGTCCTGACGCAGTGCTGGGTCCTGAGTCAGAGCTAGGTCCCGACGTAGAGCTGTGTCCTGAGGCAGAGGTGGATCCTAACGCAGAGAGTGGTCTGATGGATGAGGTGAGTCCAGAAGCAGAGCTGGGTCGTGAGGCAGAGCTGGGTCCTGAGGCAGAGCTGGGTCCTGACGCAAAGCAGAGTTCTGAGGCAGAGCTGGTGAACTGAGACTTGAGGTAGGTAGTCTTGAGGAAGAGCTGCTTCCTGAGGCAGAGTTGTTTGTTGACGTAAAGCGTGGTCCTGCGGAAAATTTGAGGCCAGAGGCAGAGCTGGTTCCTGACAAAGTGAATTCAGAGAGGTAACATTATGGGAGGAGAGGCCCCTCCATGGGATGTACCACTGCCAGATAACTGAAGTGGATGATGTCAAGAAATCCTACCAATGGCTAGAAAGGGCTGGACTGAAGGTCAGCACAGAGGCACTAATCATGGCAGCACAGGAAAAGTCCTTGAGCACCAGAGCAATAGAGGCCCACAAATACAACACCCGACAAGACCCCAGGTGCAGACTGTGCGTTGTGGTGGACATTGCAATTCCTAGATATTGCAACATCAGGAAAAGGAACATGAGAAGCTAGAGAGGTAGCAAGGCCTCAAAGAAGAACTTGAGAAGGCCTGGAAAGTGAAGGCCACACTGCTGTCCGTGGTCATCGGAGCACTTGAGGCAGTAACCCCCAAACTGAAGGATTGGCTACAGCAGATCCCAAGAAAAACATCCCACATCTCAGTGCAGAAGAGCAGGAGTACTCACTGACGAGTTAGCCGGAGCCCAGCAAACCACAGCCACCACAGAAGTCCTCCTCCACGTGTGAGCCCGAGCCCAGCAAACCACAGCTGCTGCAGGAGTACTCACCCACGACTGAGCCCGAGTCCAGCAAACCACAGCTAATGGTGGAGTCCTCACCCAGCATTTGGCTTGTATGAATGTTGTATCTGCTGGAGTTAGTTTCCGCCCCTCCTAGGGATGGTGATGATCCCGCCACAACCCCTGGGACTCTGAGGCTAATGTGTTGTCAAAGAGTAACAGCAACTTAGACCCCATCTCACACTCTTTGCTTTCACTTTCATATCTATCAATAAATCCTCGCAAGCTACAGAACATGGTAATCCATGGTTACAGATAATAGATTCCAATATAATAATAGTATAATAATAATAATAGTTCCCAATTTCAATATTAGTAGATGAAAACTTGGACAAATTCCCTTATGTCAATCTGTAGTACTGGCAATTGATGAAATTGGGAAAGAATTCCAGATTAACATTGATATTGCTGGCAATGGATGAATATATGGAAAGATTCCAGATTAAAACATAGATTACAGGCGATAGAAGAATATATGGAAGAATTACAGATTTTTGTAAAAAGTACTGAAAAACAAAAATCAGGAGAAGATGCATCATTGTTTTGTATTATGCCATTGGAAATGTACATATTTCACTGTTTAGCCAACTGAACACGTTTGTATGGTGACATTTTTCTGGACAGAACATCAAAGGAAAAGATGAACTCTAAGTAGTCTATTTTTTGGCAACATCCTCTTGTACCATCTTAGGGATCAGTACAAACACCCTTGTGGATGTCTACCCTCTCAGAGGCCATGGAGAGGAGAAGCTTGCGCTTCTCTTTGTTCATCACCCTGTGGCTTCGTCTGAGGTGGCGGTATTCACTGTCGCATGGGGGGCATTTCTCCAAAGCCATTCTAAAAAGCAAATCAATAGTAAATTCTCAATAAAGGTGTGTTGGAGTCGCTCTCTAATGTTGGAGTCGCTCTCTAATCTGAGGGGGCATTAACTGAGGATGACCGGACCGGACCGGACTTTGGAGCGAAAGAAATTGTATTTCGTTCATGGCTAAATTAAATTGAATTTTAATTAATTATTAATTTGGAAAGCCCTAACTATGTTATCCCCTTGTGGAATGTAAGCATGCAGCGGATCCTATCTGCCCCCCGCCCTGCGCATCTGTGATATCTCTTCAAGGCCAAGCCACTGGCCTCACTGACTCCACATGCAGACACAACAGACCTTCACACTGGCACACAGACCTTCCCCCCCCCCACACACACACACACACACACACACCACCACACGCACACACACACACTCCCTATCTCAGTGTCGGCCCTCCCTGTATTTCTTCCCTTCTACTATCGCTCCCCCTTCCGCAAGGCCTGGCTAGTCAGCCGGGGGAGGCAAACCCTGTACCCCCATCCACCTGAAAGAACCCATCGCAGGCCCTGTGATAAATGTGTGATATCACATTGCTACTTGTTGTTTTTGTTAATGTATGTTTATGCTGTTTTACTTGCAACTGTAACTGCAACTTTCAAGAAGAATGGAGTTATGTGGCGGCGCACTCAGATGCTGCAGCCCAGATGCTCTCTCATCTAAATGTAATTTCTCCTTGTGAATTTTCCCTGAATTTTCCCAGACAAATAAAGCTATCTATCTATCTATCTATCTATCTATCTATCTATCCTTGTTTTTTATTTAGTGTACAGGGAAATAAATGACACGTGGGATTTGTGAAGGGAATAATCAGAATCAGAACTCGTATTATTTTAAATGTACTATTCAGTTGTATTTTAAATGTACTATTTTAAAAACACAACAGACTAGTGAAAAGACAAGATTATAACAGAAATAAGAATAAATCAATAAAATAAAAATAAAGAATCTAAATAGTCACCAAAGTAAAAATAAACAAGCATTTTAAATAATAAAAGGAAATAAAGAGAAGCAATCTCTTTAAAAAACATTAAAAAAAATATCACTCAACAGTGGTAGTGGAAGTGATCCAGCACTGGAGATGCAGTCGGCATTAATGTGCAAAGTGAACATATAAAGTGTAAACAGTTAGCTGTAAGTGAAAAGTGGGGATAGTCCATGATTCTAGACTCCTGTAAGCTGTTCAGGAGTCTGATGGTGGAGGGAAAGAAAGAGTCGTGTATTCAGTCGTGTAGTCCTGCATTTCACACTCCTGTACCTCCGGCCTGAGGGTAGAAGTGTAAACAGTCTGTGTTGGGGGTGGGTGGGGTCCTTGATGATGGAGGCAGCTCTCCTGTGGACTCTGCACTGGTAGATGCTCTGCAGAGTGGGCAGTGGAGTCCTGGTGATCTTCTCAGCAGTCTTTACCACTCTCTGCAGGCGTCTGACCAGCTGCGTGGTGTTGAATGTCCAGGTGAGGTCCTCACTGATGTGGATCCCCAGATACTTGAAGCTGCTCAGCCTGTCCACTTCAAGCTCCCAGATGAATAGTGGTTGATGAGGGCTCCTTTCCCTCCTCATGTCCACTATTAGCTCCTTTGTCTTGTCCGTGTTGAGGATGAGGTTGTTGTGGTCACACCATGACACCAGGCTGGCCACCTCCCTCCTGTAAGCCGCATCACCACCACCAGTGATACATCCAATCACTGCAGTGTCATCTGCGAACTTAAAGAGTAACTCAACCCCTTAACTCACAGTTACCCACACCCACAGACGAAATTTGAAAAGTCTTGGAAAAGTGGGCATAGCCCAGCAGAGACGGAGGGACGAGCTGAGGGCGTGGCTAAGACTCACAGTAACTGATTGATTGACAGATGTCAGAATAGCACAAGTATCTTTGCGACGGAGCGGTCCCCCTTTATTCTCCTCTTTCACCTGAGCTGGAGGACCTTGGTTTCTCTGTGGACACCAGGCCTCTCGAAGCACGGACTGACGAGGCATTTTTACAGAAAACGGGTGCAGTGATGGTAGAGTAACTTTGGCATTTAGGCTAATGTACAAAACATAGACTGATGATAATAATAATAATAATAATAATAATAATAATAATAAAGATTGCTTTAGATTAATTTTGATGTAGATATAGTGAACACTATTCTATAGAGAGACAGTACAGTGTCCTGTCCTCAGCTTCTTTGGAGACAAATTCTTCGAAGAAGGAGAACGGTGGGAAAGACACGTTGTGGTCTCTTTTGTATTTGGAACCTTGAGACATCCAGCGTTCCTGAAGGTGGTATGGTAGTTTCTCTACAATTGGTTTTACACCTTTGGCTGTGTCCAAGTAGGTTAAACCTCTCAAATTACCGTCATGCTTCGCGATCTCTAGCTCTTGGAGAAGATCAGCTAGTTCTTGTAGCTTGCGACTTTCTTTGGACTGGATTTTTGGAAAAGCTTCCACTCTGGAGAAAAGGGCATGTTCAGTAGCCTCTGGAGAGCCGTACATTTTATCAAGTCTGGTCCAGATTGCTTTTAGCCCAAGAAGAGGCTGTTTAGCATTGACTGCTCTAATTCTGGAAGTATGTTCGCTCGACTCCTTACCAAGCCATTTCACTATCAGGTCAATCTCTTCACTTGGGCTGAGTCCTAGTGGCTCTATGGCACTGATAAATGAAGCTCGCCATGCTTGGTAATGTTCTGGGGTGTCGTCAAATTTAGTTAAGCCAGATGGAATTACTTGACTGCGGGCCAAGAACCTTGCTAGATCAAGAGTGGTATTTTCTGGCATGCTTGGTTTGGATTGGAAAGTCGGCTGGTTTGGAGATGAAGATTGAGGCATTTGACTTGTAGGGTAGTTAGTGTTATGCAATGTTCCCTCTTTAATGAGATTTGGGCTGAAGGTAGAAGATTGTTCTTTGACGTAATCTACTGTCCTATCCAGCAGAAGAGGAACAAAGTTGGTTGACTCTGCATACAGTTGGGTGTCATCTTTGAGAGGCAGAGTTGAATAGGGGACTGAGACATTCTTTTCATCCTTGTAGACATACTGGCTGACGTGAGATGACTGCTCTTTCACATAGTCTTCTGTCCTGGTCAGTGCATGTTTAGTAAGGGCAATGTAGTCAGATGGCTCCCTATATTGCTCCGCTCCCATATCAGCCGCAGCTGCCTTCAGTACAGCTGCTTCAGCATTAGCTGCTTTAACTTCCCTTTCCAGGCTGAGTGCACGTAGTGAAGCTTCAATCTTTGTTTTTTGTAGTTGAATGTCAGTCTCTTTCTCCAAGAATTCAAGTTTAGCTTTGGCTGCTTCCGCCTTAGCACGAGCTTTAGCTGCAGCTAAACTAGCTGATGAACTTACAGATGAGCGTGAAACTCTGGAGCGAATAGTGTAGGCAGGGCCTGTTTCAATGTCTTGACTTGACTGTGCATCACTTGCCTTTGGTTCTTTAACTTCGTTGTCCATGGTTCACGTGTTGTCCTTTTCCTTTGAATCCTCTTGTCTTTGTATGTGGGACGTCTTTTTACTGTCCTGGCCTCGCTGAGCACTGTAGCTGCTAACATTTACTCAGCTATTCAGGTAGCTAAACACTTTCCCATTACTCAATAAAAAGTCCATCTGGGTCTTTTCAGCTTGTTTTAATGGGATATGTGTAAAAAGACGATGCCGCTTTACACTTTAGTCAAAGAAAAACAAACAACACGGACTTCGTGGCTGCAGCACGTAACAACGAACAAAAACGAAACTTAACTTTTGTAAACAAACCGTAACGACTACTTACGCCACTAGATGGCATTAAAAACCACTAAACAAAACAGGTTCCATTACAGTACCACTTTACAAGGCCACTTTTGTTGCCTCTACATTTAAGATCCAGTTTGTGTTGCATCTTCACAACACCCTCCACATAACACTGAGGCTTGTCTGGCTTCTTCATTGTGATTAATTGAATATTGGTGCTTCTGATTGACGGAAGTCTTCGAACTTGACATTTGTAGAGGCTTGTGTCTCTCATTGTCAAGTTGGTAATGGTTATGGAAGCATCCCCACTTGCAGGGTCAGGAGACACAAAATAAACTCTCCCTCCAAATGGATGAAAATTATCATGGATTTTGTGACCAGAATATCAGATAACAGATGTGTCTTCTTTGTGCACTTCTTCATGCTTGAGGCTCCATTCAATGTCAAGTCTTCCCAGGTCCTCAGGATCAAGTTGGAAGTAACAGCTGAGGTTGGCAATGCCTCCCACTTCACCATATTTAGATGATACTGGCTTGAATATCTTAAGTCCATAAGACAGTGTTCCAATGAAAGTCAATCATATTAAAAAAGTCTGAAGCCTGGCCTTTGGAGGTCTTTGGATACTTTGAAATTTTCTAGGTTTGTACATCTGCAAGTAAACCCATGGTTTATTTGACACACTGAAAATCAATCAAACTGAATATTTGTTTAGATTTTTCCCATGAATAGCATTACATTTGGAATTTCCTTGCTATTATAGATGGAACTTTGGAAGGTAACACCATCATGACCCAAATTTGAATTTGCTACACTAGCATTTTACCATGGTTAATAGCTAAATGAAAAACACCCCTTTCAATTTAAAATTTTAACTAAATTTCCCCCCAAAACCTTACAATAACCATGACAACCTGTAAACAAATACTTTTAACAGATAATACAAATCAATTAAAACATCCAGGTAAGCCTAAAACTCTCAAAAAATATATTTTGTAAGAGACACACATACCTTGCTAACACGGCGGCCATGTCAATCCAAACACAGTGAATGCAGGAGTATCACTTCTTTGACTCGTGGCATTGACTTCACCCCTGCACTGGCTAGCACCCCATTTGTTGCTTCCACAATTCAATATTTAAGTTAATTGGTATTCCATAAACCAATCTCTTTGCTTTTTCATTCAGCTGGGGTTTTTGTTTAAAGCAATAAAGGAGTGTAGTTGTATATGAAATGCTGTGAAAGTTTCAGAAAAAAGACCAAAAAAGAATTTATTGCAGAACACATTTATTAAAGGTGGAATAAAAGATGTTTTTGTATACATTTTTTGTTATATTTTATAAATTTGTTTTTACTTGCATATAAGACATCGGAAAATAAGAGGTCTTGAAAAATTAAATTTATTACATGTCAATTGTAGAAGTGGTGGTACCTTAAAAACATTAACCAATCAAAAACACTCTCATCGCGTGTTCTATTGGTCAATCAGCCTGTCAATCACTCCTGCTACGTGAGGCCGGAAGCGTGCGCGTTCACGTATTCTGTTTACAGCTGCTTTTGCGTTGCTACCGTTAAACAGCCACACTGTGCAGCTTCACTGTCAGGCACAGACTGCTCCTTCGTGCAGCTCCATTGTCAGGACCTCATATCATTTATTTCCCTTTTTTCTTTTTCTCTTTATTTATTTGTGTAGATGGGGGACAGTCTGTTTAACTAGCGTTAGCTCCATCCGTTAGCTTTAGTTTGTTCATCTAGCTACTCCTCGTTAGCTTCAGGCTACATTTATATCTAGTTAATATTTTTTGTCGTTAGCAAGGTTTTACACAATGGCTGCGAAGAACACTGATGAAGGTAACTGTAAAAGAAAGACTATGTTTGAGGTGGCTTCGAAAAGGAAAAAGATGGCAGATGAAAGAAACAAAACCAGAGTTGTTCTTGGTGCATCATTTGAGCGATAGCGAGCGCTGAAGGCACAGCGAGGAATACGCTGCTCGACAGGTAAGTTTTAGGCTCAATGTTTTGTTGTCATATTAAAAACTGCTAGTTGGGAGTATTATCTGGTGTTTGTGACATTGTATGGACAGAATCGGGGCCAGTCAGCTGTGAAGCGCCGTCTGTTAGTCTCTGGCACGTGCGTGTTGTTTTGGAGGCAGGACCTCGGAAAGAACTGTGAAACGAGTCGGCTGGTCTTACGCATGCGCATTATTCAAAAACTGGCTAACAGTCGCTGCTGTCTGAATGTTCGCAAACATCTTCTATTCCACCTTTAAAACAGAAATATTGCAATCTGCAAGAAGCTACATAGATGTAACAATATCCATCCGGCATCCTTAAGGGGCAATGACTTTCAGATCCTCGGGGGGTTCTGGCATTAACTCGACTGTCAAATTCTCAGGGGGAGCTGGCATGAGCTCTAAAATGAAATACTCAGTCAGATTGTCTGGGGGTACTTCCATGCAAAGAGTTGAACACTCCTCTTGAACAGAGCTGGCAGTGGGAGCCACAATGGTCTCTTGTATGGAGCTGGCAGTTGGCTCATCTGGGGTCCCTTGTACGCAGCTAGCGATTGGATCCACAGTGAGCTCTAATGTGAAGCTGGCAGTTGGTTCATTTGGGCTCCCTTGTTCACAGCTGGCAGTTGCATTGCCTGGAATCTCATATGTGGAGCTGGCAGTTGGCTCATCTGGGGTCCCTTGTACACAGCTAGCGATTGGATCCACAGCGAGTGTGGTATACCCAAGGGATGTAACCACATTTGATGATTATTTTATAAGTTTATAAGTAATTGTTTTGATGTAACCAAATAGGTGTCTGTTAATATTTTAAATGAATACTAGAATTATACTTGTTAAAAAATAGCCCTGTATAAATAATGTGGTAGAGCAGAACCTTCAGTGCTACATGATACCTGCCCCTGGTTGCATAGTGCGGAGTACCTTCCTGTTCCTGTTCATACGCAATCCGGAGAAAGACAAGAGTGCTGCTGTCATTCTTTCCTTACACTCTACACTTGTTTTGCAGGTCATTAATTGGGTAGAAGAGTTACGAATATAAGTCTAAAGCTTTGTAGTGCGTCTAGGTTACTCAGTCGCTCTGTTGGAAGATTTGTGTAACTTAGGAGAACAGTTTTATTGAAGTAGGTTGAACCGCGGCCTGTAACGGTGTTAGGTTTAGGGTTAGGCACGGTAGTTCACAGCAAGAAGATCATGAGTTTGAATCCCAGCCGACCTAAAAAACAGATTGGGTCGTAGCCCAATCTGGCTGATTAGCCCAAACAGATGGCTGATTGTAGCCAAACCCAAAAAACATCATTGGCTAACTCTGGTCTGTCTGTGAGGAGTCTGCATGTCCTCCCCGTGTCACCGTGGGTTCTCTCCGGGATCCTCCCACCGTCCAAAGACATGCATGTATAGGTGAATTGGTGACTCTAAAGTGCCCCTAGTGGCTGACTGTGAGAGTGAATGGTTGTCTGTCAATGTCTGCGTCTAAGTGGCCCTGCGACGAACTGGCCACTGTCCAGGCTGTACCCTGCCTAAGGCCCAAAATAAATAAATATACATCTCTATTTAACCCCTTACAACACAAAGTGATATAAGAATGCCCTTAATCAATAAATCTGTATAAATATTGCTACTGTCTCCCTCTGAAATAATGAAACGTTTCTTCTTTACAGGTTTTAAAACCCATGATTTGGACATTTGAATGTTTGCTATTGTTATGTTTCCCCCTTGACTTTTCAGTTTCCCAGGCAGTAACTTTTGGCATTGTAGCCAAATAAAAGAAAAAACTGTAAATGCAGTGAATTGCTACAGTAAGTATAAAGTAGATGCCATATTAAGAGAAACTAAAGAAACTCTCTATGATGGTCACAATAAATTACATTTTTCCAGTGTGTTAAAGTGTGACTGGAAACACAATTAACTTTTTTTCCTCAAGTGTCATTTCAATGCCATGAGAATGTCAATATGAAGCATATTAGCTAAGTTACTTAAGCATTGTCATGAAAACTTTTCAGTTAATTAGAGAGAAAGGACCACAAAAAACTTAGTGTTACATTTATTTATTTATTTGGTTAAACAGTAAGGACAGACTAATATTAAGAAAAGGAATCCAAGATTGGCGTGGAGTCTGCAGCAGATTATTTAATCTAAAGGTGGTTGCATCCAAACATCAGGACAGACTAGGACAGTATATATTTCAAAAGCCAGAAGAAGACCTGCTTTAGCAGCAAGTGACTCACTTTAAAAGACTTGGGTAGATCCAGGGGCGATTCTAAGGTCAGAGCTTTAGGGGTGCTGAGCACCCAATGAGCTCCACCCCCACCAAATCTATCTATCAACTCAGTCTATGAGTGCCTGTAGTTTAATCTCAGTAGTTCTCATTTCCTGACATTTACCCTTCTCCTTCTTCCACTCAATTCAAATGAACCTGAGTCGTCATTACTATCAGAAACACAGTCTATAAAAATGAAAGTGATGTGCCTCCTGTTATATCAACAGTAATCTTCCAATTATTTACAAATGGCCACCTCTAACCTACTTGGTTGTACACCTGTCTGAACTTTTATAAATCAATGTAAGTCATCAATATTTAAGGATAAAACAAGTTTCACCCAAAGAGCAAAACAAAAAGGTAAAACAAAAAAGTCATAAAAATCCAGATTATTTACTGTTGATAGTTGACAGAGCTATACACAATATATGTTTGTTACATTTTCTGTTTATTATTTACAAATGGCCATCTCTAACCTACTACCTCTGTCTGAACTTTTATACACCAATGTAAGTCATCCATAATTAAAACAAAACAAAACATAAATAAAACAAGCTTCACATCAAGAGCAACAAATTTTATTTTATTGTTATTATTATTATTATTATTATTATTATTATTATTATTATTATTAAGCTTACAAAAACTTTTTTTTTTAAATCACAAATTCCTTCCACAAGAGAAGCTGTATATTCTCCATTGTTGGTTTGAAATAAGAAATAATAAATAAAAGCTGGGGACTATAAGAAACTTGGTTTATTAGGCCTATTTGTTTAAGTCATTATGGACTGTCCCCAGTCTCTTACCTGAATCTGAATGTCTTTTTTCTTTTAAAGAACTGTCGTATGTCCAGTGGTCACAGGTAGGCCATACACACATACACACACACTCTGAGAGAGAGTGAGAGAGAGACAGAGAGAGAGGGAGAGGGAGAGAGAGAGATGCTAGTTATGCGAGTTATCTTTCACACATCTCATACCATGCCCATCACATACCAGTGTGTTATAAATTGCCGTGTGTCTGTGTGTGTGTATTATATCTGTGTATGTGTGTGTTTGTTGTGATTAATTTATTAACTTTATTTTATTGTCTAGTTTGATACACACACAACTGAGAAAGAACTAAAATAAATCTAGGAATAAAAAAAAAAAGTGCAGCAGCCACACTTAATGTTTTCACACATACTGGTGGCATACGGTGATATGTCGTTTCATTTTTCAGCTCGTACACACGTTTGTTTTAACTCTGGTCCAAACGCCGCAGCACTTGCATAGCTTCGTGTCTCCATGACGACTGACCGGAAGAAGACGCCCGTAGCATCATGTTTAACTATTACATGACTCCCAATTCTTAAAATTAGTATCTAAAGTAATGCTAAACTTTAAAAACGGAGACACGCATACGCAGTACACAGGTAGGCTGGTTATTTGTAGCGGCTCTTTTTGTTTCGGATCGCTGCAGTTCGCCTGCAACCGTGCTAACAGCGCTAACGGAGCTAATGCTGCTAACGGTGCTAACTGCGCTAACTGGTAAACGGTGCCTGGACTCTAGTAATGTTACTCGTGGATTTGGAATTGGAAACAGAACAACTCTAAAAGGAAACAAGAGTGAGACAGCTTTGGAACAACTTACTTGGTTCTCAACGGATTCTTCTACCTGAACTCGTCCACGGCTGAATCGTTCTTTTTCTGTCACTCCAACTGCTGCTTGAGAAAAGAGAGGGTGACACAGCGGTAGCTTCAAGGGGTGGGTCAAACCATTTGCCAGCGGGGGTTTCTTTTTTCTTAAAATATTTAAAATGTTTTGTTTTAAGTATATCTCATTAATAAATTTAATACTTCCAGCCTAAATTAACCATTTACTCAGTGAACCCTTAACAAGCCAAACGAGCAATGACATGCAAACAATTCTACTTTGAAAGCTCCATTTTACTGTTACCTCAACATGAAGCAAACACGAAAACCATTGTTGAAAGTGTCAAGTTAACCTGGGAGTTAGCCACAAGACAACCCCAGAGTCTGATCTCTCCGAAGAACTCATGCAGCAATATTATTCCTCGATTTGTCTGCTTTACCTTTGTACCAAAAAGAACATAGTTCGACTTCAAATCAGATTAAATATGAACAGCAAACGTTAGCGATAAGTAATAGCAATTTCCCGTAATACGTCCAGGCATTGTTTTCATCAGGCATCAGGGAGAACCACAGAGGGAGGGACCACTCCCAGGACGGACAGGCTGTGCAATAGATGTGTCCAGGACAGTCACTGACAAATAGTCCATCATTCAATTTTTGTATTTTATTTGTATAGCCCAGTATCACAATTACAATTGCCTCAAAGGGCTTCACAATAAATGAACACACAAGACAGTAAATGCACAAACAGGCAGAACAAGACAACATCCCCTGTCCTTAAACCCTCCATCAGGGTAAGGAAAAAAAAACCCAGCCGGGGAAAAAGAGAAACCTCAGAGAGAACCACAGAAGGAGGGATGCACTCCCACGATGGACAGGCCATGCAATAGATGTGTCCAGGACAGATAGTCAATTATATGTACAAGTGAATGAAGTTAATAAGGATAAAGTCCATGGTAATCTCAGCAGGAACAGTTCATCTGAATGAGAGGAACTGGGATCAGGGGACAGGATCACAGATGGGGCACAGCTGAGGTCCAGTCATCAGTGGGACATCTAACAGCAGGCAGGCAACCTGCACAAAAAAAATCCCCTTCTGTGGGGGGGTACCCTGCACAGGGAAGGTGCAGCCATCCCTTACACAATTGTAAATACTATATAAACATATGGTTCCAAATTTAAGACTTAGCTGTTGGTTTTGAGATACCCCAAGTGCAAAACAAGAATTTACCACATTCAGCAGTTATTTCAGAGTTCACCCAGTAGTTGGATCACCCATCCATGCACTTCCTGGTCTCCCACATTTGACCTTATCTATTTGTCTTACCCATTTCTCAATTGTTGCTCCTGAACTCATCAAGCCGCAGGCCCGGCATAAGTCAGACAGGTCATCTGGAATGGTAAAGCAGGTCAGAAAAATGCTATGTTATACACCAATGTGTCAGCATTTCCCCCTTGAGGATCAACTCTGCAAGCTAATACCAGAGAATTATGTTGCAAATTGGCTTATTATGGGAGCTAACAACAAAATTGAATCAGTACCTTGCAAATTAGGACACCACATGATGTGGAGTCCTGCTGTCGTGGGTGGGAAATTGTGTGGCAATCCCACTTTCCCAGTGCAGGGAATTTTTTACGCATGAGTCCTCTGGACACAACAACAGTTAAGTTTGACACACTATCATGCTGTTACTTTACCTCTAAAAATGTAAAATTATTGTTGTGTGTTAAAATATATCAAACTAAACAACCCACCTTGTCACTTCGCTGCACTTTTTAATTTGTGCATCAGTTGCCCCAAAAGGGTCTATGAATAGCGCCCTTTTTTCATTTGGATATATGATCTGAGGAGCATTATTAAATCAGTACAATACATAAAACATGGCATGTTAATATATTTTAACTTACCACTAGTGTCCAGTGGTGTCTGTCACATATCGCCCCTAATGCAACATTGCATTTGCCCAAATCCAGCTACAAAAAAGATCAAACAAGAAATGATGTAAGTAAGTATTTAAAGAATGATGTGGTACAATTATCCTTACATTTTTTAACTTTTTGGTGCATCCCTGCCATGCCTGTGTCATGGCAAACGAGTCAAACAAATGTGCACCAGTCTTCCGTGCAACCAAAAACAGATATGCATTTACCACCTAAAAACCAAAAAAGGAAAACATCGCAAATGTTTAGGTTAACAATTTATTGACAAGTGCTTTAGCCACTTTTAGGTTTACCTCACTCTCCAGTTCACATCCAGGAGCCAGGCGCAACAAATCCTCTGCATAGATTTTGTATGGGCCGATTTTGGCCCTGAGCATATGCCTCGTTGCCCCTGACCATATACTCCTAATTACTGTGACAAATACCAATATTACTTTAAATTGAAAGCATAATGTAAGTTGTCTTTTAAAGAGTTTACTCACAGGTTTCTTCTGAGGGCCTTGGGCAAGGGTGTGGTGGTGAAGGACTAGGGCAGGTTAAGGTCTTGGCAGGACTTGGGCACAGGTGTGACGGTGAAGGACTAGGGCAGGTTAAGGTTGTGGCAGGACTTGGGCACAGGTGTGACGGTGAAGGACTAGGGCAGGTTAAGGTTGTGGCAGGACTTGGGCACAGGTGTGAGGTGGAGGAATCCAGAATCTTTTTTAATTTAGCAGGGATCCTTTCTTCTAGCTCAAAATAATGAGTCATATGATCCACATTTGCCTTTTTGGTCTCCTTTCCTCCTACTTTTTTTAGTGTGGCATATTTCTCTTGCATGCCCATTATCAAATAGGGGCCCAGCATGTCCGCAGCCATCTTGCCTCCTTTTTGCTGCTCTTTTAATTTATTCTTGAGATTGACTTTGTCCCCAGTTTTAAATTGATCATCCTGGCCCCTTTCATTTTTACGTTTTTGGACTTTTTCATGTGCCTTTTTTATGTTTGCTGTGACACTTTTAAAAGTGTTCTCCAAGTCCTGGAGGCCCTCGGACACCAGTTCATTCTTTAACAGGCAGTTGACTCTGGCTTCTGTAATCTGGCAAAAATAAAGATGAATGATCAAATATTAAATGCCAATTAATTGAAGAATAAACCAAATAGTTTATAGTCATGTCTCGTACTTCATAGTCCTTTGGTATCTCTGAAGGATATCTGGCCTCCCTGCCAAACATCAGAAAATACGGACTGTGTTGCGTGGTCAACTGCTTTTTGGTCCGCAGGCTGAACATTGACGCCTGCAGATGTCTGTCCCAGGTGGATGGCTTGTCTGAGACAAGCTTGTTCAATGTTCTTTGAAGACAGGATTTAAGGACATATGTGAGACACCAAAAACACAATTGCACAATACAATGAACAATCAAAACAATGATACCTCTTAATTGTGCCATTTAACTTTTCCACCAAACCATTTGTTTGGGGATGGTAAGGGGAACAAAGGCTTCTTGTAATGCCAAGGGTGGCACAGAGCCCATAATTGATCTACATGATCTACAAATGAGCTCAAGCAAGGCTAAATATTCAAGATAAATTAACACACACTATACCTTGTTGCAGAACTCAGAGCCCTGGACTGTCAGCAGTCTTTTAGGTGCACTAAATTTGTAAAAGAAGTCTGTAATACAATTTGTCACCTCAACTGCATTTTTACTTTTTAGTGGGTAGGCCTCAGCCCATTTGGTGAAATAATCAACCATGACACATATGTACTGGTTGCCACCATCTGTTAGAGTAAGTTTACCCACCAAGTCCATTCCAACCAGCTCCAGAGGTTCTGATACCTGTAGGTCCAAACAAGTTACAATTTTCTGTCTAAAAAAAACCCCCCAAACATATTCATCGACACAATACTACATTACCTCAATTGGGTTGTACTCTTTTTTCTCCTTTATTGTGGAAACTGCCCTTTTTAATTGGCATGGGGGACACTGGGCTATCTTTAAGGAGATACAAAAATCACATATAAACCCCATTCTGTAACATACAAGATAAAAGACAAGATGCACTCACCCATTTTCTTATGTCCCCTTCCATCCCAGGCCAGTAAAACCGTTTAATCATGGCGTCATGTGTTTTTTCCCAACCAAAGTGTCCCCCAAGGCAACTTTGGTGAAACTCATTAAAGAGATCACTGGCCTCCTTTGCAGTTTCCACCACCTTCGCCAGATGCTCTTTTTTATCGCGTCTTCTCCTGCAAATGTAGTAAAGCTGGCCATCTAATTTAGGAATATAAAGAAATATGTCAGAAATTATATTGAGCATTTTATTAAACATGGGGAAGTCTTTACCTTTGAGTACGAAGGTGTCAGCTCTTCGCTTTATGGTGTACTTCTCCTTGGAAGTACAACCTTCAGGGTACTTCATATTAAGTTTATAGTCTTTTATCTGCTTGACTATTTGTGGATCCATTTTCAAGAGAATAACTGAAGAACTCAGTTAAAGACTTAGTTAAAGACTTGCACAATCTCTATGTTAACTTTCTCCTCACTATCTCAACACGCTTTGATAGTTGGAGTGTCTTTATATACCTCCCATCTAATGTTCTTCACCTGTGTCTGAGCTGGCATGTGTGTTATCACTTACTCTAATAAGAACAATGAACAAAGAAATGAACAAAAATGTAATTTTTAATTAAATCACCATTAAAATCAATGGTTTATTGGTCCTGAGGGAAATTCAGACATTTAAAAATGTATTTTAGATCACATATTTGCATTGTATATTAATATGCAGATAAACAATTAGAGTGCTTTACCAATACTGATGTCTCATGACCTTAACCCAGCTTTCATTCTAAACATTCTATGGAACAGTTTTTATGTGGCATAGCTAAGACTTAATCATGTAAAAATGTGCCAAAATTGACAGCTGAAAGGAGATAATAGTTAAATAATATGTATATTTAAAAATGACATTGTATTTGACAATTTACTTTTTATTTCACTTCAGACCAGAAATCCAAAACATAGATAAAAGGAGCACACAAAGACATAAACACATACATAATGAATGCCAAAAAAAATATGCAGCATTGGTATAGATATCACAAAAGTGTATACATTTGATTTACAGTTCAAAGTTATGTAAGATGCAAGTAAGGTTGAAGGTTCCAGGAAAGTAAAGTTGTACTCTCTAACCGTGGTCTAGACTCGACATGATCTGAAATGAGAAGATAAAAACATACTTAAATATTGTTTTCGAGTTTAGAGACAACGTGGCTGTTTCTGTTCAGAGGGACATAACGTTGTAAGTGTAACTGTACGGCTAAGCTATTTTGCTGACAAACAGAGAAACCACAGACCAAATCTCGTTTTTAATAAGCACGATTACTTACGTACATTACATGACATGCAATCGTTAAAGACAAAGCCATTGCAGTGAAACTTCACAATTGCAGAGTCAAGTCAAAAGCAGTTGTTGATGCATCACAAGTTAACCTGAGAGTTCACTTAACGCTAGCTCTAACAGATCATCAAAGTATCAAACTTATACTGGAGTCTACACTTTCCACCACTACTTTACCTTTCATAAGTAATAATATTTGGTGGAATCCGCGTCCTTGGGACCAAATTTGAGATACAAATGTTACCATTAACACAAATATTACTCATGCGATTTAGTGAGTATGGTGTTTTGAACAGGCACCAACCTAGCCACCTACTCTATGTATTGTTCTTGTTACAGCTGCC
This sequence comes from Rhyacichthys aspro, assembly GCA_036850595.1. NCBI lineage: Eukaryota > Metazoa > Chordata > Actinopteri > Gobiiformes > Rhyacichthyidae > Rhyacichthys > Rhyacichthys aspro. Next base: position 47,594 of record CM072154.1, read on the forward strand.
CAATGTCGCCAGTTAACCTGACGCCAGTTAAACTCGCACACCGAAGACTACAGCGCTAGCATTATTAGCATTAGCAACATAAGGTTAAGCCCTAGCAACGTAAGGCTTACATCTGTTTGCAATTCGTTTAAAATGTAACAAGACAAGATAAACTGACCACAATGCTAATAAAAATATAGTGAATTAAAAGTTAGTTACCAATCTAGAAGATAAGAGTCCAGTTTTAGACCAATGCAGTTGCATAGTTCTCTCCATCTTTGGAATGCGGTTCCAATATTTATTTGCATTTTATTTCTTTTATCGTCCCATTTGCGCTTTTCTGGTCTCTTTACTCCCTCTGTTTTCCTTTGTTTATGATGTTTAGCAGTGTATGCAGTAACAGCTAATGCAGGAATAGCTACCTTGCCCTCTGAGACTTCGGCCGCCATGCTGTCTCTGTTTACCAGTTGTGCACACACAGACCATGGCACCAAGACATTGTACAGCAACAGCGAAAGGGGTTCTCTGTTAAGTCCCTGGGCGTCAGTAGGCTTGTGATTGGCCAAGAACTCCCCGTCCCTGCGTTGGAGTTGCTCCTATCTCTATTGAGTGTAAAATTGCTTATAATAAACAGCAGATGGCATCATAGGGCATGATTTTTCAAAAACGGTTGCTTTAGCAATATACTATATGGGGTCTAAACCATTTTTTTCAACTAGATGAAAAATATATTAGGTACTGGAGTTTTAATTTTAAACTGACCATGGCCAATATGTTTGAGTTGTAGCCAGGCCATCATCCACTTTTTGCAAAACAGCTCCTTAAGTCTTATTGTTACACCACTGCCACGTCCTGCAGATTTGTACAGCCTTAACATACTTTGATTGTCATGTTTATAATCTAGCACAAGACTTTTACTTAAAGTTTCTCTAAGATAAATGTTGGGACGGAATGGATCAGTAAACTTTTTAAAAAGCCGAGACACTCTGTTAAAGACCCCAAGCATTGACACATCTGCCTCCAGTGTCAGTTGGATTATTAATGACAGCATTTCTGTTGGCAGGACAGGTATGTCATTCTGTATATTCTTTGCATTATCCGGAGGTCCACCTTGCTGGATATCATCATAGTCTGGGCTGGTCAGTTGGGTATCTGTGCTGGTCTGTTGGCTATGTGGGCTGGTATCATAGTCTGGGCTAATCAGTTGGACATCATGTTGAAGTTCACCTTGGTCTGATTTATTTATACATTTTGGAAATATCTTTTCTGCCTCATTTTCAAAAATGTTTTGAATAAGTGAGCACTCTGGGCCCTCCAAAACTTACATAGTGCTCTCCCTGACCTTCAGCAAAATGTCCAAGGACTAGCAATGGACACGTGTCCGGATTTGAGTTGGATGGAGATATAACCGTGGAAGCATTGATACCCAATGAGGAGATGATTAAAAACTGAAAATTTCAGCAGCTCTTTGCAGAGTTATATGATCCCCATAGGTCCCACTTCGGGCCATTCTGTTCAGGTAGCCATCCCAGTCATTTGCATCAATAAAATTTAGCAAAGGTTTTCCATTTTCAGTAAAAGGGTGTGACCTGAGATCTCTGACAATTTCTTGTCGTAATGTCTCTGCTGATCTAAATACTCCATATACATGGCAAATTGATCAGCCATGGCAGCAAACTGGCAATTCCATCTGGTTCTGGGTCAAATCGTACATTTAGCTGCATAGACATTAAGTCCTCCAGTCTGTCTGAGTGTGTGTACTGCATTAAAAGTGGATGTGATTGTTTTGCAGACTTTGACGCTGTAGGCCGCATCTTTTCTTGCAGTTGTGTTGCACTTGTCATATCGGACACAAAGAACCATCTTGTAGTTTTTTTGTTATCAGGGCTTTGAAAACAAACTTTGTATTTTGAAAGCTTTACATTTTTCTTCACAATTGTACCAGGCAGAACTCTGTACTTTTTTGAAACTGGATGGGCACCATCTTTCACTCTGACCGACACAACATCATTAACATTATACACAGATGGTGGGTTTTGTTTAAATGCATGTCTGAGCATTCGCTTATTAAATTGCTCAGTGGCTTTCTTTGCCATTTTTCTCAGTTTTTTTCCGTTTGGCCTCAAATTTGTCTCGTTGTTGCAGGGATGGTAAATTAGATTGTTGTTTATTTACAAGTTCCTTATTTACAGAGGACAGAGACCCAAGCAAGGGATGTTTTACCCTGTTACTTTTCCTCTCATAATACACTTCAAACGGAGACATCCACCTCTTTTGCATCCTCATTCAGCACTCTGGCATAGACTGGCAGTTGCTTGACCCAGTTAACACCACTTTTATCAAAATTCACAATGTTGTATATCATTTTTTTACGTAGTGTTCTATGAGACCTCTCAACCTTTCCCTGGCTTTGGGGATGGTAGGGTGAACTTTCAATTATTTTCACTTTCATGCCTGACATAAGCATTCGCACTGCTCCTTTAAATTCAGTCCCTTGGTCATGCTGGAGTACTTTAGGAGGGCCATGAGTAAATGCAATTTAGATGTTTCGCAACCTCTATACTATTTTTAGTCTTTAATGGTTTCAGCCACAAATACTGACTAAATACATCAATTACTGTTAGTATGCACCGATATGTCGAACGACCATGGCTAATTTTTAATTTTCCCATATCAAGGTCAACCTGATGCCGGTTCTGTACTTCCTTAGCTTTAATTGGTCTCAGAATAGGTTTATTTGCAAACTTAGCATTTTGTAGTTGGTAATGTTCAGTTTGGTCTAAGATTTTCTGAATTTTCCTTTCACTGATGCTGATAATGATAATAAGTAATTATATTTCAGCCGTTTACGCAACTTTCTTGCACCAGACCCTTTGGTATCATCCAGACCCTTTTGAGCAATATTTTCAACTTGAGAATACAAAGTGACTTGCTTGCCAGCACATAATAATGTCTTTCCATCCTGGCTTAGAGAATAGGCTTTTCTATTTATCCACAACTGAACCAAAGCAGTTTGTTGGATTCTTGTACGTTCAGAAACAGGAACATTGAACACTCTTCTCAGTTTGCTAACTATGACATTGTACACTTCTCCGGTTATTGACTGCTTTTGTCCATGTTCTACACTGAAACCCCAAAGGGTGCAGGTCAGAACAGTGGTTATGAGTATACCTGTAAGAAAGAGTTTAACCCTTTAAGCGCCAAAGTTGCCGAATTGCGACACAACGTGGTAAAAGGTTGTTGTGTCTCAAAGGTTAGGTCATGTTGACTCATGACCTTAGCCTGGGCCGGGAAACTGACCACCGGGGAGAGCTCTCTGCCACTGGGCGGGCCCGTGCGCTTAGCTCCGAGTGTATGCACGGGGCAGCGCCAGTCTGGTGGGGAGGCCCGTTCCTCCCGGCTGCTTGTCAGCTTTGATGCCTTCCTTCCTTGCCTCCGAAGAGGGCGGACGTGCTGTGCTTATCTTGCCTGTCCTGTGTGAGCTGAACTCCTCTGGATTCTCTGCCTGCTGCATTTTACTAAAACTAAATACCAAAGCTAAACTATGGAATTGATTAGCTGGTCCCTCAGTGCGATTGACAAGATTTTTTCACCCAGAAGTGGGGCCCCCGGGGAGCCCACATGTCCAGATGGGACCTTTGCGGCTGGCTACACGATGGACACATGGCAAAAGTGGCAGGTCATGTGCCTGTCGGTTCTGTCCGTTGAGGACATCGAGGACGTCTATATAATTGGATGTATGATAGCAGGGCATCTAATGATTGGCCTGGGAGTTGCTCTGGTCTATTGGAAAGTCTACAAGGCGGCAGCCAGTAAAGAGTCCAATCGGCTGCCCCAGGAAATTAAAGGCCACCTTGGAGCGGAGTGTGACCAACTCTCGGGGATACTGAGGAAAGTGACATTGATCGAGGAACTTTATCGTGACATCTTGGCTCGGTCCAACGAGGAAACCAAACGGATGGATTACATCTTGGGTCAGTCCAATGAACTGGTTCGGACTGCGGGCTTGAATAAGAAACTGCACTGCACTGATGACCGGACCGGACTTTGGAGTGAAAGAAATTGTATTTCGTTCATGACTAAATTAAATTGAATTTTAATTAATTATTAATTTGGAAAGCCCTAACTATGTTATCCCCTTGTGGAATGTAAGCATGCAGCGGATCCTATCTGCCCCCCGCCCTGCGCATCTGTGATTTCTCTTCAAGGCCAAGCCACTGGCCTCACTGACTCCACATGCAGACACAACAGACCTTCACACTGGCACACAGACCTTCACCCCCCACACACACACACACACACCACCACACGCACACATACACACACACACACACTCCCTATCTCAGTGTCGGCCCTCCCTGTATTTCTTCCCTTCTACTATCGCTCCCCCTTCCGCAAGGCCTGGCTAGTCAGCCGGGGGAGGCAAACCCTGTACCCCCATCCACCTGAAAGAATCCATCGCAGGCCCTGTGATAAATGTGTGATATCCCATTGCTACTTGTTGTTTTTGTTAATGTATGTTTATGCTGTTTTACTTGCAACTGTAACTGCAACTTTCAAGAAGAATGGAGTTATGTGGCGGCGCACTCAGCTGCTGCAGCCCAGATGCTCTCTCATCTAAATGTAATTTCTCCTTGTGAATTTTCCCTGTGAGACAAATAAAGCAATGTAATCTAATCTAATGCAGCACGGTGTGGGGGGCAATGTCTCGTACTCTGTTCTGACCCGGCCGGTGAGCCTGCTGGGCTTAACAGGATGGAGCGCCTGTGAGGTTTTTATCATCCTGAAAACACGGACCTGTCTCTGAGCTTGTGTCCCCGTGAAATTACCCGAAAGATGGGCTGAATTATGCATGGGCTGGGTGAAGTAAAGACAGAGGGGAAACTCAGGTGGAGGCCTGCAGTTTTTCCTGACCTGGTTATAGGAGTGAAAGACTAATAGAACCAGCAGTAGCTGGTTCCCACCTTGAGTTTCGATCCGGATATATGGTGTGCGAAGTCAGGTGCGTAGTCCTAGTGTTGGGCCACATTTCCTAAGCAGAGCTGGGCGCCCTTCCCGGAGCTGCGGGGTACCATGTCCGCATAGAAATAACTCATCACCTGGTAGAATCAAACACACTGCCGTGGAAAGAGAGAGACGGGGGTGAGGAAGCAGGAGTCAAAGCATGGAGCCTGTGCGCAGTTTCATGTGTGCGCGTGTAGTACCAGGGGCTGGGAAAGAGCGAAACCAGACGGCCTGGTTGCTCCCCGCTCACCTCTCGTGCATGTTCACCCACCATTAAGCCCCCTCCTGGGTTATTCGCCAATCCACGGGCCCGCTGGAGGTTCGTGCACCTGGTACTCCGTACACATCAGTAAAGACTGATGTGTCTGGAGTACCAGGGGCACTATGTACTGATGTGTACGGAGTACCAGTGGCAGTCTGCATTGATGTGTACAGAGTACCAGGGGCATTATGTACTGATGTCTACGGGGTACCAGGGGCAGGAGAGGGGAGATCTAAGATGGCGCCTGTGTGTGTGGCATGCCGTCTGTCTCTGCCAGCTCTGTTTGTGTTTATATTGTTTTTGTCCATTGTCACTAAAAATGTTAAGTCTCTACTAGTGTATGACCACCAAACACTCCTTGATTTACGACCATCTGTAGAAAATCTAATCACCTTTCAGCATCATTGGCAGAAAACTTCTCGGGCCCCACTGTTACGTGGAGTACCTGCTTACCTCCACCGTGTCCCGGCTCCACCTAAGCGCAGAAGGCGTTCCAAACGCCGGGGAAAACGCAGCGGCTGGCTGGTAAAGCTGAAGGCTCGTTTGGTGCTCTCTTCCGTGGCTTTCCAGCAGGAAAACAGATCCACTTCTCGATCCCTGTGATCGGTTTCGACGCGGGCGTCCTGGGCTGCTGTTTGTCTCCACAACTCCGCCGGCGCGGGGTGAATCTCCGCAACCTCCGCCCGCTTAGTCGGGCCCCTTGGACGGCTGAAGCTCCAGCACCGGCTCATGCCAGTATGGCCCTGGTGAATGCTAGATCGCTAGCCAACAAAACTTTCATCCTCAAGGATTTCTTCATGTCCCGCGGGTTGGATTTCCTTTGTATGACGGAAACCTGGCAGAACGTTGGTGAGTGCAGCGCTTTTTCTGAACTTTTACCTGCTGAGTGCTCCTTCTTTAACTCCCCGAGGACTTCTGGTCGCGGAGGGGGAATAGCTACTATTTTCAAGAACAACATGAACTGTAAGCAATTGGCGTTGTCGTCCCCTTTTCCGAGCTTTGAGCTGAACTTATTTGAGCTGGGCCATTCCTTCCCTATCCTTTGTGTGGTCATTTATAGACCTCCAAAATACAACAAGGATTTTATCGGCAATTTTTCGGATTTCCTGGCTGAATATATGCCAAAATATGACTGTGTTTTAATTCTAGGAGATTTTAATATTCATGTGTGCTGTCCCGAAAAGCCATTGGCCAAAGACTTTTTAAATCTTATTGACTCTTTTAATCTTGTGCAGTCTGTTTCTGGTGCCACACATGAACGTGGGCACACTCTTGATCTCGTGTTATCTTATGGTTTGACCATAGCAAACACTGAAATATGTGAGGCTTTTTTCTCTGACCATATGCCTGTTACATTCGAAATTCCTCTGCCCTGCCACAGTACTAAAACGCGTGATCCTGCGCGTCAGTGTCGCGTGCTAAACTCTTCCACTGCTCCTCAGTTCTCTGCAGCCTTTTGTGATAGGTTCGTAGTGTCTGGGTGCTCTGATACGGAAGAATTATCTTCTTGTTTTAATGTTAGCTGCCAAACCATATTAGACAAAGTGGCTCCGTTTAAAACCCGAATACCAAAACCTAGTCCTGAGCCCTGGTTAAATGACACTACCCGTGCTGTTAGACGCGAGTGCAGGAGAGCTGAGTGCAAATGGAAAAAGGACAAACTCCTAGTGTCCTATCAGATGTTAAAGGAGAGCTGGCACCACTATCAGAACACTGTCAAATGAGCAAAAACAACGCATTTCTCTAACATCATTGTGTCTACTTCTCACAAACCTCGGGTTCTGTTTAAAACCATTAACAGTGCTCTACATGTGTCACAGCCAGTTTTCTTTGAAAGTACATCAGACTTGTGTGAGGAGTTTCTTCACTTTTTTCTTGATAAAGTTGAGTCCACTAGAACACTCATTACCCATTCGTCATATGACCCATCCATTCCTGTCCCATGTTCTGCTGTCTTTGACCAGTTTGAGCCTGTGACACCTTCTGTTTTAAAAGATATTGTTGGTCATATGAAAGCCTCAGGCTCTCCTGCCGACCCAATCCCACCACGTCTTCTTAAGGAAGTTTTTGATGTTTTATCACCCACTGTTTTAACTATTTTAAACAGCAGTCTGGCAACTAGTGTTGTGCCTGCCAGTTTTAAACATGCAGTGGTGCATCCTCTCCTTAAGAAGCCCGGTCTTGACTCTTCTGTGCTCTCGAATTTTAGGCCAATTTCAAAGCTTCCTTTTATTTCGAGCACTGAGTCTGCTCTCCTGAGAGTATTCAATGACATTCTTATTGCAACTGACACTGGTAACTCTGTCGTTCTGGTGCTGTTGGACCTGACAGCTGCCTTCGACACAGTGGACCACAATATCCTCCTCTCTCGGCTGGAACACTGGGTGGGCATCCGTGGTTCAGCCTTAGAATGGTTTAAGTCATATTTGGGTCAGAGAACCTTTTGTGTAGATTTTGGTGGGTCTGTTTCGTCCTCGGTTCCTCTGAAGTGTGGAGTGCCTCAAGGTTCAATCCTTGGGCCTCTACTTTTTTCTTTCCATTTGGTTCTGTCCTCAGGAAACATGGCATGTCATTTCATTTTGATGCTGATGACAGCCAAATTTACTTACCAGTAAAGCGAAGCGACCCACTTGCTGCCAGTGCACTTTTGGACTGCCTAGATGACATTAAAGCTTGGATGGCAAATAACTTTTTAAATTTTAACGACAGGAAAACTGAGGTGATGATTTTTGGTCCCGGTGGTACATCTAATAACCCTCCTGTCAACCTGGGAGCCTTGGCACACTATGTTAAACCGGTCGTCACAAACCTCGGAGTCACAATGGACGCTGATTTTAAACTCCAACAACAAATCAGCTCTGTCGTTAAGGCTAGCTTTTTTCAGCTGAGGCAGCTAGCAAAAATAAAATCATTCCTGACAGTTACTGATTTTGAAACTGTCATCCACGCTTTTGTGACAACCCGCCTGGACTACTGCAATGCACTTTATGCTGGTGTTAGCCAGACTGCACTTTCTCGTCTGCAGTTAGTCCAGAATGCTGCTGCTCGGCTTTTAACAGGAACACGCAAATATGACCACATCTCACCGATCTTAGCTTCACTTCACTGGCTGCCAGAGCGTTTTAGAATTGATTTTAAAATACTTTTATTTACTTTTAAATGTTTAAATGGTCTTATTCCATTCTATCTGTCTGATCTGATCCATCCTTACGTCCCATCCCGTGCTCTCAGGTCTGCAGATCAGTCACAGCTTATGGTCCCCACAACAAAACGTAAACTTCGTGGAGACCGTGCTTTTTCTGTCATTGCTCCAAAACTCTGGAATGAGCTCCCTTTAGACATTAGACAAGCCCATTCACTGCCCGTTTTTAAATCACTTTTAAAAACGCACTTTTTCTCGGTGGCTTTTAACTCAGTGAGAGTGAGAGGTGGTCATTTATTTATTTACTTATTTTATCTTTCTGTTGTCTTAACTCATGTTCTAAGTTCTTTTGTGCTTTTAACCTGAGTTATTTATTAATTGCGTGTTTAATGTTAATGTTTTGTTTTATGTCTTTTACAGTTTTATTGCATTGTGTTTGTATTGTACTGTGTTTTGTGTTTTATCTCCTTGTTACAACCCAAGAGTGCAACATATTTACAGAGAGAACACGGAGACAAAAGGGTATGAGTCAAAACATTGATTTATTTAAGTTATTGTTTTGTTCTGGTATTTTCTTCAGTTCCTCCCATTCAGATACAAAAAACCCGTTACAAAAAAACCCCGTGCCCAAAGTACTAAACAGAAAGAAGGACACAGGTGGTCCGGCCCAACAAAACATAAGGACAGCGTGGTGGGCAGGCCAATCCCTATGGGACCGTAGTCCTGCCACCACGCTGCTACCCCTACCCTAACGCAAATCAACCCGAAACTAACCCCTAACGAAAAGAAAAAGCGAAAACAGGACAGCCGGTACCACCAGGTCAAACATAAACTAAAGCTAACAAAAAGAGCTACACGGGCCTAACTAGTCCCGCAAAAGCATGGCAAGGAGCCAACAAACGGAGCCCACGGGTGCGAGCTGACGTGTGCGAGCCGGAGAGGCGGAGCAAGGCGAGCTGGAGAGAGAGCGGGCGCGGCGCGCGTGACCTATTTATAGGCTCCGATGAACCCCGAAAAAACACAGACAGTGGCTCCTGAAAGAAAGGAAAAAGTACAAAATATCAGCCATAATGCGTAATCAAAACACGAATAATAATAATAATAATAGTAATAATAATAATAATAATAACAATAGTGACAATCAAAACACAAGTGCACCAGTACCTAACACCCCCACCCAGAGACACTGAATAGGATTGATGGAACGGGCCAGAACAAAAAAAAAACCTGGCCTTTCCATCAAACCCTTCCTTATTCCTATTCAGGGCCCCACGTTTAATAATGAAGGCGCGACAGAGCGTCAGCGACGACGTTTTCCGAGCCTCGGATATGTTTAATAACAAGATTAAACTCCTGCAGGCGAAGCGACCAATTCATAAGGCGCCGGTTTCTATTGCGCATGCGGTCTACAAAAACCAACGGATTGTGATCGGTGTACACAGTCACTGGCACACTGGAGCCACCCACGTAAACTTCAAAATGTTCCAGAGCCATGAGTAACGCCAGGGCCTCCTTTTCGATGGTAGAATACCACTTTTGATGTTTGTCGAGCTTTTTAGAAAAGAAACATACGGGATGTTCAACGCCATCAGGACTTTCCTGCAAGAGGACAGCACCCACGCCTGCATCGCATGCATCAACAGCTAATTTAAACGGACAGTCGAAACGAGGCGCCGCAAGAACAGGTGCATTTATCAAAAGACTTTTAGACTGTTCGAAAGCAGATTGACATGAGTTACTCCAAATGAAGTCTACTTTAGGACTCAGTAAGTCAGTTAATGGGGCAGCCACGACGGAAAAGTTTTTACAAAACCCCCTGTAGTAACCCACCATAGCCAAATAACGGCGCAGCTCGGTTCGATTGGTGGGAACAGGAACGGCCAGAATAGCCTCAACTTTAGCTTGAACCGGGCGCACTTGACCTCGCCCCACCCGTTTTCCCAGATAGGTCACCGTAGCTTGGCCAAATTCACACTTTGAAAGATTGACCGTCAGGTTAGCCTCACTCAGACGCACAAAAAGAGTCTCCAAATGACTTAAGTGCTCCATCCACGTAGAGGAACAGATAACCAAATCATCCAGATAAGCCTCACAAAAGGGTAAACCAGACAAAACCACATTCATTAGCCTTTGAAAGGTGGCCGGCGCGTTACACATGCCAAAAGCCATGACCGTATACTGAAGGAAGTCATCAGGGGTGACAAAAGCAGCTCCTGCGCGCGCTCTGTCAACGGCACCTGCCAATACCCCTTAAGCAGGTCTAGTTTTGAGACAAACCGAGCGGCCCCAACATGATCTACACAATCCTCCATACGAGGCAGCGGATAACAGTCGGGCTTAGTCACTCCATTAACCTTCCTGAAATCAGTACAAAACCGGTCGTCCCCATTGGCTTTTATGGTTAACAGGCAAGGCGAACTCCATGCACTACAGCTCCTCACAGCAATGCCATGTTCCACCATGTAATCCACCTGTTTTTTCAAACGGCGTCGTTTGTCTGGATTGACTCTGTAAGGGTGTTGTTTTATGGGTTTTGAAACGCCCACATCAATGTCGTGATTGAGCACATGCGTCTGAGAGGGTACGTCAGCAAACAATGACCTATATGACTGAAACAAATTCACCACATCAGCCTGCTGGGAACTATCAAGGTGAGACAATAAGAGAGGCAAGTTTTGCAACGCCTCCGAATTAGAAAACTTTCCCTGAGTCAAAGCCACGGACAAGCTGTCACTCTCCAGTGGTGCTGAACCGGACAGCTCCGGCCTGTCTGCGACCAGACTGACACACGGCTCGGGACATTCAGTACCGGAGTTTGGAACAGCATTAGCACTAGCCAGCTCGGGGCTACATACTACAGGCAACGCCTCAGAGTTTTTTAAGTGGGTGGAATCAACGGGCGCCTCAGTTCGATCCAAATATGGTTTCAACATGTTTATATGACACAGGCGCGTGCCACGGCGGCGGTCGGGAGTGAAGATCAAATAATCCCGGTCACCCACTTTTCTTTTAACCACATATGGACCACAAAAACGGGCCTGCAAGCTAGACCCGGGGATTGGTAACAAGACTAAAACTTTTTCACCAGGAGAGAAAACTCTAGTTTTAGCCCGTTTATCAAACCACGTTTTCATCCTTGCCTGAGCACACTCCAGGTTCTTCTTAGCTAAGTCACACGCATGGCGCAGCCTGGACCGAAACGTACTGACAAAGTCTAAGAGATTTTCCTTTTTGTCGTCAGTTAACCACTGGTCTTTTAGAAGTTTTAGAGGCCCGCGCACGGTGTGCGCAAAGACTAAGTCACACAGACTAAAGCCCAGAGACTCCTGAACCACCTCCCTAATACCAAACATTAGCATGTGGACGCCATCATCCCAGTCCTTAGCAAACTCCTGGCAATATGTGCGCAACATGGACTTCAACGTTTGGTGAAAACGCTCAAGAGCGCCTTGGCTCTCGGGATGATATGCGCTGGAACAACAATGTTTAATGCTTAGTTCTTTTAGCACCTGGGCAAAACCACGGGACATGAAATTACTGCCTCGATCTGTTTGGATTATTTTTGGCAAGCCAAATAGCGAAAAAAACTTGGTTAAAGCCTTCACAATAGCAGGAGTGGTGATTCTACGCAGAGGAAATACTTCAGGAAATCGAGTGGATGTACACATGACCGTCAACATGAATTTATTACCGGACTTGGTACGGGGAAGAGGACCCACACAATCAACCAAGACCCGTTCAAACGGCTCACCAACAACGGGGATGGGATACAAAGGAGCCGGAGCTACGGTTTGATTTGGTTTTCCCACTATTTGGCACACATGGCAAGATTTAACATACTGCGCCACTTCAGTTTTCAAGCCCGGCCAGAAAAAGTGTCTCAAAACACGGTCATAAGTTTTCCTTATCCCTAAGTGACCAGAAAACGGATTATCATGTGCCAACGATAGGATTTGCCTCCTGTGTGGCCCTGGGACCACAATCTGAGTCACAGTGCACCACTCTTCACCAGGAGAAACGTGCTTTGGCTGCCATTTACGCATGAGAATATTGTCAGACAAAAGGTAACCAGTTGACACAGATTTCACACTATCACTACTCACAACTTGTTCAAACAGAGAGGACAAAGTAGGGTCTTTCTTTTGCTCGTCAACTAAGTCCTGTCGTGACATAGTAAGATGCTTAGCGTTAGAGTCAACAGGTACAACTTCTGCTTTCCCACCCAAAGAGCCAGATTTGAAACAAGCCCCACTCAGAAACGAATCACTCAGATCAATATCATCACTATCCTGTGCTTTCTCGCGTTTTGCAGCCGCGCGCGTAACGGCACAGGCCGTAAACACATCAGGATACTTTTGAGCCAGTTCGTCAGGGTGTGTAGTCACAATAGGGACAGGTGTCACATCTGGGGTAACCAGTACTTTGCCCCCAGCCAGGTCATTTCCCATTATTACCGATACCCCTCCTATTGGAAAAGCAGGACGCACACCAACCACAGCGGTACCTGACCACAGGTCTGAGTGAACTATAATCCTGTGCAGGGGAACCCCAATATCCTGCAAATTAAAACCACGCACAGGGACAGTAGAACCAACAGACGTGTCGCTATTCAGTGGTAAAACCCCCTTAAGAATAAATGACTGCGAGGCTGCTGTATCCCGTAATATCTTCACCGGGATTTTATCACCGCCAACACACAGAGACACGAACCCGTCCATAACGAAAGGTTTAAAGTCAGCGTAATCACACGGTTCCTCCGGCCGAATTGTCTCACTGACATGGTCCACCGTCTTAATCAGAGCTACAGGTTTAGTGTTCTTTTTCTTCAAAACTTGGCAATTAGCAATAATATGTCCTTTCTGTTTACAATAAAAACACGACACATTATCAATAGGTTTAGACTGAAGTGTATCTGATTTAACTTCCATTCCGCTCAGCGTGGACGACCTCGTAACGGGCTCAGCGGGTGGAGATACATATTTCATAGGATCTTTGCCATTACCATTAGCTCGATCAAATTTATTGAAACCAAAGGGGCGCTCCACAAAACAGGACTTATGCGTCAACACATACTCATCCACAAGCACCGCAGCTTTAGACACGTCAGTAACCTTATTTTCGTTTAGATATGTGGCTACTTTCTCTGGGAGACTGTTCCTAAATTCCTCCATTAATATTAGCTGCTTAACTTGAGCAAAATCCTTAACGCCCTGTGAAGAACACCACCTATCAAACAGGATCTCTTTTTCCCTCGCAAACTCAACATAACTCTGATTTTGGTACTTTCTTAATTTACGAAATTTTTGCCGGTATGCCTCGGGGACAAGTTCATAAGCCCGAAGAATAGCACATTTAACTTTATCAAAATCCAAACTATCATCCGCTGACAGTGACGCATAGGCCTCCTGAGCCTTCCCGACAAGAATACATTGTAACAACAAAGTCCACATCTCTTTTGGCCACTTAAGTGTGCGAGCAACTCGCTCAAATAATGCAAAATATTTATCTACATCTTTTTCATTAAATGGGGGAACCAAGCGAATATTTTTACTCACGTCAAACTCCTTGGACTTAGACTGAGAAACATATCCAAGCTCTAGTTCTCGCAGACGGATTTGAGTCTGCTGCTCAACCTTCTTCTGCTCCAACTCGTATTGCAGCTCCTTCTCTTTCAAAGCAAGCCGCTCCAATTCCACCTCAAGTTCCTTCAAACGAATTGCTTCCTCAGAAGCACCAGACGAGGACAAACGAGGACTTTTAGGCAGTACTGAAGGAGGAAAAATGTTTTTCTGAACAAACGCAGTACATAGCTCAGCCTTTATTGTAGCCTTTTTTGCCTGCTTTGATACCGCTACCTTATAATGTTCAGCAACCAATAGCAACTGCTCCTTAGTACACTTATGAAAATCATCTAAAGTGGGCGCCTTCACAAACTCACCTAGGCTAAACTCCATGTTCACACCCAGAATCAGCGCAGCCAAACACAAAAGGCTAATGCACAAACCAGAAAGATATACCCACTCAAGAAAAAATTTTAACCTGAAAGTCCAAGCCAAGCTACTCAAACTCGCATCAACACACGTAACGTCTAGGCCTACTTATGGCTACAACACACTTAGACCATACAAAAAGCAACCAACAAAAGTTACCGACAAAATAACAAAGGTAACTTAACAATAGGCTACAAAATTACGTGCGCAAATAACCAGGGTTTTAATCCCGGACGAGCCCCCATTAAATATGTTACAACCCAAGAGTGCAACATATTTACAGAGAGAACACGGAGACAAAAGGGTATGAGTCAAAACATTGATTTATTTAAGTTATTGTTTTGTTCTGGTATTTTCTTCAGTTCCTCCCATTCAGATACAAAAAACCCGTTACAAAAAAACCCCGTGCCCAAAGTACTAAACAGAAAGAAGGACACAGGTGGTCCGGCCCAACAAAACATAAGGACAGCGTGGTGGGCAGGCCAATCCCTATGGGACCGTAGTCCTGCCACCGCGCTGCTACCCCTACCCTAACGCAAATCAACCCGAAACTAACCCCTAACGAAAAGAAAAAGCGAAAACAGGACAGCCGGTACCACCAGGTCAAACATAAACTAAAGCTAACAAAAAGAGCTACACGGGCCTAACTAGTCCCGCAAAAGCATGGCAAGGAGCCAACAAACGGAGCCCACGGGTGCGAGCTGACGTGTGCGAGCCGGAGAGGCGGAGCAAGGCGAGCTGGAGAGAGAGCGGGCGCGGCGCGCGTGACCTATTTATAGGCTCCGACGAACCCCGAAAAAACACAGACAGTGGCTCCTGACAGAAAGGAAAAAGTACAAAATATCAGCCATAATGCGTAATCAAAACACGAATAATAATAATAATAATAGTAATAATAATAATAATAATAATAACAATAGTGACAATCAAAACACAAGTGCACCAGTACCTAACACTCCTCTATTTATTTATTTTATTGCTTGTGTACAGCACTTTGTCCGACTGCACAGTTTTAAAGGTGCTTTATAAATAAAGTTGGTATGGTATGGCACGAACCTCCAGCGGGCCCGTGGATTGGCGAATAACCTAGGAGTGGGCTTAATGGTGGGTGAACGTGCACGAGAGGTGAGCGGGGAGCAACCGTGGGGCCCAGATTGTCTGGCCTCTATGTTTTTATCCTGTTTTGCATGTGTGCAGACACCGTGTGAGGCTGTGGCTGTAGCCCAGGCTGATGCAGCCGTGTGCCGGACATCTCCCCTCCTCTTTACTGCGGGCCCAGGGGCGTCCCTCTTCGGTGTTTTTATCCTGTTTTGCGTGGATGAATACCCCGTGTGAGGCTGTGGCTGCAGCCCAGGCTAATGCAGCCGTGTCCCGGACATCTCCCCTCCTCTTTACTTCGGTCCCAGGGGCGTCTAGCTTCGGTCTTTTTATCCTGTTTTGCATGGATGAATACCCCATGTGAGGCTGTTGGCTGCAGCCCAGGCTGATGCAGCCGTGTCCCGGACACCTCCCCTCTTTACTGTGGGCCCAGGGGCGTCCCTCTTCGGTCTTTTTATCCTGTTTTGCGTGGATGAATACCCCGTGTGAGGCTGTGGCTGCAGCCCAGGCTGATGCAGCTGTGTCCTGGACATCTCCCCTACTCTTTACTTCGGTCCCAGGGGCATCCCTCTTCGGTATTTTTATCCTGTTTTGCATGGATGAATACCCCGTGTGAGGCTGTGGCTGCAGCCCAGGCTGATGCAGCCATGTCCCGGACATCTCCCTTCCTCTTTACTGCCGGCCCAGGGGCGTCCCTCTTCGGTCTTTTTAGCCTGTTTTGCGTGGATGAATACCCCGTGTGAGGCTGTGGCTGTGGCACAGACTGATGCAGCTGTGTCCCATACTTACTCCCTCCTCTTTACTGCGGGCCCAGGGGCATCTTTCTCCGGTCTTTTTAGCCCGTTTTCACCGGACCCAGACCCCCGTGTGAGGCTGTGGCTGTGACCCAGACTGATGCAGCAGTGTCCCGTACTTACCCCCTCCTCTTTACTGCTGGCCCAGGGGTGTCTTTCTCCGGTCTTTTTAGCCTGTTTTGACCGGACCCAGACCCCCGTGTGAGGTTGTGTCTGTGACCCAGACTGATGCAGCCGTGTCCCGTACTTACCCCCTCCTCTTTACTGCAGGCCCAGGGGCGTCTTTCTCCGGTCTTTTTAGCCTGTTTTGACTGGACACAGACCCCCGTGTGAGGCTGTGGCTGTGGCCCAGGCTGATGCAGCCGTGTCCTGTACTTACCCCCTCCTCTTTATGCCCAGGGGTGTCTTTCTCCAGTCTTTTTAGCCTGTTTTGACCGGACCCAGACCCCCGTGTGTGTGTGAGGCTGTGGCTGTAGCTGTAGCCCAGGCTGATGCAGTTGTGTTCTGGCCAGAACAGAGGACAGCGAGGGAGAGGCTATTGCTTTACGCCCATCACCAATGATGAGGGCTGGGAACACATAAGCGACCTGGAAGTTTATCAGGTGTGGATAAAGCCTTTTGATGAACGTGTTGGCTATACAGGGGAGAGAGATCTGACAAATGCTCATCTAGTAGATTTTCTGTCCCTCTTTTTGGATGATTTGTTTTGGAACCTTGTTACAAATTAGACTAACAGATATGCTCACCAGGTTTTAGCCTCAAACCAGCTGAAGCCACAGTCCAGGTTTGAGTGTTTCCAGACCCCGTGTGAGGCTGTGGCTGTGACCCAGGCTGGTGCAGCCGCGTTCTGGGCATCCCCCCTCACGTTTACTGCGAGCACGGGGGCGTCTTGCCTCGGTCTTTTTAGCCGGTTTTGCGCGCATCCAGACCCCGTGTGAGTCTGTGGCTGCGACCCAGGCTGATGCAGCCGCATTCTGGCCAGCTCCCCTCACGTTTACTGCGGGCCTGGGGGCGTTCCAGTCTCGCTCTTTTTAGCCGGTTTCTGAGTGGATCCAGACCCCTTGTGAGGCCGTGGTTCTATGCCAGGCTCATGGAGCTTGGTCCTGGCTTGAACTTTATTTTAGACGGGGGCAGTCACACGGGGGAGCCAGCCACCAGCAATAAACCTCGGCGCTTAAAGGGTTAATATGTAAATGTATTGTATGAGACTGCAAAAATATTAACATGTTTAGATTTTGTATTTTACTCAACCCAGGTTTACAAAAGGTAATTACTTAGTGTTTATTAGAAATAAAATCCAAACCACAAGGGTATGCTTTTTTCTATAGTAGAGCATAGTTGGGGTTTTATTTATTTATTTTTTATCATTTTATAACCTATGAACTAATTTTGAATATGATGGCAACGACCCAATCCACATATTTGCGTCCTATAGATTTTTTTTTTTTTTTTTACGCTCTCCATGGAGCTAAATAGCGGCACATGTGGACAAGAGGAGAACTGCAGGGGATGCTCTTTGGGTGCTCTCCAGCTCAAACACAGGGAAAACACACTAGAAAGCTCACAAACGCCAGGAAATTAAAATTTTGTGGATATAAATCACCAACATTCACCATTTGGGGCAGGATCAGTTCATCTGTGCACAAGGAAAGACCACCCCTGTCTCCCCCATGAACGGGCAGCGTGGACTGACGTGTAAATAGGGCCGTGTGCGTCACGTGATTCACGTCGGTTTATTGTTGAAGATATCAGCCTTCAGACCTGTCTGTGGTGTCTGCTGGACATACATGATTTATTTGCCTAAAAGTCGATTCCTCCGTGATCCTCTCATCTCTGCGCCTGTGATTGACAGCTCACCCGGTCTTCCCCATGCGACGCAGCTGCGCTAGAGTCTCTCTCCCCCTGCCCCCTTTTTGTCTTTGTGACAATAAAAACCTAGTTATGGAATGTAAATAAGTCTTCTATGGGTGTTTTTTTGCGTAAAACATTAGAAATACTCTCTGAATTCAGCCCGTTTTTTCGCTGATCGGGTGGTAATTAGATGCGCGCTATAAATATAATTAGGTTATTAAAATATACCAAACCTTCCGAATCTATAAAAAAAAAGTCATGGTAAGAGCTAGAGAGATTCCAAAAGTATTGTTAGAAAGGCACTATCGATATCTACACAGAGAAAAAACAGCAAGCTTCTAAATGTGTATGGTTTCAGAGATATTAATATTTTTCTGAAATATATACCCTATTTGCACGGGTGCAATGGTACTGTTGGAGGCTGTTGAGGGCTAGTTTTTTTGTTTTCCGATTTGTCGCTGCCATCACATTTTGAATGTCTTATTGTAATAAAAGGCTATAACAGTTCCCAAAAATATACAGGTAATACTCTTAATGTTGCAGATATTATTAGATTACATTATGTTCATACCTCGAAACATGTTGTCTTTCCACGCCAGGCCACAGAAAGACAGTGGGTCACAATTAGTAGACCTAACCATGCACGAGGTGCATGATCTTGAATGGAATGGCAGCTGATCAGAACAGACAATGAGGTCACTCTTTGTAGTGTTTCCCTTACCAGATCTAAACAATTATTGATGTTTAACATAAAGCAGTACCTAGTATACAGTGTTTATTTTTTATGTTTTATTTTATTTTTTAATTATTAATGATTGAGTGTGTGTGAGCTGAGTGAATCATGTGATGGCACAAACTACCCGTGTGCTCCAAAAAGCCACAATCGTTGAGACTGTTAAATAAATTTAAGTAAATTTACTGCTTTAATGAAGCAGTAAATGTTGGATAAACTTATCACTGAGTTGCTGTGTCTTTCAGTTGTTGTTTTTATTTCTTCTTTTTTATGTTTTATTAGCGCTCTAAAAATGTAGCTTAATGTAAATTTCATATTACATAAATAGAATTGCCGTCGACAGGAAATGCAATATTTGCCATAAACAAATAAATGCATTCTTCCATTCATTTGTTTATTCATTCAATGATTTTATGAGGGAAAAACAAGTCAACATTATCTTACATTATTTTATAATAGCACTGAGACATAATTGAAATAAAAAAAAAAAATGTTTTCCATCTATTTGAAGATCACAATAATTAGAAGCTAAATAGGCCTAATTGAGCCTCATACTGAACCTATTATATAGAAAAATACAAATTATACTTTGTAGTTTGATGTGTATTACATAATACACCATGTTATTGCATATTGAGGAGGAAAAAAAAAATCACCAACCACATTTTATAATAAATTTCTCAAAATGTAACTACTTACTACAAAATGCGTAAAAAGTTTTTACATATTGCGTTGGCTCAGTTTATCACAAAATGTGGCAGTTTGTTACAAAATGCGGTTTTATTACATAATGGTGTGAAAATTTTATTATATTTTGGCAGATTATTACATAATGCGGAATTATTACATGATCATGCTCTACACATGTCAATAATTGCAAAAAAAAAAAAAAATCCATTGAAGATAACGAAACTGCTCATTTAGCCACTAACACAGGAACTGAAGCTTGAGTGTGGGCGCCGAACGTGATTAAACAATTTCCTATCAACAATAAATTTACAAGCTTCTGCTACAATACATAAACAGTATACTTAAGTGTGTCTCTCAAAAATATCCATAAGGATCATAAACTATATTCCTAAAGAAAAGGCTATCAGTCACCAATTAAAAGTTGTATAAGAGGAAGGTTAAAAGCAAAAAATCATTTTAAAGTCACCTGCGCTGTTTGATTAGTGGGTGTTTCCTGTTTTGTGTTTGTTTGAACCTATTGAACTTGTTGATCCAAGTCTAAAGAACGAAGGAAAGTTTGTTCCAGTGACTGTGCAGGTCCAGTTGAGCTCTGTGTGTTTTCTTTGTTTTAATGCTGTGTTGTAGTTGGGTGTGTTTCAGGTCTGACAGGAGACTGTCCAGTAACGTCAGGTGTGGTGTCTGTGGAGAAGTCCGGAGCTAAAGTACTTCACTGTGGTTTTATCACCTGAGGAGGTGTGTCTGATGTTGACATAAGGGCTCTTAAATCATTCACATGTTAATTTACTGGTAATAATCATCCAAAATGTATACAATACAAATAAATGCAGAGGAAGGAATCACGAGAGTCAAAGACAAAAGGTCACTCTTGTGACTCCAAAAATAAAGTGAAGCCCCATATTTTTTCTTCCTGTGTGGCTCAGGTGCACATGATCCTCACATGAATAAAAAAGAGGTGGGAGCAAGAGAAGAGAATCCTGGGTGGTTCTTAGTGAGACAATTATTATTATTATGACTCTTTCTAATAAAAAAAATATATTTGCCGTATTCAAATGTTAAACTGAACACAAAGAATAATCAAAGTGATAAGTTCTTTACAGAATAAAGAAACTCAAGATTTAGTTTAAACTAAATAATACTAAATGTTTGTGAAACCAAAAGATAAGGAAAGTGCTAGGGAGAAGAACAAGGCCCAGTTGTTCCTGAGGACGGTTAAGAAGTGAAAAGGACTGACTGGAAATGTTTTCACTAATCAATACTAACACCTAACTCTTAACATGACTCTCTGAGACCTCAGATTCACAGAGCAACATGGAAACTTGAAAAAGGGAAACTTCAACCACTAACACTTATGGTTTGTAATACATGAGCTGTTCTAACATAATTATTTTCTAGGCTGGTGAACAATTGTTTCAACAGACATTTTACCAACAGGGTCCCACTCTGGAACATTGTGCATTGGAGATCAATGCCAGCGGTTGAATTGACAACGTAATAATGTCTAAGGACAGCCCTTAACCGTCCAGAGACTGTTTATGTTACAGGCAAACACCAAAAAGACTAGGTTCCTGTTGGGATCAGTCCAATCCAGGATCCAGAGTCACCTTGAATGAACACCAGTATCCTTTTGGAAAGTTTCTTAACATTTGAATTGCTAAGTTGAATTGCATTTGCATTAAAGTCTTAAATGCAAGATTTAAGACTTTCAATGTCAATATTGCACTACGTAATCACTTTACATTTTAATGTCTATATTGCCTATTCATTTTATATTTTATAGATTTATATTTTATATTTCTTTAATTCTGTGTTACATTTTCTTGTGTGCTGTGTAATATCTATTTTGCTAGTGGTTGCAGGTAAAATAACAACAAGCAAGCATTTTACTGTGCATTTGGTAAATAAATCTTATCCATCTTCAAGAAGAAAATAGGTAGTAATGTTGATAAATGTTTGGCATGGTAATTTTTTATTTTTTATTTTTTTTTATATACAAAGGTATTTTTGTCATTCTATAGAACCTTTTAGTACTGAATATAAAAAATGAGGAATGGTGCCTAAACGAGATGCTGTTGGTGAACAACACACACTCATGTTATTGCTGTACAAATAGAGAAAGGTGTACTGCAATGGTTTGTTAATGCACCCGCTGGCTTGTCCAACAAACATGAGGAATAACTTTTACAGGTTAACTTTGGCTCATGGAAATCAGATCTGCGTGCTGATGGTGAGTGGATAGCAGAGTGGGAGATAATTAAGAGGTTCAGTATTTAGTTGCTAATAAAGACTCATATTTAATCTAGAAGGGCATAGAAATGTGCACCTGGACATTAATCGTAACCTGTGAGTAGGTGTGGTAAGTTATCTCATATATTTTCACGCTAATGTGTTTACTGTTGCTGCCTACTCATTCATTTTATCATGTGCACAACATCATTTGTTGTTTCAAAACATCTTAACTGGTTTTGGGTTTTGGCATATTATCAATATTTGCACACAGTTTTAATTACTTCACTTGGGGAAGTGTCAATGGTTCAGAAGTGGTTAGAAATAAAACTACAGGAACTAGTAAGTAAAAGTAAATGTTGTAATCAACTATTGCCAAACAGTATTACACATGTAAAAATAAGAGCTACCTGGTTACTTAAACAATATTAAGCTGAATGTATCTCTGTTTCCAGGGGGAAGGAGCCATAGAACTTGGAAAGGTGTGGGTCCTGCTCCCTGACAGTCTGCAGGGGTGTGGAGGCTTACAGCTGAGTCCAATACGACCAGCCTTACAGTACATGCCTTTAAGATTATTTTATTCTAAGATAAAGGATTTAAAGATAGTGCCCTCACACACCCCAATAATGTGTAAACTTACTGCTGCAGACAAAGTAACCTATGATACAGAATTACAAGTAAAATACTAGACCTTCCACTTACTACCACGCTACTCAAGGAGGAACATGTAGAGAACTGTTAGAGTAATTTGAACTAATGCTGCTCTTAGGTTACTGCATTTGAGGTGTGGATTAAGTTTTATGTATTTTACCAGTATAACATGTATGTCTAAAAATCTGTTGAAATAGTGTTCATTACAAATAAAATAAAATAAAATCAATTAATTTAGGCAGATAATAAGCAAAACTTTTGGGTCTAAAAATAATGCAAATAATAAAAGTAGCCTATGAAATAACAAAAAGGAGAAAACAACAGAGTAAAGCCACATCTAAGTTCTGACAGTTATGTTTCTTAACATCAAAGAAATAATTTCTCTTATATTGTTTTATGCAGAGATGAAATCAAATAAAGAATGCCTTTATTTCAGATAAAAGGATAAAAGTGAATGCATTGTGATTACTGTGTGTATGCATTCGTCCTCTGTAATTCATGTAACACTGATGCATTTGTGATTGTGAAATGCTCAATTATGGTCTTAAAAGGAGTATTTGTTACTTTGTAATGTCTGCAAAAGCTAAGGTTAAAAATTAAGTGTTTAAAATCAATTTCAACTTATTAATGTTGAGCTTTGAAGAAGATTGTTTCACCTGAGGAGCCTGAACAAAATGGATTCCAGACGAAGACAAAAATTTCCTCAAGCTTAAAACTAGGATATATTATAAACAAAACCGCTTTAATTTTGATAATAATGATCTGATATTTACAGCAGGAGTTAAACTAAATTGTTGTAAAGTTTGTGGACTTACCCCGAGCTGAGAGACGACAGAGTGAGAGGCCTGGTCCACAACAGTTAGCAGCAGCCGTTAGCATGTTGTTAGCCGTTAGCTTGTTCAGCTCCGGTCGGCTCTGAGATGAGGGGCGTGTTTCTGAACCGTGCATTTGAAAACCCACCCAGGAGCAGTTTAGACGCTGCCCATTTTAGTCTATGAGGTTTTAGTGTAGCTTCGAGCTCAACTGTCAGGAATCTTGGCGTAATATTTGATGAATATTTATCGTTTAAAACCCACATTAACCAAGCTTGTAAAACTAGAAATATCTTATCTAAAAGTGATGCCGAAAAACTGATCCATGCGTTTGTTACATCAAGGTTAGATTACTGTAACTCTCTGCTGGCAGGATGCCCAAATAACTCCTTGAGAAGTTTTCAGCTCGTACAAAACGCAGCAGCTAGAATATTAACAGGAACAAACAGACAAGAGCACAATACTCCAGTGTTAGCTTCCCTTCACTGGCTTCCAATAGAATTCAGAATTAAGTTCAAAATCCTCCTCCTCACTTACAAGGCCCTCAGTGGGAAGGCCCCGTCCTATCTCAGAGACCTCACAGTGCCGTACCGTCCTAATAGAGCGCTTCGTTTTCAAAATGCTGGGCTACTAGTCGTTCCTAGAGTTTCCAAAATTACAATGGGAGGTAGAGCCTTTAGTTACTAAGCTCTTGTTTTATGGAATCAACTTCCAGCTCTCATTAAAGAGGCAGACACAGTCTCTATATTTAAGGTTAGGCTTAAGACTTTCCTTTTTGATAGGGCTTATGGTCAGGACATATAGATTAGCTGTGATTTCTCTTGGCCTACATGATGAGGAAAGGACACATTGAGCTTCTATCCTCTGTTATATATTATTTACATTTCTGCTCAGTTCATTACTGTTTACAAGTTGTTGCTCTTTCCCACTCTTCCCAGATGTCTGGCCGCTGTGACGTCGCAGTGATGACTGGACCTTAGCTGTGGCCCATCGGTGATCCTGTCCCGGCCCATGGACCCATCCTGACCCAGTCCCTCTCACTCAGATGATCTGTTCCTGCTGAGATTACCATGGACTTGATCCTAATTAACTTCATTCACTTGTAGATATAATTGACTATCTGTCAGTGACACATCTATTGCACGGCCTGTCCGTCCTGGGAGTGGATCCCTTCTTCTGTGGTTCTCCCTGAGGTTTCTCTTTTTTTCTCTTTGTTTCTCTTGTTTTTCCTTACCCTGATGGAGGGTCTAAGGACAGGGGATGTTGTCTTGCTCTGCCTGTTGTGCATTTACTGTCTTATGTGTTCATTTACTGTGAAGCCCTTTGAGGCAATTGTCATTGTGATACTGGGCTATACAAATAAAATTGAATATCTATATATATCTATATATCTATATCTCTCTCTCTCTATATATATATATATATATATGCCCAGTCACCTGAATTTGTCACAAAACAGGACATTTAAATTGTTAAAAGTACACATTTAAATAAATTCAGAGTCATGTAACAGAGAATATACAGACAGGTGAGCACATATCTGGCAGGACATCTGTTTAAACTATCTGTCATTAGAGTCCAACCTGTGAGCGTCAGCAGATCTCCCAGTTTTCCCCCACGCCCCCTCTTTTCTGTTACGCCTGTCAATAACCTAATTGCATTTTAAAACTGCAAAAAGACACAAAGCTAAATTTCAAAAGTGTATAGTGTTGAGGACATGTTGTGCTGACACATAGATTATTTATCTGCCACCCAACCTTTGCAACAGTCTCTCCTCTTATGTCCACTCTTTAACCTCCTGCTAATGAACAGACAATGACAAAAAAAACAACCCCACATACATAAAAACAATTAAAAAACAAAAAACAACCATGTCAACAGCATTTCATTTACATATACATTTTCAAAATCCAATATTTGAGAAGCTCTAAATGGTAAATGGCATGCATTTATATAGCGCTTTTCATGCCCTTCTCGGGCACCCAAAGCGCTTTACATCATGCTTCCATTCACACCATTCCCACACATTCACACCTGGGGCAGGTGGAGTGGCGGGCTGCCATACACCAGGCGCTCAAGCCTTCTCCAACCACCACCAAACTCACCTCTACAATCACACACATTCATACACAAGGCGGGTGAGGTGTCTTGCCCAAGGACACAACTACAGTATGAACAGGAGGGAGCTCTACAAACTGAGCCACTTCATCCCGCCTATAAGTACTAACCGTTGAACAGGATTCTCAGTCGTCAATGCTAGTCTCCCTTCTTCTGTCTACTCATCTCCTCTTCTGACTCCTGTTAATGACAACAAATGTTAGTTCAACATTAAAAAGCACACAATTTGTATTTTTTTGTCATTTTTGATTGAAATTCTATTTTATCATTATTTTGATGTTTAATGACCTAATCATTTCCCTGAAAAGTATGTCTGTGTCTAAGTCTTATAGCCATTTTTACAATTTAGTTTTTTAACTCCAATATTTTAAAACACCCAGCACAACGTTATAACTAGCGCTAACTACTCATAGTGAAGTCACAGTGTAAAAAAAACTCACCCAGCCCGACACAACTAAAGTAGACATATACGGTGCACCCAGTCACTGTTTTGGTTTAGTTAGGATTTGCCTGTTTTTCATCATTTTACCGTGGCTCGTTCTTGTGGCAGGCTCCAGGTGAACACGGGGTGACTTCAACCATGGATCTAATACATGCCCCACGGTGAAAAGGTGCCACTTTCTGCCCGCATTTAGTCTGTTTTCCCCCAGTCGCATTCCCCTCTGGCAGCAGTGTGACAATTACCGCAATGCCTCGTACAATCGGGCACACCGTAATAACTTGCAAATACACTAAGTTAACGACTATGGCGCACTTAAAATCCAGTATAAAAACTTTATCAGTTGCTCCAACCCAAGACGACATGTAAATAAATGTATACGGTCAACTGTAGATTACGTAGTATTTTGACTAATCTTTACCTTGACCTGGTCCCATGGCTCACACCGTGAATGCTGCATGTAGCATACCTAGCATACTCTGCAGTGCTAAATCCGCACCAGATAAGCTTAGCTTAGATGAAAACGGGACTGCACACGACTGGGGAAAAAACGTGTGTTTAATTAAAACTACATGTGAAAAATGGAAAGGCTGTAACGAAGTGTATCCAGAACACCAGAGTTAAATAATGCAAATGCATGCTTATGGCCGCAGTACCAACCAACAAGTAGTCTAGTAGCTAATATGTCATTTACCTGACTAATGGACACACGTTTGCTTGTTTTCTGACGAACTGATAAATCTAAAACTTGGTGCTAAGGCTGAAGAGTAGTACTTACCGAATAATTTTAAAAATTGTCTCCGAAAAATCCAGTCTGAGAGCACTGTTCAAGATGGCCGCTTCGCTTGTTTTTTCGCTGTGCTTTCAGGAGCAGGCGCATGCGCAGTAACTAGATTTGCACATTTACAAATTTTATGTGAAATTACTAAACAATTAACATACAGTCATTCAAATTTCAAGCGGTTAGTGTCATAATTAGTCTAATTATATGTGTAGATTTTAATAACAATGAAAATTTGATTAAATCTGTTTAAAACATATATGTTACATTTAATAAGGGCAAGAATCATTTCTTTCAGTGTGGACAAAATGGATTACTTGGAGATCATTTAGGGAACTCGTCGTATCGGGCATAATAATCCTATGTTACGACGAGGTTAAGGCATGGGTGTGCAACCATGACCTTTAGAGCCCTATGGAATACTTCTACACTGGAAACGTTTCGTCACATGGATTCTTTGCCCCTGCCAGTGCCCCTGGAACCTTGTCCCCTTTTCACAAAGAACACTGGCTTACCCCTCCTTGGATGACCAAATGGACGCTTGCCTTTGCCCCACATTGCCCCTCATTACTCTGTCCCATTGCACTGAGGCATTCTCACTACTCAGTGTGAAGAAATGGACTGTCCTTTAATTAGTAACTCGATTGCATCAAGATTTTGTGATCATTTTAATGTCATTGTTTCTGAAGATGTTGTGCCTTCCAGTGTATACCATCTGTATTGGAATGATTGTGAAATTATTTTATTATTGCAGGAGACTTACTTGGCTGCTGATCATCTTTTACGGTCCCCTGCGCCAATTACCGTGGGTAGACATTTGGTGATCAGTGCCCATCGCACCATACTTCTGAAGTGTACAGGCATGTGCTTTTGCTAGAAACAAAATTCATTCAAATTGGGTGATTAGTGACTGATGAGACACATGTCTCAGCACTTTAGGGGTCCCTGGGGTTGGGGTCATTGAAATCGATTAATACAGCCCATATTACTGTAATATTATTTACACTGGTAATTGCTAAGTGCTATAATGCCATGGAAATGATTGAACTTTAATTTATTGAAGATTTGTGTTTTGAGTGTGCTTTCATGGTAAAATTCTCTTTAGGCGTTTATGTAAGGTTAAAACCACTTGTAAAGGGTTTAAAGAGGAAGGAACTGTTAGAGAATTTTTGATCTATTGTTAGGCTGTGATGCCCTGAGACTTGGGCTCTGTCAACAGATAGACTCAGACACCTGTAGGATAACATGTCTCCAACCTCGAGCCTTATCAGCTGAATAATAACTGAATAACATCTCTTTTGTTGTTGTATTGTTTGCGTATTGACCTTCTATGAGGTTTTATAAGCTCTGACCTATGAAAGCATAGCCAGACTTGAATGTTCAATACTATGTTGTGTTGACTCTTCAGCTGTCTCCGGGCCTGTATGTGATGGTAATAAACTTCTCCTGCTTAAGACATCCAGAGTCTCTGCAGTTTATCTATGTGTTCCAATACTTCGCAGCTCTAAGGCAGTAACCCAATTTTCTGACAATAGGCAAACCTAAGCCCTGATGCAGAGCTGGGTCCTTACGCGGAGTATTGTCCTGATGCAGAGCTGGGTCCTTAGGCGAAGGTAAGTCCTGAGGCAGAGCAGAATCCTGATGCAGAGCTGGGTCCTGAGGCAGAGATTTGTCCTGATGAGGAGCTGAGCCCTTAGACAGAGCTGTTTCTTGAGGCAGAGCTGGGTCCTTAGGCTGTGAGTCCTGTCACAGAGCTGGGTCATGAGGCAGTGATTCCAAAGGCAGAGCTGTGTCCAGAAGCAGTGAGTCCAGAGGTCGGGCTGGGTCCTGACGCAATGAGTCCTGATGCAGAGCTGGGTCCTGAGGCTGTGAGTCTTGACACAGAGGTGGGTCCTTAGCAGTGATTCCTGAGGCAGAGCTTGGTCCTTAGGCAGAGCTGGATCAAGAGGAAGAGGTGGGTCCAAAGGAAGAGCAGGGTCCTCAGGATGTGAGTCGTCATGCAGAGCTGAGTCCTGAGGCAGATCTGAGTCCTTATGCAGAGCTGGGTCTAGAGGCAGAGCTGGGTCCTTAGGCTGCGAGTCTTGATTCAGAGCTGAGTCCTGATACAGAGCTGGGTCTTGAGGCAGTGAGTCAAGAGTCAGAGCTGTGTCCAGAAGCAATGAGTCCAGAGGTTGAGCTGGGTCCTGAAGCATTGAGTCCTGATGCAGAGCTGGGTCCTGAGGCTGTGAGTCTTGACGTAGCGGTGGGTCCTTAGCAGTGATTCCTGAGGGAGAGCTGGGTCCTGAGGCAGAGCTGGGTCCCGAGTCAGAGCTTGGTCCCGAGGTGGAGCTGTATCCTGAGGCAGAGGTGGATCCTAACACAGAGCGTGGTCCAAAGGAGAGGTGAGTGCAGAGGCAGAGCTGGTTCCTGAGGCAGAGCATGGTCCTGAGGAAGAGCTGGTTACTGATGCAGAGCAGAGTTCTGAGGCACAGCTGGTTCCTGATGCCGAGCTGAGACTTGAGGTAGGGCTGAGTCTTGAGGAAGAGCTGCTTACTGAGGCAGAGTTGGGTATTGACGGAAAGCGTGGTCCTGAGGTCAGTCTGAGGCGAGAGACAGAGCTGGTTCCTGACGAAGTGAGTTCAGAGGCAGAGCTGAGTCCTGAGGGCGATCTGAGTCCTTATGCAGAGCTGGGTCTAGAGGCAGAGCTGGGTCCTTAGGCTGCGAGTCTTGATTCAGAGCTGAGTCCTGATACAGAGCTGGGTCCTGAAGCAGTTAGTCCAGAGGCAAAGCTGAGTCCAGAGCTGGGTCCTTAGGCGGAGCTGAGTCCTGAGTCAGAGCAGAATCCTGATGCAGAGCTGGGTCCTGAGGCAGAGCTTTTTCCTGATGAGGAGCTGAGTCCTTAGACAGAGCTGTTTCCTGAGGCAGAGCTGGGTCCTTAGGCTGTGAGTCCTGTCATAGAGCTGGTTCATGAGGCAGTAATTCCAGAGGCAGAGCTTTTTCCAGAAGCAGTGATTCCAGAGGTTGGGCTGGTTCCTGAAGCAGTGAGTCTTTATGCAGAGGCTGGTCCTGACGCAGAGTTGTTTCCTGAAGAGGAGCTGAGTCCTTAGGCAGAGCTGTTTCCTGAGGCAGTGAGTCCAGAGGCAGAGCTGAGTCCAGAGATCAGGTTGGGTCCTGACGCAGTGAGACCCGAGCTAAAGCGGAGTCCTGAGGCAGATCTGAGTCATGAGTAAGAGCTGGTTCCTGAGGCAGAGCTGGTTCCTGAGGCTGTGAGTCCTGACGAAGAGCTCGGTCCATAAGCAGTGAGTCCAGAGGCAGAGCTGAGTACAGAGGTCACGTTAGGTACTGACGCAGTCACTCCAGAGGCAAAGTGGAGTCCTGATGTAAAGCAGAGTTCTGAGGCAGAGCTTGTTCCTGAGGCCGAGCTGAGACTTGAGGTAGGGCTGAGTTTTGAGGAAGAGCTGCTTCCTGAGGCAGAGTTGGGTACTGATGCAAAGCATGGGCCTGAGGACAATCTGAGGCCAGAGGAATAGCTGGTTCCTGACGAAGTGAGTTCAGAGGCAGAGCTGAGTCCTGAGGCAGAGGTGGGTCTTGAGGCAGTGCCTAGTCCTTGATATGAAGTAAATATGATGTGACTGTCTATGCATAATGCAATGTTATGTTCCTGGACCTTAGTTCACCATCTTGAGTTGCATATCCTGGCAGTATCAGAGGGTATGTTTTTGTTAAGGGCCTCAGCCCCATGGTGAATTTTAAATCTTCGGACAGTGTGTGTCTTAGGGGCCTTAACCTGAGACCACCATGAGTAAGGGCCCCAGTTAACATCTGGATATCACATCTCTAGCTGCGTCAAAGTCAGAAGAAGGCAGGACTATTATAATATGAGCAGCCCCAATAATGTGCTGCCCCCTCCTTTTCCTCCTTCTGCAGCAGGAGAAGAGCAGGGCTTACACACATACACAGAGATAGGGCAAGCTGCTCCAGCTGCTGAAACATAGACAGCTGTTGTTACACATCATCCTCGCCTTCCAGCATCGGATGTGATTTGGTCTAACCACTAGGACAACCGACAGAGGGACGATGACAGTGTTCTGAAGTTAATTAATGCTCCTCACTTTAGACTTTCACAACAACCATCTGAAATTTCACAATTGAGTTTGAATGGAAAACGTATTCCTTTCCTTGTTGATACAGGTGCAACTATATCTTGTATTAATCAAAAGTACATCACATGCCCTATTGGAAAAGAAACTGTCATTTGTGTCTGTATTTCAGGAGAATCTGTTTCAGTTCCCCTACAGGTAGAATTTGATGATTTGATTATGCAACATCAATTTATTTTGAGTAAAACTGTGCCTTTATCTCTTCTTGGAAGGGACTGTTCCATCACATCGGGTATGTTATGGCAAAAAATGACTCGGGCGCCGATGAGTTTGTGAAATAAAGAATTGCCAGTGTTTTATTTCTTGGCAGAGAAAGTTCCAACCATCCAGTGACAGAGTCACGGTGACAATGAAGCTGGACCCTCCCTGTTGGTTCAGACCAGTATTATATAGGGGTAACATCAAACAAAAAACAAATGGTGGGTGAGGGGAAAACAACAGGGTTAAGGAAGTGTGAAACAAAAGGGAAAACAATAGATGATCATACATTACAAAGAGCTATCGGGGAGGAAAGGAAAAGGGAACTGTTGGGTAGGGGATATGTTAATTAACATGTATGTGCTAATTTGATTCACACTTAGATGTAAAATCATTCTTGAGCAGACCTAAACAGATTATGACATTTGGCTAAAGTAAAACAGATTCAAATAATCTTATAAGAAATGTTAGGTATAACAATTGTATGAATAATACTCCATTACAGGTATATCAGTTGTTTACTGATATAATAGCAAGCAGGGATTTCCATATAGCCACCACCATTTTGGAAGATACAGTATTTATATCAATTTTGTTTTCTGTAAGTGGGGTTAAACAATTGGCCAAATGCCATGCAGCAGCAGCAGCCAAACTGTTGACTTTGAAACCATTTAGCCACCCCTTTTCAGATAAATTCATTGAACCCTCCTCTTTACAGGACACTTCACCATGTTTCTATCTGGCACCTTGGGGCTTCTCTTGCTATGGAGACATAATGATGAACTGATTGAAACTGTCATATGTGCAGTGAGAAATGGATTTGCTGATATCAAACAACTAATTGTATCCTGTGATTTGTATCTTCACAGGTCACCAGACGATAAAGAAGAAAACAAGGATTAAGTTGTGTGGTCATATGGACAGGAACCAGTATATTTCTTTATTAAACCACAATCACAGGTTGTTTTACAACCTCCTTCAGAACTATCAACAGTACCAAGTCAACTATGGGCCTTGCATGCAAACCATGTTGGTTTACTTAAAGTACCACCTTATGAAGCACACATTGATTACAGTAAATATCCAGTGTATGTAAAACAATATCCACTACCACCAGAGAAGATTAGAGGCATGCAACCAGTTATTGATAGTTTGTTAGAACAGGGTGTGATTGTCAGGAGACATTCTCGTTGTAACACACCTATCTATCCAATTCTGAAACCAGGAACAAACTAATATCGATTTACACAAGATTTGAGAAAAGTGAATGAGACTGTTATTCCTCAAGCACCTCTTGTTCCTGGTGTTAATGCCATTCTAACAGCACTGCCACCAGACTCTAAATTTGACACAGTGGTGGACTTATGCTCCACCTATTTTTCAATTCCAGTTCATGAAAATACACAAGATTTATTTGGTTTCTCCTTCTTAGGATATCATTTTTGTTTCAGTCGTTTGCCTCAAGAGGCCAAGTTATTTTTGTTCGGCTCTTAATATGCATTTGGCATCTTGTGCTCCCTGGGGCTTCGACACTGTTACAGTATGTTGACGATATTCTCATTGCCTCCCCCACAGAGTCTGTATTCAAGACACTCTAGCTCTCCTCAAACACTTGCCTGATGATGGACATCGTGCCTCACTTGCTAAGCTCCAGTTCTGTCATTCTGCAGTGAATTATCTTGGCTATGTGTTGAAAGAGGGCTGTCGACACTTGTCTCCAGCAAGAATAGAGACTGTAATGAACCTGAGTCGACCACAGACGAAAACTGAGATATTGTCATTTTTGGGCCTGATGAACTATTCACAACCATGGTTGGCTGGTTATGCTACATATGATGCTCTACTCCGAAAGGCCATTACAAAGGACAAACCAGAGACTGTTCAATGGACTGATGAAATGAAACATGATTTCAGGAACATTAAATATCTGTTGTGCCATGCACCGGCCTTGGGGCTTCCTGATTCCCGTTCCACCTATATGTGGCAGAGGATGGGTTGGTTGCATCTGCTGTGTTGGCGCATGCCCATGGGGGTGGCATGAGGGCAGTTGCATATCATTCCAAAATTTTGCCTTTGATTGTTCAGGGTATGGTACTATGTTTGCGAGCAGTGGCAGCTGCTGCTATAATGGTTGAAAAGGCCCAGACAATTGTTTTAGGTCATGCAACGACACAACTCACTTGATTAACATAATTTTGACCAATATGACTACACAACATATGACGAGTCAAAGACGAAGCAATTATGAGCGTATTTTGACTGGGACACAAAATCTTACCATCTCAACAGCAGCACATGCAAATCCAGCCTTACATTTGAAGGCATTGCTACATGGTAATGTTCAGGAGGAGGGGGACGTTGAAACTACACATGATTGCATAGATTTAATTAATGAGTCTACAAGTGTCAGGATGGACTTACAGCAAACTCCTCTTGAGACAAGTGATTTGATTTATATTGTGATGGATCAAAAATGAGACCAGATGATCAAACCACGTTATCAGGTTATGCCATTGTGGATACTAATGATCAATGTGTTAAAGCTTATCGAATACCAGTTCCTTCTGCTGAAGCTGCAGAGTTGGTGGTATTAACCAGAGCCTGTATGATAGCATAGGACCAGAGGGTTACAATTTATATAGATTCTAAATATGCATTCTCAGTAGCTCATGATTTTGGTAAAATCTGGGAAAACAGGGGATTTATTACAGCAGCAGGAAAAACAATCCAGCATGCAGAATTGATCAAAGAACTCCTAGCAGCTATGATGTTACCTTCTGAGATTGCTATTGTGAAATGTACAGGGCATGCTAAAACAGGGCAACCTGAAGCCAGGGGTAATAATTTAGCAGATAAATGTGCTAAAGAAGCAGCTCTTCAGTCCTCCTATCCACCATGCTTAAATCTCATGTTGCCAACAACTCAAAAGACAGATCCTCCTTTTTCAATTGATGATTTGGTTTCTTTACAGATGCAGACATCTGATTCTGATAAGGAAGTATGGACAAAAAAGGGTTGTCAACAAAACACAGATGGTGTTTGGAAAGACACTAATCAACGTGTTGTGCGACCTAAATAAGCATGTGACCCACTCATAGCTTATGTACATGGGATTACTCCTGCTAATTATCAGGCTATAACCACCTTCATTGCCAAATTGTTTTTCACCATAGGATTAGAAAAGCATGGCAAATGGTATATTCAGCAGTGTTTGGTATGTGCAAGAAGTAATCCTGCAACAAAACCAATCAAACATGAACATTTGCCATTCAACAGTTGCAAATTGATTTTACTCACATGCCCAGAATGAGAGGCTATTCTTATCTTATGATGATAGCTTTTCTAGATGGCCAGAAGCGTTTCCAACACGAGAAAATGCTCAAACAGTGGTCAAATGTTTAATGGAACATATTATTCCGAGGTTTGGAATTCCTGTTTCCATTGACTCTGACAATGGCATACCATTTACATCACGAGTGACAAAATTGTTGGCCACGGCTTTGGGAATTCAATGTAAATTCCATATTCCTTACCATCCACAATCTTCAGGAAATGTGGAAAGGTTAAATAGGACAATCAAAAACAAATTGTTGAAGATACATATGTCCAGACAAATGACTTGGTTGGATGCAGTGCCACTAACCTAGCTATACAAGCTATGCAATGCAAGGTTGCTGGATTGTCCCCACATGAAATATTAAAGGGTCGTCCTTTTCAGCTGGCAGCAGTTATGGATCCAAAACCAGCAGTAGATCTCACCCAATTACAAGAATTACAACAAAAATATGTACACAATCTATTTACTTTAGTTTCAAAGTATCTCCAACAGGTACTCGATTCTTGTCCTGTGCTGTCAGAAAACCCTATCCTTTCAGCCCAGGAGACTATGTATTGGTGAGAAGTCTCAAGCCAAGCCTAGGTGAACCTCGCTACGCTCCACCAGCCAAGGTCCTTTTGGTGACACAGACAGCAGTCAAGGTGGAAGGTCATCTAGTATGGATCCATGCCAGCAGAGTGAAGGCCGCACCAGGGGGAGCAGATTCAACTGGAACAACTTGAGCAACAATCTGACATCACATCTTAAACGTCATGTTGTTCATAATCACATGACGCCTTTATTGATGAGCTGCAGTATAGGTTTCCTGATTATCTTGAGTGCATTTTTTAATATTAGAGATACCTCTCTTGACACATCTAATGAGGATGAGACCACTACTAATCATGCTGCTATCTATAAACGAACTCAAGAACAACTGGAAAGATCACAAGTGCTCTTATGTCCTTTTTCTCAGGATGACTGCGTGATGGTGACTAAGATGCATGCCAAGCGAAGTGATGAGACAGATGATCATACGAGAAATATCAGCACATTGGACCATGTCCCAGTAAACCATTTAGATTTCCAATGTTTGTACTATCCTTTAACAGTGAATGCGACCAAACTATTCTACATTCATAATGTGACGTTTATTATCTTAGAACGAAATGAAGTATTTGTAAAGGTTCAACATCAGTCATTGTTTGGTGAAGAAATTGTTCCTTTTGTCATTACCTTATATGATGCAAAGGAACTCCCATCAGTTGAGTTTTGTAATGCATTATGGAAATCAATGGCACCTAATTTCTTTATTCAATTAGATCATGCTACTTTTGCAGAATTTCAACCTCTTGTCCTTAAAGCAGTCCAAAAACAATCTCCTTTAGTATGTATAAGACCAATTAGCCAGGGAGATATTCGAAGAACGTTTACACGTAATTGTCCAATTCAATTTTTTTGTTGAGTTTTTGCATTCTTTTACCCCTATAGACTGGCAAGGGACCTGCACGCCATATTGGGTTTCAAAGAAGGGCACCAATGTTACACAAATGAATAATCAATCTTCAAATGATAGTACAATTTGGCCTTCACATTCATCAATAGCTGACATTTCATCAACATTTACAGAAATTGATGCTGATGTGATTTATCACTCTAATGAATTACATATAGATCTAGACATAGGGGAAAGCATACTTTCTCCTCTAATCTGTGGTATAAGACAATGGATATGCTTGTTCTTTAGTCCCAAAATCAACTGAAATTGTGTATCCATATGTTGCTACACCCCTCAAAGGACCTCAAGGTCTCCCTACTTTATATATATTAGCCTATCAATATGTTATTCAGACACATCCATATTTGAAGACAATGATTAGACCTATAATGAGAGTTAGCAATGTACATATTGCACTTACAAATACTGATATATATGTTGTTGAAGGGTTGTTACAACAACAATTTACCCAATATGCAATATATTCTAATATTACAATCAGTCAGGAGACAGGAAAAGAACAACACAAATTATATCTTACCATCTTTTTTTTTTTTTTTTTTTCCAAACATTTTTATTTAAGCAAATAGGCATCATAATTTGCACAATTCTTTTTTTTTTTTTTTTAACATTTAAGAACAAACTATAAACATAAGGGCATGTCGGCAAAAAAAAATAAAAAAAATATTTGCACCCACATATATACACACTCAAAAAAAGGTACTTATGCACATATATCAAATATATACATATAACTTACACCAGTATATGAGATTATTGACATACAATCTAAACATCCCACAAAAAAAGTGAACACAAGTAGTTACTATTAATAGTGATAACATGTAAATCATCTTTTGTCCCAGTTACACATTTTATTTTGTCCAGCCAAAATGGATCACCACAGGGGCCCAAAGATCATTGAACTGATCAACCTTCAAGTGGAGCTGAGCTGTAATTTTTTCCATAAGATATACTTTTTTCAAACCATCTTGCCATTGTTGGAGTGTAGGAGGTTGGACTTTGAGCCATGACCTGGTTATCATTTTCTTTGCCACTAATAATAGAATTTGTATCAATTTAATTTCCATTTCGCCCAGGACCTCCCTAGGATGTACCCCAATTATACAATGAACCAGCTCTAATGATAAATCACACTTTAGCATGAGTTGAATTTCCCCCCTCACTCCCTGCCAAAATGTTTTCAGGATGGGACAATCCCAGAAAATGTGTGTATGGTCCCCAATTTGTTTACAATTTCTCCAACACATATTTGACTTGTTCTCATCAAAACTGACCATGGTAGAGGGAGTCCTAAAGAATCTCATCATCACTTTCCAGTTGAATTCTTTCCATATGGGACTATTCGTAGTTTTGTGACCATTTTCACATGCTTTTTTCCATTCTTCATCCTCAATGATTATGTTCCCTTCTAATTCCCACTTTTCCTTTGTAGCAAAAGAATTATCTGACAATTGAGTTTGTAAGAAATTATACAAGTTTGACACAGTCTTTTTCCTATTCTTTTCTTCAATATTCTTAATTAAATAACTTTCTATAGGGGTAGGTAATCTTCTCAAGGACTCCCATTCCTTACACGATCTTATATAATCACGTATCTGTAAATATCGATAGAAATCTGTAAAACACAACCCATGCTTATATTGTAATTGGTTAAAAGATTTCAAGACTTCCCCATCAAACAACTGATCTATAGTTTTTAATCCTTTCTCCGCCCAAGTTGAAAAGCCCGGATCCAGTCTATTTGGAAGAAAATCACTTAATTTAGCTATTTGAAGAGCACGTGAGGTTGTAAGGGGAATTCCCATTTTCCTTCTCACAATAGTCCATATTCGATGAGTGCAAGTGATCCACTCATTTTTTATACTAAAATCTTTCCATTTCTTTTGATCTAAAAATGGTGCAGTCTCCAGGGGAACTGATGGGCTTGCATGGTTCTCCAACTGTATCCAGTTTGTTTCTTCATCTTGAGCCATCCATTCTACCAATCCTCTTAATTGTGCTGCCCAGTAATAAAATTTAAAATTGGGTAAACCTAGACCGCCATTTCCCCTAGCGCCACACAATAGTTTTATCCGAATCCTGGGCCTTCTCCCTTGCCAGACAAATGTAGAAATCATCTTCTCCAGATTTTTAAATGTAGATGGAGGTATCCATACAGGCAAAGCCTGGAAAAGATATAAAAGACGGGGAAGAATGTTCATCTTTACTGCTTCTATTCTATCTAATAAGGAAAGGGGGAGAATATCCCATCGACCCACATCCATTTTTATTGTAGAAATTAATTTATTGTAATTCTCACTATATAATTGAGAAGTCTGAGGGGTAATGATTACACCTAAATATTTGAAACCTTTAATGGGCCAATTAAATGAAACAATTTTGTCCAATTCTTTTGGTTTTTCCCCTACCAACATTAAAGCTCATTTACTCTCATTTACTTTGTAGCCAGAAACCAGTCCAAATTCCTTAAGGCAATTTAAAAGTGCAGAAACAGATGACATTGGATTTGTAATATATAGTATAATGTCGTCGGCATATAATGACAGTTTTATTTCTTTTCCACCAACTGTTACTCCTTGTAGACTATTATCCTCCCTAATCATTTCTGCCAGTGGTTCTATACTAATTGCGAATAGCAGTGGGCTAAGGGGAGAACCTTGTCTGGTTCCTCTTTTTAACCGAAAATCCTCAGAGATGTAGCCATTTACTCTCACTTTAGAAGTAGGGTTCAAATATAGCACCCCTATCCAATCAATGAATTTGGAGTCAAATCCTAATTTCCTTAAAGTATGATTTAGGAACAGCCAATCAACCCTATCAAATGCTTTCTCAGCGTCTAAGCTGAGAAGCATTGATGGGTCTGGTTTGGTCCGAGCTGCAGTCATTATATTTAATGTTCTCCTGATATTATTAATTCCCAGGCGACCTGGAATAAATCCCGTCTGGTCAGTACAAATGACCTCCTTTATGCACTTCTGTATTCTTTTGGCCAAAATAGATGTTAGAATTTTCATGTCGCAACACAATAAACTGATTGGTCTATACAAGGAGCTACTTACAGGATCTTTTCCCTCTTTATGAATTACAGAAATTATCGCTTGGGACCAGGATTTTGGTGGGTCATTTTCATTAAGAGCGTAGTTAAAAGTTCTATGTAATAGAGGAGTAATTTCGTCCATAAAACATTTATAAAACTCACCTGGATAACCGTCCACTCCTGGGGATTTATTATTTTTTAAACCTTTAATGGTCTCTTCAATTTCTTTTTTTGAAATAGGTTCCATTAATGCTTTCGATTGGATTTCAGTTAGTGAAGGTAATGCAATTTTTTCTAGAAATGTTTCAATCTTATTTGCTTTATCAGTAACTTCTGGAGTGTTATATAATGTTTCATAGAATTTAGAGAATGCATCTGCAATATCTTTAGGGTGAGTAACTATTTTTTTTGAGATTGGATGAAAATTTTTTGCTATTGTACGGTTGGCTTGGGCTTTGCGTAATTGAAATGCCAGCAATCTACTAGCACGGTTTCCTGATTCGTAATATCTTTGACTGGTAAAGCGCAATGCCCCCTCTGCTTTATATGTTAACATGTCATTAAGTTCTTGTCTACAGCATTTTACAGCGTTCAAAGTATTTGCATCATTAGTCCTCTTATGCTCCTTCTCTAAATCTAATAATTTTTTTTCCAAGTTTTGTTGTTCCTTATTTCTATCTTTATTCACTTTTGATGAGAGAGCAATAAATTTACCTCTGATAACCGCTTTTGCAGCATCCCATAACGTAGATACTGTAACCTCCCCATTATCATTATGTTCTAAATAATATTTCCATTCTTGCTTAATATTTTGTACAACATCAGAGTTATTGAGGAGGGAGACATTTAAGCGCCAAAGTTTTAAGTTGATGCCTTTATCTAAAGTCAACGAAAGGACTAGCGGAGCATGATCAGAGATCGTTATCGGCTCTATATGGCAACTAGTCACTTTGTACACATCCCTTTTGAACATACAGAACTTATCTATTCTTGAGTAACTACCATATACTTTAGAAAAAAACGTGTAATCTCGTTCTTTAGGGTGTTTTTGTCACCATACATCCACTATGCCCATCTCTTCCATCATACTCCGCAGCACCCTTGATTTTCTTGATATTTGACCCAACTCAACAGGTTGTTTGTCTAACCGATTATTCAAAACACAATTGAAATCCCCTCCTACTATAAGGAGACCCTCTGCGAATGAGGATAAAACAACGGAAATTTCTTTGAAAAATGCAGTCTCGTCCTCATTGGGCGCATACAGATTTAAAACTGATATTTTAATCTCCCCTATTGATCCAACAATCAAAATGTGGCGACCTTCTTTGTCCGTGTGCGTTTTCTCTACAGTAAGGCCTAATGCTCTGTGCACTAAAATGGCAACACCTCTTTTCTTCCCCTCCTTACAAGATGAGCTAAAAACCTGACCCACCCATTCTCTCCGAAGCTTCAAATGTTCCTTTTCATTGAGGTGAGTCTCTTGAAGCAAAGCAATTGAGCAATTCAATTTTTTTAGCTGAGACAACATTTTTTTCCTTTTTATGGGATGATTAATGCCATTTATATTATAACTTACCACCTTGAGACTATTCATATTAAACAATCATATTTACTGAAAATATAACCAGTACCCATCTTGCCGCACGCCCAAAATGAACAAAAAACAATAACAGAACGTATAATCATATTGAGCATAACAAAGACTTTGTGAACTTCCAACAAACCAGTGGTCAGCCCTTGCAAAAAAAACAACCGAAACATTAACACGGGGCGTCCCACTCCCGATGACCTTTGGGCAGAGAGGGGTAACTCTCTGGGTGAAAAGCACATAGTGCAGTGGTAACGATCCCCCAGGAAAACCTGTGGTTGTATTCAGATCGTCGTAAGGCCAAGTTGTTTTTGATTATTCTAGTAGACCGTCCCTCACTCTTTGACAGATCCATTTTAGAACAACTCAGTAATGTATTTTTAGCCTCAAAGTCACAAAACCAAGCTTTTGATAAATGCAGAATGCAGGTCAATCCAAAACGTTCACTCACGCTCTGCAGAGCTCTCCTCATAATCTCCTTAGATAAGGCCCCGTATTTCTGATGTCTTTGGTTGATGCCAATTTCTTCTGCCGCTGGGTTGCATTGTCCAAGCATCTCGGGCCATCTCCATCTCAAGGGCCTCTCTTTCCTCCAGCACCACGTTCACACCCAAATCCTTCAATGTGGACTGTGCTTCCAATAACGACGGGAAAACTTTAGTACCAGAGTCCAGGAAAATCCTCAGCTGGACCGGGTACGGTGACTGCGCCTTGATGTTTTTTTCTTTGAGCTTTTTTATCACTTCGCGGACTTTTTCCCTCTTCCTCTGTACTTCAGATGAGTAGTCTTGGTCAAAGTAAATCCGATGACCTTCAAACTGGACATCCCGATGTTTCCACACCTGTTGTAGTATTGTTTGTTTCACCTGAAAGTCCAGGAAACGGACAATAATAGACCGTGGTGGGGCTTTAGCTCCGGGTTTCGGTCCGAGGGCTCGATGCGCTCTTTCCACTTTAATCTCCAAACCCTCCGGTAGCTTTAATGAGTTTCTCAAAAAGTTTATCACAAAGTTTATCATGTCATCTTTCTCGGAATTTTCTGGCATACCATACAGGCGAATGTTGTTCCTACGTAGGCGATTCTCCATATCATCACATTTGTTGGCAAGAATGGCTTCTCTGCGTAACAAACAGCTTAGCATTCTGCCATGCGTAGCGCGCCTATCCTCCGCAGCACCCACTCTATCCTCAACTTCAGCCATTCTTTGCTCCAAACTGTCAGTACGAGTAGCAATATCACCCAGTTTTGTCTCCATCCTGGTGAAGGAGGCTTTCAAGTCCCGAAATGAGTCCATATTTTCTTGTCGAATTTGTCTCAGTTCCGTTAGCACGTCGTTCTCGGCGCAAGTTCCAGTATTAGCCATGTTGTTAGCTTCTCCACTTAATTTCAAGGGAGTAGCTTCGGCAAACGTTAGCTGCTTTTGCCCGGCTTTACATCGTCGGATTTGCTCACTTTTCCGTCTTTTCTGAACGTTTTTTGGGTCGACATGTTCATTAGGTAATTCCTATCACGTAGTCTAGTATTCATTTATCCATAAACTTTCTCTGAACGGCTATTTCTCTGGATCTGTCGGAGTTGGGAAGTTTACCTGCCGTTCTCGGCCATTGCATAGGCGGAAGTCTCTATCTTACCATCTTTAGTACACCAGAACATTAACCTTCACTAATTAGCTGTCCTAGCTTCTACAAAAAACATTTTTGATGTTCCTATTGATTTAGCAGATGAACGAGTTCAGATATCAGCGACTTTAAATGCTTCTGCTATATTTGATTTCTGTATAGGACAACATTATACAGACAGAACTAAGAAAAGTGTTGAAGTAGGATTTCTTAAAGCAAAGCAATGTTTTAATATAATATCTCCAAAGGGAGATTTCAGCACACTTGAGATAGAAGGTTTAATACAGACTCCAAGTTTCTATTGGTGCTGTGGAAAGAATATTTGGTTAGCCTTGCCTCCTCATTTTGAGGGTTTATGTGGTGCTTGTGCTTTGAATGATCTAATGTATATAGTCCAACCTGTAGACTTCCTTCCTGAGACATCTCTATTTTCAAAATCCAAACATGAAGTGAAGCCATCAACAGAATACATTTCCCTTAAGGTTGGCGATCCACCCAACACTCTATGAAATGTATAATTCATTGCCTCAAGAGTTTAAACCTTTCTCACTTACTCAATTGATCTTTAAATCTCTTATATATATATATATATATATATATATATATATATATATATATATATATATATATATATATATATATATATATATATATATATATATCATATATCCTTTCACTAGAATATGTTCACATTGTATCTTACTGTGTTTGAGTAACAGTGATTATTTGTGTTTACTATGCTATATATGCTTTAATTCTTATTACTTTTGATATAGTTAATCTTATTACTTATAAGTATCCAGCAGTTCAGGTAAACAGGAAGTGGTAAAAATAGGATAATTGAGCCAGGGGTACTTGGCTAAAATAAAAAAGAGAGGATTGATATCAAGTAAATATGATGTGACTGTCTATGCATAATGGAATGTTATGTTCCTGGACCTTAGTTCACCATCTTGAGTTGCATATCCTGGCAGTGTCAGAGGGTACGTTTTTGTTAAGGGCCTCAGCCCCATGGCGAGTTTTAAATCTTCGGACAGTGTGTGTCTTAGGGGCCTTAACCTGAGACCACCATGAGTAAGGGCCCCAGTTAACATCTGGATATTACATCTCTAGCTCGTGGTTGTTTAGAGAAGAGTCCCCTTTTTGAAATGTGTCAATTTGAAGGCTTCCGTGAAGAGGTCCCAAATAAGAAGACAAAGAACTGTTATGATAACGTGAAGCAGATGTGGTCTTGGGGACTATTTAAACTGTTGTACACTGTTGTTCATGTTTAGAACCCTGCATGTTGGTCTCTGAACCTCTGGATCCAGAATAAATCTGTGTGAACCAATCGGTCGACCAGTGTCATTTTTGGCTGGCTCTCTCTTTGCTTGACTTCAGTCCTGAGGCAGAGGTGGGTCTTGAGACAGTGCTGAGTCCTGAGGGAGAGCTGGGTCCTGAGACAGAATGGTCTCCTGAGGCAGTGGTGGGTTCTTAGGCTTTGAGTCCTGATGCAGAGCTGGGTCCTTAGGCGGAGCTGAGTCCTGAGGCAGAGCTGTGTCCTGAGGGAGAGATGGATCCTAACTCACAGCATGGTCCGATGGAAGAGGTGAGTCCAGAGGAAGAGCTGGGTCCTGAAGAGGAGCTGAGTCCTTACGCAGAGCTGTTTCCTGAGACAGGGCTGGGTCCTTAGGCTGTGAGTCCTGATTCAGAGCTGAGTCCAGAGGCAGAGCTGAGTCTATAAGCAGTGAGTTCAGATGCAGAGCTGGGTCCTGAGGCAGAGCTGGGTCCTGAGGCTGCGATTCATGATTTAGAGTTGAGTCCTGACACAGAGCTGGGTCTTGAGGAAATGAGTCAAGAGTAAGAACTGTGTCCAGAAGAAGTGAGTCCAGAGTTCAGGCTGGGTCCTCAAGCAGTTAGTCCAGAGAAAAAACTGAGTCCTGATGCAGAGCTGGGTCCTTAGGCAGAGCATTGTCCTGATGCTGAGCTAGGTCCATAGCTGGAGCTGAGTCCTGATGAAGAGCTGGGTCCTTAGACGAAGCAGTGTCCTGAGGCAGAGCAGAATCCTGACTCAGAGCTGGCTCCTGATGCAGAGCTTTTTCTGATGAGGAGCTGAGTCCTTAAACAGAACTGTTTCCTGAGGCAGAGCTGGGTCCTTAGGCTGTGAGTCCTGTCACAGAGCTGAGTCATGAGGCAGTGATTCCAGAGGTAGAGCTGTGTCTAGAAGCAGTGAGTCCAG
The DNA here is from genome assembly GCA_036850595.1 of Rhyacichthys aspro. Taxonomy (NCBI): domain Eukaryota; kingdom Metazoa; phylum Chordata; class Actinopteri; order Gobiiformes; family Rhyacichthyidae; genus Rhyacichthys; species Rhyacichthys aspro. Next base: position 91,802 of record CM072154.1, read on the forward strand.
AGGTTTTGCTGAGTCCTGAAACAGTGTTTCCTGATGCACCGCTGGGTCTTTTGACGGAGCTGAGTCCTGAGGCAGAGCAGAATCCTGACGCAGAGCTGGGTCCATTGACAGAGCTGTTTCATGAGTAGGAGCTGGTTACTTACATCCCTGACTCAGATTGGTGTTTGAGACTAATCTGGCTCAAGTCAATGCAAATCCACATCCCTGGCCTCATATGAGTCTGTTTTGGCATTGTATGAGCAGAGACAGGTATTTGTGTGATTTGTCCTGAAAACGGTCTGTTTAGCCCTGAGAAGCCATTTCCATGTGTCTCCAGTTGATATAGTTGTGTTTGAGCAGTTTGGGGAAGGTTTCATGTCTATAATGTGAAAAGGTCAAAAACGGCCTTCTTTTGAGCTAGAAATCACTTTGCAGCAATAAAAACTAAATTGTGTCTAACTTTTGAACCCAAGGTGCTAGAGAGGTGATTCCAAGTTCTTCTTGTAGATTTCACCCAGCCCTACAAGGCACGGACAATTTGGTTGCAATTGGAGCTTTAATTTGTCCACAGCAAACAAATTGGTGTTTGAGACTACTCTGGCTCAAGTTAATGAAAACCCACATCCCTGGCCACATATGAGTCTGTTATGGCATTGTATGAGCAGAGCCAGGTACTTGTGTGATTTGGCCTGAAAATGGTCTGTTTATTCCCGAAAAACCATTTCCATGTGTATCCAGTTGATATAGTTGTGTTTGAGCAGTTTGGGCAAGGTTTCATGTGTATAATGTGAAAATGTAAAAAACAGCCTTCTTTCGCGCTGAAAATCATTTTGCAGCAATAAAAACTAAATCTTGTCAAACTTTTAAACTCAAAGTGATAGACAGGAAGGAGCTTTAGTTTTCCACAGCACTCAAGTTGATGTTTGAAGCTAGTCCGACTCAAGTCAATGCAAATCCACATCCCTGTCCACATATGAGTCTGTTATGGCATTGTCTGAGCAGAGCCAGGTAGTTGTTTGATTTGGCCTGAAAATGGTCATTTTAGCCCTGAAAAACCATTTCATTTGTTAATGTGTTTAAAAAACAACAAATAATTTGGTGGGAGTGTAAAGGACAAGAAAGTCAAGCTAGTTATAATAATATAAAGTTACGGTATAAATGCTTTTATTTTGGTAACTTCCTTTGTGAGCGGACGTTTTGTACTGAAAGAGCGTATCTGAGTGTATACTATCGACTACTTGATACACAAGACGGTACACAAGGCAAAAGAAATACACTCATAAAACATTAAAAATACAAAGGCTACGATCAGCAACGGTCAAAAGGGGAACATGGTTATTTAATTTACATGTACTAAGGATGTGTTTATCTAACTTTGATGATAAGTGAAACCTTATAAGGATAAGCCAATCAGTTATATTGATATAAGTTACGGTAATGATTATTATTAAGGTTACTGATTGTCTTTATTGTTGTTTTGTTTTGTACCAGCTCTTACGTTGGTTTATGACCTGCAAAAGTTCATTAAAGAGTCATTGAACCATCAGTACCGGCCTTCTTCCTTCGATTGGTAGCTACAAACAATTAGCAACATGAACATGCATAGTGTTCTAATATTCAACAAAACATAAATAATAATTCATAAAGAATCAATTACAAGGGCATTACAGTGTATTATAATCAGGTTACATAATGCATGTCACATTATCATCACCACGGCGTGAACAGCACCAATTTAAACCACCAGGCTTTTAATTGGCCACCAGGCAATTTAAAATGGCTTGGGTTGGCTGAGATGTGCAGCATCAGGCAACAGTAGGTAAGTTCAACCATGTATGAATGGAAGAAGCTAACGCTCTCAAGTGTGCGCTGTTTGGCATATTAAAGTGGCAGGAAAAGGTGAAAAAGGGTGTTGTGTCATGTGCGCATGAATGAAACAGCGCGGTAAATGGGGAATCGGGGTACAATAATTCAAAATTCTTGCTATGCAAGTTCATTAACGCCTAAATCAACAGTATGCACAGTAAGTATTATTTCCATTTATGGCTACTTCCTTTCTTAGTCCAGAGGGGTTGCTGTGTGTTTTAAAAGACAATCCAAACACACCCACAAATATATTCCAATGAAAATTATATTCTTCAATATCTCATATACACCAATTTTTCAATTAGATGTATTAATGGGGTAGAAAAAGATGTTTTAGATGATTTAGATGTATGTATTATCCTTCTCTCTAAACTCCAATATTTTACAAAAGACACTTAATCAATAAAGCCAGAGCAAATTTCAGCTAGCATTAATATAGCTTTGATTTATGATTTTTGTGGATGCATAATCACACTAATCATTAAGTTGGATTGTTGGATCCGGGTAAATTTAAAATAATTACAGAATTGGGTAATTACAGTTTAAATGTGCATTTGGAGCACTTCTTTTCTTTTTATTGGCCAAATATATGGACCAGATTACCGTATTTTCCGGACTATAGAGCGCACCTAAATATAAGCCGCACCCACTAAAATTTAAAAGAAATATATATTTTGTCACATATAAGCCGCACCGGACTATAAGCCGCCGATATCCAGGCTGAGAAATAAGATACTTACACTTACATTCCTGCGCACTTTTAAAGCGCAACTGCGCAACTATTAAAGTCGCTTCATTCTCCCGTGCACTGAAACCACAAGTCACTTTTCATCTTCCTCCTGAGCATTGAAACTACTGAACACCAAACCACTGTCACTTCATTTGTTTTCCATTATGAGGGGATGAGGGTGTAAAAATATTACCGTATTTTGCTGTTGTGCGTCTTGGGTTGCATGCGCTAAGAATAAAAACTGGCGCTTTCTTGTTTGTACTGACTACCGCTGCCTCGTTTGTCTCGTTTTTGCACTTCCTGCTAGAGCGCCCCCCTGAGGGCTGAAGAAAAATTCATAGAAAAGCCGCATCTCTGTATAAGCCACATGGTTCAAAGCGTGGGAAAAAACTAGCGGCTTATAGTCCGGAAAATACGGTACCTCCTTATTTTGTATTTGTGAAATATGCTCATTAAATGATCCCTTATACATAGTATAATCTATTGAGTATTTACCTTGTCAGACCAGACAGACAATGGAATGTCTTTCAAGTTTGTTTGATAGGTAAAAGACATTCAGTGGATTCTTCAGTCTTTGCCTCCATCAACAGGACACCGTTAAAGCAGTCATTACATTCTGAGAAACTTTGGAACAAACAATGCTCATGTAAGGAATAAAAGGGACAATAACGACTTTTCTTCCAACCTAACAGATCTTCAGGATCCTAGCAGATGTGAGACTAATTAATCTATGGTCTGCTACAACTTAATAAAAATGAATTAATAAAAGTGTCATTGCCATTCCCACTTAGAAATATAAAAACGCCCAATATCCTTTGTTTGTGGCTTAGCTTAACTTCCTTACTACCTACTTACTTACTTATTTCTTCGTTTTTGTCGCTTCTTCTCGTTACTGCTTGTTTTTATTTAGCGGTGAACGTTTTGTTGCGGAATGCTCATCTCCAGGACACATGTTTTGTGGGCTTATTATCTGAGCGCATCCTGCTACTTTGTAGTTGTCCGCTGTTTTTTTTTTCTTTTGATATACTTTTCCAGTCCACTGTTTTTACCAAAGTTACTCCAAGCCTAATTTGAACTGTAATTGCTGTCGAACCTCGATTTACTACGCCTGACACCATCCATTGACCTCCAAGGGCCTGTGTCAAGAGACTTTAACTGGGAGACCAAGCCATGCGGTCTCCAACTGAACAACACCGCGGAGCTGTGTTCCCGGTCGTAGAGCCAATCCAAAGGATTCCTGGACCCGAACAACGCCGGTGGCCTTCAGATGTCGTCCCTGGAGCATCCCTCTGGTAACGTTGTCTTGGGAAACCCAGCCTCTCGTCCTACCTCCACTACGACCAAAGTAAGCCCTCACAGTTGACATAAAATTGGCGTCTTAGCAAATACGGCTATCTGTTACCACTTTAAAATAGTCATTCCTTTTCGCTCAACCATAGCTAAATACTGAAACCTAGTCTTGTTTTTGTTACAATAAGCTTCATTACCAAAATCCATCCCTTGTTAATCATATTATCCTGCTCAATAAACCATATTTAATCTTATGTCATTGTAAGGTTGTTTTTACCAATTAATGGGTTCTTACACTTGATAAAAGTTCTTCCCCTTCAGATCAATTAAATATCGGCCATTAATTTGTTCTTGACGTAATCAAGTGGTGCCCCAGGATTGTTCAAACTAATTATTCTCAGAATTAAAACCCTACACCATGAAGCTAAAGAGCCTGCAAAAAATCAGAACCGACTAACTTCCCCAAGCGCTTGCCACTTACTTTTGATCTCCTCGCCCGTTGCATCCATACACTCTTCTCAGGCTGCTTTTCTGTCACAGTTGACCTTACCCTCCAGTGCGTTTCTCCTTTCCCCTTTTACGGTTTTCTATGCCGCTGCGAATTCACTCCCTCTTCCTCTAAATATAACCCTTTTATTCCTCCTAGGCTCTCCGATCTCTCCACCCATACATCTGACTTCCTCATTTTCACTCAAAAAGCAAAACAGACCAATTAGGAATCTCATATCACATCTGCATATTACGTCTGGGCTCTATCCACAATCCTTTCAAACCTCTAACAGCGTACATAACCTTCAGACATTCTGCCAACACCTCCCCTCAAGACCCTCTCTTCCTCACTGAAACAAGATTCTGGTTTAGCAAGCACTTCCATCAAATACTACACATGTCCGGCATTTAAACAGAGCACTATTCTATTCATTCATTCTGCATTGGATCAGGTTCTACCGCCGCAAGAGCAGGTATCCCAGACCACAAAATTCATGTACTCTTTAGTTGGTCATCTCAAGCTTATCGCACATACATTTGCAATAATCTCTTTGTGGGTAAAATTGTTTTAACTTGAAAATCACGTCTCTGCCCTTTTGTCAGATACTTACCTGTGTGCCTTATCCATATTGCCACCTGGTTTACAATATTTCCTGAGACATGCCCTCAGGTGGCGTAGTTGGATCCATTATTCATCCATAATCTGTTAATTTTAGCTACTACATAAGTAAGCTCCCGCTGCTCACACCACCACACTTGTTTTTTCTTTTCCCTTGCTGTGTCCTCGCTTCTCTGCATTTTAAAGTTTGCACTTGCCACCACCTTTCAGGAGTTAGAAAGTTCAACAAAGTCACCTTTTAAATACTATGTTCACCCAAAAAATCTTGGCTTTTAGGGCAAGAAATACAGCATTTTTTCTTAGGCCTCATGCATGCCAGCTCATTAGACCTGAGACACACCCATTGCAATGTAGATGAAAATGCAGTAAAAGTTGAACTGTAGATGTTTTTAAATATGGGAAACATATTTAAATCAAATTATTGAATATAGATTAATTTATAATCTATCATCTAATCATCTATATTTATTTCAAATAAAGCTTACATAGCCTCGTCCAAAAAAATAAAATAAATCTCAGCTGTCTCATAAATAATTCAGTCAGCAGTGTGTTGAATACTGGTTTTGAAGCAGATGTGTTCATAAACTGAAGTTTTATTCAGCAAATGCATTCAATGCCCTTATCTGCAATCAAGGCCAGGAGCAGTTCATCTCAAATGTACCTAATGAGTCAAGACGAATTTATTAATTTAATGTACAGTGCTGTTTGCCCCCTTCTTGATTTCTTTTTTTTTTTTTTGCGCATTTGTCACGCTTAAATGTTTCAGATTATCAAACAAATTTAAATATTAGACAAAGATAACTCAAACACAAATTGTAGAATTATGATAACTACAGAGACAAACTTTTTTTTTTTTGCTTTTTTCTATAGACACCTAACATTTACTTCATGGTGGTAAAGTCAAATTTACTTACAATGTCTTTAATTATTATTATTATCCCTTACATTCTGAGGTCCTAAACATGCACAACAAGTCACCAAATTTCGCACAAACACCAGGCCTGGTGGAAAATATTTATTTTGCAACTGTTACGGGTGGCTCAGTAGCGCCCTATTTTCACTTTAAAAAAATTTGTTGGAACTTACACATAAATTGCTTAATTTACCGTTTGAAGAAACATCTTTATGTGATCATGTTAAATGTCACCTACTGATGGCAGAATTAAGATTTTTTTTCTTTTTCAGTTCCGCTATTCCAATATGCATCATTCCAGTGAAATAGGTGTGAATCATCTAGACAACCTGAGATTACACTTTTCTTTTCAGTTTTTGTATAATAAACAATGTTGCGTGGTACTTCAGCCAATGCCAGAAAATTGAGAAATAGCATAATTTCAGGTGCCAACATGACAGTCATGAGCAAGAAAGTTTTAAAAAAATGCAGGCCCGCCACCAGCTTTAACCTACATTCACCAAACCTGGTACAAATATGACTCTGATCCAGACATACAAAAAAAAGTGTCTTTGACTGACTGATTTTCACAAGATTTTGTCATAAGATAAACAGAAGTCATGAGTTAAACACAGTTTTATGGTAAAAATAATACATTTGTCAAACTTACAGCCACACAAGGAGGTTTCACATAGTACACATATGCAACATATAAAATAAAGTTTCTTAGATCCATACTATATGATGCACAGGAAGTTGCAAGGAGTGAAAGGGTCCGCTATCACTGGTTGCAGTAATATGTGGTCTTCTTGCCCATCTACAAACTGTACAAATTGTATTAAACTCATATTTTTAAAATCAGTAGATAAAAGATAAATGTTACGCTACTTACAACAGCAGTTTGCAATTAACACAGAAGAAACACAGAAAGAATAACAGGCTGGGTTCTTCAAGAATCTTTATTGATGCTGGTACTATATGTACAATACTCAATAGTAGACAGACTATATTCAAGTACCACTGACTCCACACATTCAATATTCTGGAAATAGAACATTGCTCCAATCTAAACATGGTATGAGTGTCTGTGACAAAAATTGAACTTTTAATTTTGAAAAAAAAAAAGATAACTGAATCATTTTAAACATGAATGCGAGTCCAGTGTTGTGCAATTTTTCCGTTTTAACAAAGTCTCGTGCTTTCCTTACCCTTTAAAAGCGCAATAATATAAGAAATCAGTTGAACATTAAAAGTATTCATTCATACATCCTGTACTTCCAGATTAGTTTTAAATCCACAGTAGGAAGACCTGTCAGAGTCTTCTATGTCTACAAAGAGAGATGATCGACAAACTGATCCAGTGACAGTTCTGAGGTCATAGCCTCTTAGGCTTCTCGAACTTTAGCGGCGAGCACATAGTTCTCTTGTCGAATGGCCTTGTAGTCCTCTAGAATTCTCTCTAGGTTTGCCATCGTTTTGTTCCCATTTTCTGTCTCAATCTGTGGACACATTCAGATTACAAGTTTAATTCTTCTTTAATAGATTGGAGAAGACTTATCAAAGCACTATGCAGAATTTATAAATTCAATTAATATACAACAAACTAAATGTTCCCACTTCATTCATTTGTATTATATATTTGGGGTGTTGTTATGGCAACACTGTCGCAGGTAGTAGATTGTAATAGGTGTTTATGTTCAGATGGCCATTAGGGATGTGTGTACCAAATTTCATTTGCCTACAACAAACTAAGTTTGAAAGTCCCATAAAAAATTTGTAAGGGGCGGGGGACACTCTATGGTGGCAAAGGTATAAGATGTGTCTTGGTGTGCGCTCCTACTAAGCCTAGTTTGCTTTAAAAAGTTAATAATTTCTTTCTTTTACTTGGACATGAGTTTGACCCCTTAAGGATGGCTGCGAGTTTATGCAAATATAAGTACACCGGACCCTCAAGCACCAAGTCCAACACCTCCTCAGACCAGAGTACATCTAAGGCCCAGGTGACCCTTCTCCGCCCTCCCTGGGGGAAAAGTGACTTGGAAATCAGGTTTGAAGTCCAAAATTCTCAAAGCGCAGAAATCTGATATACAGTATCAGCGGTGATTAAGTCAGAACTGAAGAATGCCTTTGCAGAAGACTTCGGCTTTCTCAAAAGCGGTGATAACACAATTTGCTTTATTCACCTGAAAGGAAAATGTGAGGATGTGTAGGGCTGTATATGGAGGTGTGCACACTGGATGCCGGGTCAAAAGATGCTGACTGGCAACCAGGGGTAATTGTTACTAAATTACATCACTACCAAGATTGCGCAGAGGTACTGCTGTGGGCACGAACCCGTGGCCCTCTTCACTTCAGCGGTGTACAGGTCACCATGCATCATGATTACACTTCAAGTGTGGCCAAGGCTTGGGCGGCATTTACAGATGTGAGGAGGCTTCTTCGTGACCTATGGTCTACTGTTTCCAGCTTGGCTTCGAATCATATTCGGCGAAAAGGATAACGAGTTTGTTGAACTGGGAATAGCCATAGACTTCATGAAGAAAAACATTCTTTCAGCAACAGACGGAGGAGAGTAAGTAGGACTGATTTCTTTTGACCCTTGTACTGTCTACTACATTTCTCAATATAAACATTAAATGTGTTTTTGTTTCTTCTTCTTCTTCCTTCTTCAGCGGGAGTATGCCGGATCTGTCTACTTTCTGGATGTTTTTTGCCAGATGTCTATATGTAATGAAATTGCTGGAAATCTCTGTCTGGAAAAAGTCTGCATATTTAAAACAAGTTGTCAATCATAACATGGCCAACGTGAACAGTGTTACAGCTTTACTGGCTGTCCCGTCGAGTTGGAATGTTAAATCCCTTAACAGCCAAGTTAAATATAGGAGAATTATGACCCACCTTAAAAGGCTTAATATGGATACTGTCTTTCTACAAGAGACCCACGTATCCTCTTCAGATAACTTGCGTCTTAGTAAAAAATGGTCTGGTCAGGTGTTCCAATCTCTGTTGGACGATTTGTAGTGGTTGTGGGGAAGCTATACTTCCAGTTATATTAGCCTGTGTTTATGCACCTAATTGGGATGACAATTTGTTTTTCAACAATTGCTTTGCCCATCTTTGCCAAATATGTCAACACATAGCCTTATAATTGGAAGTGACACAAATTGTGTGCTTTCATCATTGGATTGGAGTGTGTCTGGAAGGGTATCTCTACCTAAGTTTACCCAATCAATTAACTTATTTCTTGATACGTACGGTGTGGCTGATGTATGATGTTTCCACGACCCTAATTCAAGAACATTTTCGTTCTTCTCTCCAGTTCCTAAAACATATTTGGGAATTGATTCTTTTTTATTTACAAGAGAATCCTACAATTAGTAAGAGAATGTTACTATGGGGCTATAGCCATCTCAGACCATGGGGGCCTCAGTATGAAATTGTTTATTCCAATTAAACAGCCCACATATCAATCCCCTACTTCTTTCAGAAGAGGATTTTGTTTATTTCTTATCAAAATTAAATTATTTCTTGATTTTAACCAAACCCCTGGGAATATTGCTCTCCATTGTGTGGGAGTCATTAAAGGCTTACCTGGGGGCCCAAATGACTTCATATTGTGCCAATACAAAAAAGAGGAACTCCAAACATCAAAAACAGTTAACAGATGAAATATTCGAAGTGGACAGGGAATATAGTCATTCCGCTTCACCAGACTTAATCACAAAATGTTTGTCAATTCAAACAGAATATAACACTCAGTCTATCCAACAGGCTGAATACCTCATATCCAAATCAAGATGTGGTTAAAAATGAACATGGGGAAAAGTCAGGGCATTTACTCACTCATCAGTTATGCCAGAGTTCAGCTAATCAATCTATTCCAGCAATAAACAATGACCTATCACTGTTAGACTTTGCTAACTAACTACTTACTATTTTTTACAGTAATTAACCACAAAATACCCAAGAAACCTACCGTAATCTATCTTTGTGGTTAGATACTGTAATTCGCAATGCATTGTGGCTATTGTACATTTATTTACAGTAACTATTTTTTGAATTGTGGTAATTTATCACAATTTTGTTTTTGCGGTAATCCTAATGTTATTGTAATTGACCTATAGCCTATAGTATTGTGTGTGACAACAGACTGTTAGTGCAAGCTGTTACTAAAATAATTATAATAATGAAAAATATAGAGTTTGCAGACACTTTTTTAGGTTAGTATTGGGAAGTGTTTGAAATGTGTAAATCCTCCGCCCTTCATGTGTAACTTCATTAGTTGCACCTTTTCACACATTTTCAATTGTGTAGCTACAGCAGTAGGTTTGCTTGTCTTATTAGGCAAAAAGACTAAAATATACAATATTGTATATTTTAATTATTGCTCTCCTATCAGATATTTTATCTATTTTTATTTATTATCTAGTCCTATTTTATTTGCCCAGCATTTTTAGTAGTAGTAGTAGTAGTAGTAGTTGTAGTAGTAGTAGTAGTAATAGTAGTAGTTATAATAATAACAATAATAATAATAATAATAACAATATAATTAATAATGCATTTTTAAACAATACCAATTTTTTTAAGGTCTACCCTACTCAGTAAAATAATAAAATAAACTAAATTAGATAAAATACATGTTTATAATTACAAAACTCTAAATTTATAAATTAATAATTTAAACAAGCAGCTATTGTTTGCATTAAATACCGCTTCAATTATTTAATTTTTACATTATATGATTATATATTTGAATTTCCCACACCGTCCACTTTTGTAATTATTAATTATTATAAATTATTAATTGTGTATTACACTGCGCTGTCAGTAGTCAGTCCAAAGGAAGTACGGTCTGCAGCGTTTAACCTGAGGAGGGCAGCACTAATGCGGTTTTACATGTGTTTTACACCATATTTATGGAATAAGATGAGTTTTTCAAATTTTGTCAAAAATAGGACTATAAACTATACACTGTATTACTAAAGCCCCATTTATACAGATCATCAGCTGAAAAAAAAAGTTGTTTTAGGGTTTAGTTACACTTTAAGGAATGAAGAGGGCAGGTCTTTTTGTTTTATTCTCATTGCGGTTAAAATATGATATTATGTGTTTAGTTCTGTCTGTCAAACCAGTAGGTTTGCTGAATGTTATAAAAGCAATGATTTGATAGCTTTCATTTTTAAATTTTCCCTTCAATACTGTGGAGCGTAATCATGTTACTGCTTAAATCATATTTACTGGTGCTTGTGCTGTAGAGCCATCTGACCGTCTCATGACCTCTCACTTTTGCCCCTTATTTTTTTGCAGCTCTGCTGAGACAGGTCCTGACACGGAATGGTTCAACATGTGTTCTTAAGGTTTTCTAAAATACACACATATGTTATATTGTGTATTGTATATTACATATATGTAATATAGAATACTGAATAATGAAGTCCTGGTTTAGTCCTGGTTTAGTCCTGTATGAAGTCCTGGTTTAGTGATGGTTTAGTCCTGTATGAAGTCCTGGTTTAGTCCTGGTTTTAGACCAATTTGAAAACAATTGTTTTTGATTTATTTAAAATGAGATTACCTGTTAAACTTTTTTTTCCCTACTTTAATAAATATATACCAATTTTAATCACTGTTGTCAGACTAATAATTTGTTCATAGTTAAATGCCATACTACTATATATACTATATATATAATACTATACTTCTATATTGAAGTATCAATTACATTTAGAGTAGAGCTGTAACCCTGTAAAGCACACTCATAATAATACGTTAGGGTAGGGCATGTGTAACTGTAGAAAGCACTAACAGTACTGTGACCCTAATTTACAGTAAAGCTTAGTTAGTGTAATGTTAATTTACAATAAAGCTTAGTTACTGTAATGTTAATTTACAGTAAAGTTACTGTAAAAATACAATAAAAGGTCAGTGAAGGCACAAAATGTTATGACAATAAGGACGTTAAATAATGCTGCATTGACCAATCCATCTGATCTAGTGAATTTTTTTTTAAATCAATCAATATTCCTTCTTTAGATTCTCATCTGGCCAACAAACTAGAATAAGACATTTTGGTTACGGAAGGAGCCTCTGCCATCAAAGCCATGCAAAGTGGCAAATCTCCAGGGCCTGATAGATTTCCTACTGAATTTTTAAAAAACTTTTCCTCGATTATTTTAAAAACTTTTCACTGTTTAATTTTTTTTTTTATCAGTGTCTAAAGAATCTTTCCCTACAAAGTCTTTGCCATTGTCTATATGCCAGGCTGTCATCTTGTTTCACCTGACCAGACTGATTTTGTGAAAGACTTTCAGTTGTTTGTTAACATCAGGCAGCACTTAATATTCTTTATGCTCCGACTCAACCCAGCCATTAGAATGATGAAGTAATTCTTTCATTTGACGCTGAAAAGGCGCTTGACCGGGTTGGGTGGGACCATCTGTATAAGACCCTTGAAATGTTCAAATTTGGCCCTAAATTTATCTCCTGGATAAAAACAATGTATTCTCTTCCAAGGGCATCAGTGGGCACTAATAACAATATATCCAGCTATTTTAAATTAAGTGGTACAAGGCTGAGTTGCCCTCTCTCGCCACTCTTATTTGCAATTGCAATTGAACTATTGGCTATAGCCCTTTATGCTGGAGAGGTCCCCAGTTACATCGATTTCACCAGCTGCTTTATTATGTTCTCAGCGACAAGCCAATTCCGCCTTTACTTCTTATCTGATTGTTGTTCCTACAGTTAAGACCTGGATCCAGTTTAGAAGATCCTTAAATGTTACAGGAATTGGGTCAGTGTATGATTTATATGTAGACAATAAGTTTGCCTCCTTCGGACAACTGGTTCAAAAATGGAATATCCATAAGTCACAGTTTTTCAGGTATTTACAATTGAGAGATTTTGTTAAGTCTAAATCAAATTGCTTTCCATTGTACCCTACCATGTCATTTGCGGATGAAATTTTTGAGTGTGGGTCTGAAACTAAATGGGTTATTAGCAGGATTTACACTCAACTCACACCACAAGTCCAGTTTAGAATCTCTCTAGAATCATACAGAACATCTACTCATCTTCGGTCTGCTTGAGACACACTGTTATTTAATTTAAAGTGGTGCACTGCCTTCATTGGTGCAATGACAAATTATCCAGAATAAGGACGGACGTTGATCCTTCATGCAATCACTGCAAGCACACTCCAGGCACACTCCTGCACATGTTTTGGAATTGTCCAATTCTCTATGGATACTGGCAGTCTATTTTTGAGGCCTTTACCAAAATATGTGGAAAACACTGTACAACCATCCCCATTTATAACATTATTTGGGGTGGCCCCAGTGGATGTTTCTGTTAGTAGGTGTTTAGCGAACATCATGACCTTCTGTTTTCTGTTAGCCAGAAGACTCATTTATTCAAATGGAATGACTCTCTTCCTGCAACATATGGACACAGGCTTAGAATATATGGGTCATATTCACTTGGAAAAAATTAGATATACTGTGAAAGGATCTGTGGGGAAATTCTATGATTCTTGGCAGCCATTTATATCTTTTGTAACAAACATGTCAGCAGATAATGTTGTGCAATGACAAGAATTGCCCACAAAGTGTTTACGCACTCTGGTTTATCTGTGTTAGCTTTGTTATCTGGATGTCTGACTGTTGTGTATAATGTATGTGTATAATGATCTGGTGTTTTGGTTTAGGGTGGGAACGGGTTATATTTTTGTTTGTGTATGTATGTATGTGTAATTGTTAACTGTTAAATCTGAAATAAAAAAAGTTGTAGAGGGCTCTGGAGGGTCATTTCAAATAGTTGCCATTATAATGGCATATCATTGTGTTCACAGCATCATTGTGTGGCGAATCACAAAACAAACATGAAATTCACGGTGCGGCCACAGGAGGACCATAACTTTGATGCCTCAGTTCTGAATAATCCTGAGCAAATTTCAGCTCATTCCGTCAGACACCCTGGGACAAGTTCCTTAAAGTATAGGAGTATGAAATCTGACAGTGTGTACGCTGAGTTCCCACTGGCATAATGTATTTTCACTTTTTCAGGGAGTGCTGTTGAGCCCCCATTTCATGGGTTCATATGTGTCATCCAAAATAAATTATTTTTAAATTTTGGGCAAAGTTTGTTGAGTTTACAAACATGTTCAGTGGGTTAAATTGGCACTTAAAGAGAGGGAAAGAAAAAAAACTACAATAGAGCCCTTGCCACAGGCTACAGCTTGGCCCTAATAATGATCCGAGCATTTACAACAGAAATCAGCGTCAAACAGCTCTTGCCACACCTTGCGACAGCGGTGTCTTAAGTTCTCAGGAAGACAGTTTTTCACAAAAATAAACAGCAGGGACCCCCCCTCATTCCAATATTGCAGGGGGTGTAGTTTGTGATAGGGCACGGACACCATAGAGTTTTCCACTGGATGTGTGTGCTAAATTCATTATGGTATGACAAACTAAATTCTTCCCTCCCATGCCTTTTTAGCAGAGGTTTGAAACAATGCCATGGCGACATGCTTGAGTGTAGGGCTGGGTACCAAATCTCAATCACCTACATCAAACTAAATTTCAAAGTGCCATTCAAAAGAGCCTTGTCAAATGGAAGCCATAATATTGGTCCAAGTCTGTTGATGTTTCAGGGAGTTAGGAGAGCCAGAAAAAGCACAAAACTAACAAAAAATACAACATTTGCAAGAGGCTCTGTCATTGTGTCATTGTTCACAATTGCTTCATTGGGTCCAACTAAATCTTAAGCTGTGAGAGGGATAAGGGAGGCTGGCTCACAAAACAAACAAGAAGTTTGCGGTGGCGCAATGGAAAACCATAAGACTTCCTCAAAAAATGTATATAATTTACCTTATAAAGGCCCATTTCTGTATATGATGCTAAGAAAACTTGAGCTTTCAAACGCTCTAGGACTTTTTTTGAACTATAATACATACAATATAATGCATACATATAACGCATACAAAATCTGACTGTGCGACTTCAGTCCAAGATGGCCGACTTCATGTTTGTTGGAGGGCAAAGCCATAACAATATTTTTTGTTTGCCTTGATGTAAGAAATGTGTGTACCAAATTTCGTGCCTCTTTGTAAAACAATGAACTGGCACTGTTGAGCCCCCTTTTTTATGGGTTTGTATGGGACCTCCAAAAAAAGGGTATTGTCTTCTTCCAATCCACAAAATGGTCAAAGTTTCTTTTTAGAGCATGTTCAAGGGTTAAATTTGCCTTCAAAGTTCTGATGTCTTTGGATAGTTACAATAACAATCTTTTTAAACTTAACTTTATATCGTGAGCATCTGCCTAACTGCCCTTCACAGGTCTCAGACTGCTAAACTAATTTTGACTCTTTAAATCTTCTGTAACAGCTGATACTGACTGATTTTGGTTAAAAATTTTATCCAAAACCAAGACTGAGCGATTACTGCTGCTATTCCCAGATCATTAACTTACAGGACATCTTCACCCTTTCCAAGATGGGTGGGGTGTGCCTTCAAAGTTTGCCTTCAAAGTCTCATGATTCTGTATTTATCCAGACTTTAGCGCTCAGCTGGTTAAGAAATGCCAACAGTTTGATACAATTAAGATTTGTGAAAGTCACAGTGGATGGCAAACCAAAACTATTCTGCTGTGTTCCCAATAGCAATAAAAACAAAGCAAAAATTAAAGCAATTTGATTTCAAAGAAAGGGCCTTGTAATTTTTTCATTTATTTATATATATTATATATCAGCAGTCCATATCTGTAAGGAAATACACATATACTCAGTGTGTTTTATTTGCATGTGTTGTCCTTGTTATACATTATGTCTGTTCTGTGTTTTCAGTGACTTTTATATTTTGTACTATGTGGTTGCAGTGGTTTGCACTGAATCTGCAATTGGTAATTCAATTAAATATTTTAAGCCAGAAATACATCTTAGAGCCTGGGTCAGCTCTTAAAGGCAGAATTTTGTTACTATTTCAAAGACATGGCGCCACAGTAACATATCTAGTAGTAATATAAAATTGATGGTTATCTCTTATTCAGAGCTGACTGAGGTTGCAGAGGGGTGGAGTGACAACTTATGTCTGTACAAATTTAACTTTTGAGCTTATCACTCCTACGGCTGAGCCATTACACTCTGAATCCTTTTGATTCAGAGTGTAATGAATCAAAAGGATTCAGAGTGTCGCCAGCCACTCTGAATCTGAATAAGGAACCTCATTCCTACCTGACTGGATACTTCAAAGTCTTCAAAAATAAAGTTCTTGGCAGCATGCCAAGTGCACAAATATGTTTTATTAAAGAGATATGATCATAAATGTAAATATTTTTTATGTTCTGTGCCAAGCGGCCACTCAAGCGCATGTCCGTTTGTGTGACAGGTAAGCAGCCCCTCCCCCAGAAGAGTATCTGCTACAGTTCCGGAGAGTGGAGTGATTATGTAAACATTAGCAAGAGGAGACACCATGAGTATGAATTAAAGTAAACCTCAGGACCGAGACAAGACACAGAACCCTTTAATCTCACACACGCACACACGTTTGAAAATTTACTTCACAAACGTAAGTGAGTTGTGTGCAGTGATTCTGTTTTGACCTGTGAACATGGCTGAAAGCTCTGCTTTGTTGTGCCAAATAATACATGAATAATGGTGACGAGCGGTCTGTATCTGTTGAGGTCAAAAACATGGGAGTCTACAGAGATGTGTTTATCTGATGAAACTGCAGATGCATGACTATTATTTCGGTCACATGACAGAAAACTTTCCACACATTGGGCATGGCAGATGCTAAAAGCTCAATTGCAAAGCTAACAGTCAATGAAGAGATATATTTAAGTCATGCAAAGTGTGGAAGCAATTTAGATAAAAATCACAGAACAATGTAAATGTGCAGTGTTTGACTGAGAACTAACTCGCTCTGTGAGCCCTTAAAATATAAGCATGGTTAAATGGGACCTCTTCACATTCTCAACTGAGAAGTGAGCAGAATAAACCCCCACAGATTTAACTCTTGTGCTTTTCACTTTTTATATGAGGAGAAGAGACACACGGCAAAAAAATGCAAATGGAGAAAATGCCAGCGAAGAAAATATCTCGTCGGCTCAGGAGCACGATGAAGAAGCTAGTGCTACTGCTAATGTTAATGCTAATGCAAGTCAGGCTGTGGGTTTGGGGACGGTGTTGGAGGAACTACGAGATTTTCGCAAGGAATTCAACGATTTTAGATTAGACTTGACCAGAATTAATCAGAAGATAACTGAAGCAGAGACTCGAATTGGCGGTGTTGAAGACCGGGTTCAAAATGTGGAGCAGGTGCTCACCAAGATGCTGAAAATTATGGCTCAACAGGAAAGTAAATTAGTTGACCAAGAAGGCAGATCTCTACGGGAGAATATAAGGCTATACAATGTACCTGAAGGTTCAGAGGGAGCATCAATGGTGGCTTTTGTGGATAAACTACTTCGAGACAGCCTTGACATTCCCCAGAGCCTTGGTATTGAGAGAGCGCACCGTGCGCTGGCCTCAAGACCCCCCGGAACTGGAGATGAAAAGCCGCGCTCGATAATTATAAGATTCTCTTGCTATACGGTGAAAGAAGAAATTTTGCGCAAAGCCTGGGCAAAAAAGACTGTGCTACTGGATGGAAGAAAAATATACTTTGATCAAGATTATCCTCCATCCATTCTCCAGAAGCTCAAGGACTATGTGGAGGCGAAACGAGTGCTTAAACGGCAAAATATCCGATTCCAAACCCCGTTTCCCGCTAAACTGAGGGTGTTTTATGAGGATGGAACTAAGTTGTATCAAACAGCAGAGGAAGCGACGGTGGATATGAGCGCCAGAAGACTGCCGGTGACGAAGATAGCGCCTAGGGAAAGCCCAGGGGAGCAGCTCGCCAGATCCGCTTGGAAAGTTATGGGACATTCGCTTGCAGCCAGAACTTGGCACAGAAAAACCTGTGACTCAAATTCATTATATAAAAAAATTGGTGCACTTTTTGAAGAAGTGGCTTAATTGATATTTGGATAGATCTCTTCCCTACGAGGAGAGATTATTCCCATTATTCAGCCCCACATGCTCTTTATACTTCATGACCTTCGAAAAAGACATGGGTAAAATCCAGTCATGTGAAATGGGTACTATAGATGTGAGCCCAAGTAATTAATATAAATTTACACCCTAAAATAATTACATGGAAATTGAATTCTAGTATGCTTAAGGACAACAATTTCAAAGAACAAATTAAAAAAGAAATACACGATTTTCTTGATATCAATGATAATGGTGAAGTTTCACCCCCTATACTGTGGGATGCACTAAAAGCCGTTTTAAGAGGCAAGAGAGGAAGATTATTGCAATAACTTCTTACACGAAAAAGACACGGTACAAAAAATTAGAAGAGCTACAAAAAGAATTGAAGAAATTGGAAAACAACATGCACTAACTCCATTACCAAATGTCTTTGAAGAAATAAGGAAGCTTAGAAATTAAATAAAGGATCTGACTACTCAGGAAATTAGGAAAAGAATTATGTTTTTAAAACAAAAATATTATGAAAGTGGGTCAAGATCTATGAAAATATTAGCATGGAAACTTAAAAAGAAAGTAGCAAAAAATATGATAACCAGAATTAATGCCAGATGCCGTGAGGCCGGGTTTGCTTCAGGGCAAATTTTTTTCAAGAAGCTTCCCGATGGAAATCGACAAAACTAAAGTTGTTTGCACCTTGTGCAAAGTGGAGTTAGTTTACAGACTCCTCGAGTCTGAAGTACCACCTAAATGCAAAGCATCCTCTAGCTGACCTTTGCGAGGAGGCCGGGCCAAGCAGTACCGTTGTAGCGGGGACAGGTCGTGTTCGTCAAACTACAATGTTCGAGTGCAGCCGAGGCAAGCCCTTCACCACAACTCTATCAAATACAAACTACCAGCGAGGCGAACCATCATGAGGAGAATCCATGACCAGCACGTTGCAGAGAAAGCCGCGAAAGAGGAGAAGTTGACAGGGGCTGCGTTTGTAGCACTGACTGGGGATCACTGGACATCAGTCAACAACGAAAACTACCTCGGTGTTACTGCGCACCTCATCGATGTCAGCTGGGAACTTCACTCGTTCGCCTTAGGTATGTTATGTTTTGTAACTTAGCTACTTCAGCCTAACACAGTTACACAGTTTTAGCTAGTTAACGATACTGTGGGTAGCTAACGTTAGCTTGTTGGTTGCTAACAGCGAACTTATTCTGAACTACTCTCTGTTTTAGGTGTCATAAAAACAGGGGAGTAGTGTGTGCCAGGCAGTTTCTCGACTTCGCAAATCAGTGGGGGATAGCTGACAAAATCACCACTATTGGAACAGACAGCGCTCCCAATATGATAGCTGCAGGGAGGATACTCCCCTTCGAGCATTTGCCCTGCACCGCGCATCTTGTACACAAGGCCATTGTAATGTCCCTTCGAGACGGTGGTTTTGATGGTGTATTGGCCAAGTGTCGGAAAGTGGTGGGACATTTCAGGCATAGTCCGGCCAACGCAGATGAGCTGAATGCCCAGCAAGCCCTCCTTGGATAAGACCAGGAGACACTCGTGCAAGATGTAGCAACACGCTGGAATTCCACCCTCGAGATGATCAAGCGCGTGAGACGTAACAGAGACCCACTACAGGCAACCCTGACCCAGCAGAAGCACAATCTGACCCTCCCAACAAATGCTGAATATGAGAAGCTGGCAAAGCTGGAGAAACTCCTGGAGCCATGCAGGTATGGTCTACAAAGAAAGCTTGTTCATGAATAGGCCTACAAGTTCTTTTAAAAGTCATTTTGTTTTTAAGAAATGCATGCCCTTAAATGTAATATGATTCAGAACTTTAAAATAAAGTAATCTGAGTGAAAATGAACTCGTCATTTATTTCTGTTGCTCTTTGTCTGTGACTGTGTGTGTGTCTGTGACTGTCTGTGACTGTGTGTGTGTGTGTCTGTGACTCTGTGTGTGGGTCTGTGTGTGGGTCTGTGTGTGTGTTTGTCTGTGTAGATACATCACTGAGCTCCTTGGTCGGGAAAACTATGTATCCTGCTCAGTGGTTCTACCTGCCCTGTGCCACCTCCAGCAAGCGATGAAGATCTCAGATGATGATCCTGCCTACATCGTGCGATTCAAAGATGCCTTCACACAGGACCTCGACCAGTGGAGAGAGAAAACAAACCTGGAATGGCTTAAAGTATGTCACACTGACTAGAAGATTACTGTGTTGTCTGATTATAAACTGTTAGGCCAGTAGATAAATTGATAGATTAATAGGTCATGAAAAAATAAGGTGGTTGGATTTGGAAAGTTACATTTTCATCAATCAATCAATACATTTTTTTATTCATTAAAGGTGGCGACTGCTTTGGATCCACGATTCAAGGACCTCAAGTGCCTGCCCAGAGCAGAGAGGGAACCAGTGTGGGCAAAGCTGAGTGAGTTGGTGAAGGGAGAAGAACCTGCTCAGCAGCCACCCAGGGAGGAGAACCCTGGCCACCTAAGAAGAAAACAGCCCTCCTACAGATGGGATCTGAGTCAGAGGAGGAGACCCCAGTAGACAATGCTGTGGAGAGGTACAAGGTAGAGCCCAGTGCCAGCTTGGAGGAGTGTCCATTGAAGTGGTGGTCAGAGCACGCTGCTGTCTATGGTAAGATGGCCCACATTGCTCGGAAGTACTTGGGGCTCCTGCCACAACTGTCCCATGCGACAGACTGTTCTGTTTAGCAGGCCATATTATACAGAAGAAGAGATCAAGTTTGTCACCAGAAAATGTGAACAAGCTGGTCTGCCTGAGTGACTGGTGGAAAAAGGAGCAGCAGAGACTGGACTGATTGACTCAAGCCATGTCACAAAGCTGACTGTTTAAGTCGTTCTTCATGACCTCTACTGTAGGCCCCCAATTAGTGTCGTGTTATCAGAGGTTGCACCCTCTGCTGTTCATTCCAGGTAGCAGAAAAGAGCTTTGTCCACATGGAGACAGAACCTGTGTTACATTGCCTAAATATTTGTGTTTAACAAAATAAAAAACACCTAAGTAAATCTTAGTGAACATTATGTTTCATTACCAAGTAGAACAGCTTTCTCAAGCAGTTTGTGAGGCATTTTCATTATTTAGATAGCACACACATTTTTTGAATGTCTTCGGCAAAATTTAAATCTAGCATTTTAATCTAGACTACAGGATTGCAGTGAGATTAATCTAGATTTAAAAAAATTAATCACATACAGAAAAACAAAACTGAAGCAGTACTTATAAGTTTTGATGCTGAAAAGGCATTTGATTCGGTGAATTGGAACTTCTTTATCGGGTTCTACACAGGTTTTGGCTACACAATAGAATTTTTGAAACCATAAAGGCCTTGTATACCGATCCCACAGTAAGAATAAAAGTTAACAGATACTTGTTGCGTAGTTTTACCTTGGAAAGGGGCACAAGACAGGGATGTTCTTGGTCCCCATTACTCTTTGCTTTATATCTGGAACCGCTAGCGCAGTCATTAAGGCAAAATGGGGATATCAAAGGGATAACAATCAATGAGAGAGAACATAAGTTGGCCTGTTATGCAGATGACATTTTGATTTATTTGGGACATCCAACAGACTCTCTGAATAAATTGATGCATTTACTTGAAAAATATGGTCAGCTTCCTGAGTGTAAAGTGAATGTGAGTAAAACCCAAATACTCTCATATAATTATCAACCTTCCGATAAGATCTTATCCAAGTACCTTATGGTATGGCAGACTGAATCTTTAAAATACCTGGGTATTAGTATACCAAAAAACTTAAATTATTTGAATTTAACTATGTACCACTGCATAAAAAGATAACTGAAGACATAGAGAGATGGAACTTAATCCCTTACCTCACCTTGACTTCACGAATTGAGTCTATCAAAATTAATGTCTTGCCAAGAATACTGTATTTGTTTCAGACCCTGCCCATACCAATTGACCAAAATCAATTAATGAATGGGATAAAATGCTATCGATATACGTGTGGGAGGGGAAGAAACCTAGAGTATCATTTAGGACATTACAACTGTCCAAGGAGAAGGGAGGTTGGTGCCTGCCATCTATTACGGATTATTACAGGGCAGCACAGATAAAAGCAGTCATAAACTGGTGCGACACAACATATAATGCCCAATGGAAAAGCATGGAGGAGAAAACTGTTCCTTTCCCAATACAAGAATCTTAGAATCAAATCAATGTGGGAGAAAAAAGGGGGGATAAATATATCAGTAGAAGAATGGACCTTGATATGGTAACTTCAGTGGAAATGCACTAATTCACAGAAATGGAGGGAGTTTGGTTGGAAAACCTGATTAGATACTTTATCACTCCATGTCAGAAAACATACTATGGTGGCGTTCCCCCTATTTGTTGGAGAAACTGTAGAGAGTTGCATGCAAACCACTTTCATATTCTATGGGACTGTCCGCTTATTAAAAAATACTGGAAAGGGGGGGTCATGTGATGCACACTGCTAGGTAGACGCACATTTTTCGCCTCCTTGCTGGGTTGGTGTAAAAGTATTATTTTAAGTTAAAATTTTGCCGTGGGGTGCACGGTAGCGGAGTGGTTAGCGCTCCCGCTTCACAGCAAGAAGGTCGTGAGTACGAATCCCGGCCGACCCAAAAAACATCGTTGGCCGATTGTAGCCAAACCCAAAAAAACATCATTGGCTAACTCTGGTCTTTCTGTGAGGAGTCTGCATGTCCTCCCCGTGTCACCGTGGGTTCTCTCCGGGATCTCCGGCTTCCTCCCACCGTCCAAAGACATGCATGTATAGGTGAATTGGCGACTCTAAAGTGCCCCTAGTGGATGAATGTGAGAGTGAATGGTTGTCTGTCAATGTACGTCTAAGTGTCAGCCCTGCGACGAACTGGCCACTGTCCAGGGTGTACCCCGCCTAAGGCCCAAAGCAGCTGGGATAGGCTCCAGCCACCCGCGACCCCACAAAGTGGGATAAGCGGTAGAAGATGAAATGAAAAAAAAAATTTTGCCGTGTGATTTGCCATGAAAGTCGTGCTAAGCTTCGACATGTCTCTTGAAAACTTTTTTGCAACTTCGGCATCGAATAAAAAGAAGGACTGTCGAAAGATGGGGACACATAAGGCTAATGCTAATGCTGCACTTGCTAGCCAAGACGGCGCTGAGAACGAAGATGCAGAGCAGGTGGCTACTGGGTGCGAAGCGGAGGACATTAATGTTTCAAGAGACAACATTATAGTGGAACAAGTAACCAAGAACATCTCAAAAATGTTAGACGATAAACTTGCCGCCATACTCAAGCCAGTAACGGAATTTTCTGAGAAGTTTGACACCATTTTAGAGAGGATGGCCACTCTAGAACAGCACATATCTGATCTTGAGGACGGGTCAGCGGAGAGTGTGTTGCGGCTGGACTCCATGGAGAAAACCCTCCAAAGGACACTGGAACGGCTTGACAACTACGAGAACCAAAGTTGTTGCCAAAATATAAGGATCATTGGGCTTAAAGATGGTGCTGAGGGAAAAGACCCAGTGGCGTTTTTTGAGGGGTGGATTCCTGAAATTTTGGGAAAGCAAGAGAAACGGGTCAAGATCGAGGAAGCCCACCGCACGGGAACTCCCGGAGGGCGAGGTGGCAAAGACGGCTCGAGAGCAGTCCTGGTGAGGTTACACAACTATACCGACAAACAGCGGGTCCTTTATGCTGCGAGGAATAAAGGTAGACTGAGAGTGGATGATCGAGAAATATCCTTCTATCAGGATTTTTCTGCTGAACTGGTCAAGAAAAGGCAGGAATCCGCAAACACTAGATGATGGCTGCGGGAAGCGGGCATCAAATACGCGCTTGTGTATCCTGCGGTGATAAGAATCTTTCATCAGAGTGGGACGACCACATCTCTCTCGAACATGAAAGAAATCAATGACTATATTAAGGGACTTCCTGAGTGACTTCACGCAGGTAAACAGCTACTCCTGTTAACCTATGCTTTTGCCATTGGATTGAGGATGTGCCAGTTAACGTAAGGTAACTACGACGACAACGAACATGTAAAACTGGCATTAATATGCACTTTGACAGACACCTATTACTTCTTGAGTAATTATATGTTGAACTCACGTTACCGCGGTGAGGCATAAGTAAACCTTCTGTTTTGCGTTCCTACTGAGTATTCATTACAGCTCTTGTGTTATTTTCTGATATGGCATATTACCGGCATGTCATTGATGTGACCCAGGGGGAAAGCGCGCCAAGGTTTTTGGCTTTTATTTTCTGGGTTGGTCAAAAGTCAAAAGGGTATAACGAGGTTACATTTTTCTTTTTGTACTTTTTACCAATTGGTGGTATTGTTTTCATTTTGCTTAAGTATTGCTATTCCTAGCCGCGTGTTTTGTTTTTGCTTGGAACCAGTTAAGTTGTGTTTCTCAGCACAGACAAAGTTGAAAGTCGGGCATGTATCAAAGCTAATTTTAAGTTCCCAAATACAGCATAAAGAAAGTACATCAAACTACATTTTGACATGAGTATTAGACTTCGTACATGGAATATCAAAGGGTCTAATAATCCAGTTAAAAGGAAAGTTATCCTAAACAAGCTATCCTAGACAGAATTCAAATATCTTTTTTACAAGAAACGCATCTCAATGATGAGGAACATAAAAAATATCTAAGAGAATGGGTTGGTCAGGTGCATTTTTCATCTTATTCATCGAGCAAAAGGGGTGTAATTATAGTGATACATAAACAACTGCCTTTGACAGTTACAGATATGTATAAGGATACAGAGGGAAGAGTCATTCTAATCAAGGGAATTCTTTATGGTGAAAATATATATACAGCCCCAATGTATATGATGAGGATTTCTTTGCTTCGCTTCTTAACCAATAACCAATAATCTATAAGTCTAAAATTGCAAGAGCAGTTGCAATTGCAAGAATATTCTAGATGACTTTGACTTATTAAATATTTGGAGGCACCTTAATCCCATATCAAAAAGCTTTACGTATCATTCGTTGCCTCATTCATCATTGACACGCATTGACTACATATTTATATCAAGGCTCCTGGCTCATCTAGTAAGGGACTTCAGATATAGGAGTTATCGCGCTTTCTGACCATGCTCCTGTTAGCCTAGAGATGCAGCCGCTCAGACCTTTAGACCGTACTGTCTCCTGGAAGCTTAATAGGTTACTACTTCTAGATGATGACTTTATTAAACTCTTAGAAGAACAGACAGACTTTTATCTTAATTTTAATGACAACAATGATGCTGATCCTAGGATTGTATGGGATGCCTAGAAAGCATATATGCGTGGTGTAATAATATCATATACAAGCCGCAAAAAGAAGGAACGATTAATGGAACAAACCAAAATTGAAAAGAAAATTCAAAGATTGTAAGGAGAATATTATGTATCAAAGTCAGATGACGTGTTAAAGGAACTAAAGACATCTAGAGCAATGTTAAGTGACTTAATTACATAGAAACCGAAAAGGATATTTTATATGCACAACAGAGACTCTTTGAATTCAGCAATAAACCAAATAAACTATTGGCAAGGCTAGCAAAGAGTGCCCCTACCAGCTTCTTTATCTCAGCAATAAGGGATGTAGAAGGTCACCGTCATATGGATAACAAGCATATAAATGAATGTTTTAAAAGATTTTATGAGAATTTGTACAGTTCTTAGGTTAATTGCGAGAGAGTAAAGAACAGTCAGTTTTTGAATAGTTTAACTATGCCAAAACTGTCACAGGACCAAGCAAATTTATTAGAACGCCCCATAACACTGTTAGAAATTGATACAGCTATCAGTCAAGTTAAAAAAAAAAGTCCTGGAGCTGATGGATATCCTGTCGAATTTTTCAAAATATTAAAAGGCAAGATAATTAAATTATTACAGAGGGTTTTTAATGCGTCTTTTGAACACTCTAGATTGCCGGAAACTATGTATGTTGCTAACATAACAGTGATACCAAAAAAAGATAAGGACCCAGAAATGTGTTCTTCTTACCAACCAATAAGTTTGCTCGGAGTGGACATTAAAATTTTGTCAAGGATATTGGCTACTAGATTAGAGAAAGTGGTGTCTGACATAGTTAATATGGACCAGATTGGATTTATAAAGGATCGCTCATCTTCAAACAATACAAGACGTCTAATTAATATTATTCAATACCTTAATCATTGTCAAATACCTGGCGCCATTGTTTCAATGGATGCCGAAAAAGCCTTCCCTGGTATATATGTTAAGTGCTAAAGAGATTTGGCTTTCAATCTAAATTCATAAATTGGGTGAAAGGTCATTGCTATGAACAAATGGTTGCGGGATAGCCCAATGCATGCAATTATTCTATAATTATTCCATTTCTGTGTGCTGTATGTATGTATGTGTGTATGTTTAAATGCTAAAAGATCTGCCTTTGCTTGTTCGTTTCTGTTCTGTGCTGATTGTTTGTTTTTGTTTCTTTTGTATAAAATGTGGAAAAAGTTAATAAAAAGAATATTAAAAAAAAATACTGGAAAGATGTCCACGGTGCACTTCAAGAAATCTTTAAATGTAAGATTCCTTTTGGCATAAAGACTGTATATTTTGGATGCATACCGTAGGAATGGACAAAAAAAGACAAATGCTTGATTGGTGTTTTACTGGTAGCCAGTAAGAAATGCTTATATGAAATTACAGCATATGTAAACTATAAGCAAGATTTGTCTCATGTTGGGAAAGATAGGTTCAATATATGACACTTATAAAGCCCAATTTTACTTTGAGTGCTTGAAAAGGTAATGGTTTCTCCCTGATGTTCATAGTAGCTGTTGCTTTGTGTTATTTTATTTATTTTTTTATTTTTATTTATTTTTATTTATTTATTTATTTTTTTTCTTCCTTGCCTCCAAAGAGGGTGGACGTGTTTTCCTACTGTCTGCTGCTGTGCTTATCTTGCCTGTCCTGTGTGAGCTGAACTCCTCTGGATTCTCTGCCTGCTGCATTTTACTAAAACCAAATACCAAAGCTAAACTATGGAATTGATTAGCTGGTCCCTCAGTGCGATTGACAAGATTTTTTCACCCAGAAGTGGGGCCCCCGGGGAGCCCACATGTCCAGATGGGACCTTTGCGGCTGGCTACACGATGGACGCATGGCAAAAGTGGCAGGTCATGTGCCTGTCGGTTCTGTCCGTTGAGGACATCGAGGACGTCTATATAATTGGATGTATGATAGCAGGGCATCTAATGATTGGCCTGGGAGTTGCTCTGGTCTATTGGAAAGTCTACAAGGCGGCAGCCAGTAAAGAGTCCAATCGGCTGCCCCAGGAAATTAAAGACCACCTTGGAGCGGAGTGTGATCGACTCTCGGGGATACTGAGGAAAGTGACATTGATCGAGGAACTTTATCGTGACATCTTGGCTCGTTCCAACGAGGAAACCAAACGGATGGATTACATCTTGGGTCAGTCCAATGAACTGGTTCGCCAGACTGCGGGCTTGAATAAGAAACTGCACGAGCTGTTGGAGTCGCTCTCTAATCTGAGGGGGCGTTAACTGAGGATGACCGGACCGGACTTTGGAGCGAAAGAAATTGTATTTCGTTCATGGCTAAATTAAATTGAATTTTAATTAATTATTAATTTGGAAAGCCCTAACTATGTTATCCCCTTGTGGAATGTAAGCATGCAGCGGACCCTATCTGCCCCCCGCCCTGCGCATCTGTGATATCTCTTCAAGGCCAAGCCACTGGCCTCACTGACTCCACATGCAGATACAACAGACCTTCACACTGGCACACAGACCCCCCCCCCCCCCACACACACACACACACACACACACACACACACACACACACACACACACACACACACACACACACACACACACACACATACATACATACACTCCCTATCTCAGTGTCGGCCCTCCCTGTATTTTCTGCCTTCTACTATCGCTCCCCCTTCCCCTTCCAGGCAAACCCTGTACCCCCATCCACCTGAAAGAACCCATCGCAGGCCCTGTGATAAATGTGTGATATCCCATTGCTACTTGTTGTTTTTGTTAATGTATGTTTATGCTGTTTTACTTGCAACTGTAACTGCAACTTTCAAGAAGAATGGAGTTATGTGGCGGCGCACTCAGATGCTGCAGCCCAGATGCTCTCTCATCTAAATGTAATTTCTCCTTGTGAATTTTCCCTGTGAGACAAATAAAGCAATCAATTTTCCTTCTCCCTACAGATGGGATAATATATAGAAATGTCTGTTAAAAGTGCAGTACATTAATTTGTACGAAATCATAATGTTTCATCAACGGAAATGTTAAAATTAATAAATGAAGAATTAAAAAAAAAAAAAACTCTGTTCATGCAGCTTCTGAGAAGCAAACGATACAGCAAAGGTTTTCAGGAGAGTTGTAGTTTAGACTACAGCTGCCAACGTACTGTATCTAGCCTTTCTCTGTCAAAAAAAGCAAGACCAAAATGTCACTTGGCTGGCATCAAAAGTAATGGTCTAAAGTAATCCCATATGCATTGTAAATACGGAACCAAGAATAAAATAGCTTTACGGCCCACCTTTATATGTAAAACCAGGGTCCCCTGGTTGAAATGTTGGTTTTAATGTTGTGCTTTCACAAAGAATTTTGGTTTATTTGAATATCCAGGGATTAAATTGGAAAATCTTCTCAGATCTAACCACGATCGCATGGACTTGTGTCTTGAACCAGCATTCAGGTGATACAGACTCGACTTGGACTAGTCTTTAGTGACTTAGACTCGAGAACTAGTCACTATCCTACTGCAAGGATCTACTGCAATAACATCTGGATGTCATCCGGGTTGGACAAGTGTGGCTGAATGGTGACAAGCCATGGGAAGACAGTCCAAAATGAGGAGACTGGATTAAAAGAAAGCAACACAGAAGACATCAACAGCTTAAGCTTAAGGTTAACACAAGATAACACAGGGCAAGATGAACTATGAGGAGGCCACAAGGAAAGCAGTCACAGCCAAATAACCTCAAGAGAGTGCGTTAAGGCTCCGCTCCGCTGCGTAACGCCACCGACCGACATCGCACACCTGCACCCACTAGATGCGTTTCAGATCCGCTGCGGAGCAGAGCCCCGAGCAGCTCAAAAGAGCATGCACGAGAAATACGAGATGATGCAATAAAAGCAATTGAAAATGACGTGTGCAGGACCCATACAACTGTTTATTCAGAAGAAGGAGGACCAGAAAACAAGTTTAGTTTGCAATCACTTTCACTTCATGGAGATTTTCCTCATTAAATTGGGCACAAAAAAGCTTTGTTTTTGCAGATTTTACTGCATTTAATGCTTACTCATGTATATAAATGTATTAATATTCGAAATAAGAAACTTAAGTGCGTATAAATCCGTATATTTTTGTATTACAGTGGTCCATTGTTTATCGCGGGGGTTACATTCCAAAATTAACCAGCAATAGGTGAAATCCGTGAAGTAGTCAGCTTTATTTTTTACAATTATTATATATGTTTTAAGGCTGTAAAACCCCTCACCATACACTTAATACACTTTTCTCAGACAGGCATTAACATTTTCTCACATTTCTCTCTTGTTTAAACACTCTCAAAGTTCAAACCTTAGCATCTTTCTCTGCCTTTTGGGTGCGACCGCAGGTGCCTTTGTCGGTGCAGAACGTTTCGTCGACATTGTGGGTTTTGTCGAGGAGAAAACTTGCAAACATACAGCACTTCAGAGTCACACTGCTAGCGATCGAACATTTATGTAAATTTAGCAAGCCGAACGCATTATGTACTGTACAGGAGACACGGCACAGAAGAGATTTGACAATGGTCTACAGTCCCTTAGCCAATCAGGACGCAGAACACAATGCGCGAGTTCTCCCTTAGCCAGTCAGGATGCAGAACACAATGCGCGTTCATACGCTGTAAAAAAAAAAAAGCATGCAACATTGCACTAAACAAAATCTGCGAAACAGCGAGAGACTACTGTACTTTGAAAATCCGGATACTGTGCTCATTTGGTTTCCATTCTGGTGCGATCTGATCTGTGCAAATTGACGCCGACCGGCTCCGCTGTCAGAGAAAAATAGAACTGCTGTGTATTTCGTGCGATTCGCTACGCACTGTCGGATTGGAGCCGCAGCGGATGCAGTGGAAATGCTCTCACTGAAAACAACGGATGCGTATTTGCTGCAGAGTGCGTGGCGGAGCGGAACCCCTGAAGTCCAATGAGAGGAAGTAACAAGGTCAGGGCAATTAACACCTACGCTCTACCAGTCATCAGAGACCCCGCTTGTTGGCCAAAGGAGGAGATAAAGTCAAAAAGACAAGAAAGCTCTTCACAATGCACAGATCAACCCCCAACTACGGGTGCAGAGCGCATCATGAGCCAGAGTGAGTCATGTCATGAGTCAGTCAAGTGTCATCAAAAGAAGCATTCTAACTCGCATGCGAGAAAAAAGTGTCTAATAATGTAATGTAATGGTAATGTAATAGGAATCATCTTTGAAGAAACAAGACCCTAAGACTTTATCTATGCTTAATTAAGGATTTTAATAGATGAGATTTTTCAGTCCGGAACAGAGATTTGGCCAATCACATGCTTGCTTCTACAAAAAGTAGCATTGGTTGTTACCGTTTGACATACATAAAGCAGAGACAAATTATATTCTGTATTGATTATGTCTTTTTACACAGTTAAATGGTGCAACTCCTTTAGAGTGTGCAGTCCTCTGCTAAGGACCAGCCTCTGCTATCCACACTATGCTGTCATCTGGTGGGAGGCCCACTGGTCTCTATAAAGAAGGTGGGCAAGAAGAGGATGTTAGCCAAGCTGACATCCATAATGGACAACATCTCTTGTTTTCTGCACTAGACTGCGAGGATCTGAGGAACTCCTTCAGCGTCAGATGGCTACACCCACAGTGTAGGAAGGAGTGATACCACAGGTCATTCTTACCCAACTCTGTCAGACACTAAAACTAACATGAACAGTATTTTTAGTTGTACCAGTCCTTCAATGTGCAATAATCCTGTTCTCTGTATTGAGTTGTCTGTGCAATATTTCCCATCCATACAACAAAGAAATTCGGTACACACTAGGGGTAAGAATCTTTTGGAATCTCTCAATTTATTTCCTATAAAGTCTTGGGGTCACGATTCAATTAAAACTTGATTCACGATTCAAAATCAATTTATTGATTCAAAAACGACTCTCCAATTTAAATCCAATTTTTACTTGATATGTTTATTTATATTTTATTCCAGTTTGCAGTTTAGGAATATCTTTTTTTTGTTTCTACTTGACTGTGTTGGACAGTCTTATAGAAAGAAAAATACCACTGCAACAAAAACCTGAAATTTATTTTGTTTTCTTTTCTTGCACATTAAACAACTTAAATTAAAAATTAAAACAAATACAATAAACAACGCTCCCGCTTCACAGCAAGAAGGTCGTGAGTACGAATCCCGGCCGAGCCAAAAAACATCGTTGGCCGATTGTAGCCAACCCAAAAAACATCATTGGCTAACTCTGGTCTTTCTGTGAGGAGTCTGCATGTCCTCCCCGTGTCACCGTGGGTTCTCTCCGGGATCTCCGGCTTCCTCCCACCGTCCAAAGACATGCATGTATAGGTGAATTGGTGACTCTAAAGTGCCCCTAGTGGATGAATGGTTGTCTGTCAATGTACGTCTAAGTGTCAGCCCTGCGACGAACTGGCCACTGTCCAGGGTGTACCCCGCCTAAGGCCCAAAGCAGCTGGGATAGGCTCCAGCCACCCGCGACCCCACAAAGTGGGATAAGCGGTAGAAAATGAAATGAAAAAAAAAGTTGCTTAATGCATATACAATGTGTAACAGTAACAATAACTTGTTATTGTGCACTCAAAGTTTCCCACAATGCATCAGTAAAAGTATTGAGTAGCAATGGTCACTAGATGGTCAAAATAGACCGTGACATGTTTATCTGAATACAGCAGGTTTAAATGAAATGAGTGAGAGGCACAAGTTTTACACTTTATGGAAACGTATTTAGTCGTAAATTGTTATTAATAAACTGTTTTGGTGTAAAATCACTAACGTTAGCTGAACCTGAACCTATATTTTATTTCAAACATATGGTTAAAACAGAGAGAAAAGTCTTGCTGGAGTCTATTAAAGAAATCAAAGGAGTTCAACTGTGTTTTTTTTACATGTACGTGAGTCACATGACTATCGGCAACAGAAAACAAACATGTAGTGTCTGAAGCCGTTCACTAATTGAGTGCACTATATAGAGAACTATATAGCGCAGGGGGGTTAGAGGCTAGGGGGGGATTCGGACATGTCTTTTCTCCTCCACTTGCGCTGTCGACTGCACTCTAAAAACCCCATTGGGACTAGGCCCTATCACCAACAGTGCCCCCTGTAAAATTGGAATTGGGTGGGAAAATATTTTTTCAGTATATCATTGCTTGAGTTTTGGTGAAAAGCAGTACTCCTGAGAACCTTAGGTCTAGTGGTTGCAAGGGAAGGAGCCTTTGACGCTGCTTGCAGCTGTAATTTAACTTTGCATACTCTACAGAAACTGCACAGAATATGGACTGGAAGAACCAAGGCTGGAATAGTCCACACCTCCAAAGGCGGTGAAGATTGTCCAAGCCAGATACAGACAGACAGAGTGATGATGGCCAGCCAGCCGGACATTGTGGTGGAAAAGAGCAGAAAGAGGCTTAGTGATAGATGTAGCAATCCACAGTGATGGCAACATCCGGAAGAAAGAACATGAGCTAGAGATATAGCATGGGCTGAAAAAGGAACTACTGTACTACTGTATGATGTGATAGGTGAAGGCAAGTGATCCCCAAAGTGGGAGACTGTCGCAAATAGATCCCTAGAATAACAACTAAGAATAAGGAGCTCTTCCTACCTGCTCCTCCAAATCTCGAATCTCTCTTAAAATTGTGCCCGTGTCTTCAATAGTTTGGATCAATTGATTGCAGTTCTAAATGGTAAACACAGATGGAATAGAATTGAGGCTCATTTTGAGATTAAAAACATGCCAACAAGCCAGTGTTGAAAAGATTAACCATACTTCATGTAATGCTGCCAGGTACTTGTAGGATTTGCGGACCGATTCATCCTTCTTGGCATCCTAAATCAATGAAATGTGGAATGTATTAAATGATTTGATAATGTCATGTCTGCATGTATAATACTTACTTAATATGTGGAGAGCATGTATATTTCTTACACTTACCTTGAAGATGAGCTCATCAGTCACAGCAAAAGTCCTGTCCAGTTTTCCTGTCAGATTATTGATCTCTTTTTGGAGCTCTTTGGTGTCTGACAAAATCTACAATAAAGGAGAGTAAAAACGTACTACACAGAGAATTTATATTTTACCTACTATGCATTTGAACATTTGATTACTTTAGTGATCTCTTCCTTCTGTTTCTTGATGTTACTGACGATCTCCAGGATCCTCTGAGTGTATGCTGAGCGGGACACGTCCTGAGAAAGACTTTCTAACTCCGTTACCTGTGGTGAGCAAGTAAAAACAAACAGCTGTACATTTAACCGTCTGTTACAAAGGTCCAGAAGCAAAGAACTGATCTTTTTACCAGTTGTTTATATGTTCCTTCCTTCTTTTTGGCCTCTTCTGTAGACACATGGATTTTATCAAGCAGAGACTTAATTTCAGATAGTTTTCTGGAGGATTCCATCTTAAAAAACAGACATTCAAATAAGTTTATATAGTTAATGTTGTTATCAAAAGTAAAAAAAGGACAAGGGCTACAAACATCCTGGTTACTGCAGATTTCTTTGAGCCGGCGATGCTCATTGATGAGGGGTGCTCGATGTTTCTCCCACTGAGTAGCAATGCTCACCACCCGCCTGGCGCTGGCCTCCACTAGAGCCTGTGGGCAGAGCGCAGTGTGACAAGCACCGAATACAGCC
Organism: Rhyacichthys aspro; assembly: GCA_036850595.1. Lineage (NCBI taxonomy): Eukaryota > Metazoa > Chordata > Actinopteri > Gobiiformes > Rhyacichthyidae > Rhyacichthys > Rhyacichthys aspro. The sequence continues at coordinate 125,606 of CM072154.1, forward strand.
TGAGGCACCTATCACGTGACACACCCCGCGATACACACCCAGAAACAGCAGCTGCATCTTTTGATGTTCTTGAAATGTATGTGTAATATATGTATGAATGTCATGTAATTTTAAAGGCACAAGCACAAATAGGCTTTATCTATCTCGTACTTGTTTGAGAGGCTTATAAGAATTACCTATATTATTAGGGGTGTAGCGATGCACCGTGCCACGATATTTCGCAAACCAAAAAAACGACGATATGCATCGTGCACGTAAAAAATGTACCGCGAAATGAAGTTAAAACTGCTGTACTGTGCTGTTAAGAACTAAGTTTAGTTGTTTTGACAGTAGATGGCGCTGTAGGCAAAGTCTGCTTTACCTGATCGGTGAGCTCAGCTGTCCCTGCCCCTGGCGCCAGTAGCTGCCTGTTCAGCCGAAACACGACATGGAGACGGAAGGAGGTGGAAGTTGAGGACGCTCCGACAAATTTCAAATCCTCTGTGTGGCAGCATTTTGGGTTCCCAGCTCGAAGGCAAGATGATGGTAACAAAGTTGTATACCGAACAAAGACTATTTGCAAACTCTGTCGATCCATACTTACTTACACTACAGCTAACACAAGCAACATGTTGCACCACTTACACCGTCACCATAAGGAAAAACTTCAGTCATCGCCTCCGCCTGTAAAGCTAGCCAAAGGCCAAACAACACTCAAGCAAGTATTTTCACCACCACTTTCGGCATCAAGTCAGCGTGCCAAAGAGATAACACGGAGCATCGGTATCTACATTGCAAAAAGCATGCGACCGTTTTCATCTGTAGACGAGCAAGGATTTAGGTATCTCCTCAACACATTGGAGCCAAAATATCACATGCCGTCTCGTATACACTTCAGCAAATCTATAGTCCCTGCACTCTATAAAGAGGTTATAAAGAGATTAAAAAAAGTATGTCACCCAGCGAGGAAGACACAGTTACTGTGGCAAGCATGAAGAGAGTTATTCTGGATAAGCTGCAGGGCAGGTACACTGATGTTTATGACTACCTCATGGAGAGTACAGCTCTGGACCCAAGATTCAGAAGTCTGCCTCACGTTGGACAGGATGAGCGCCAGGCTGTTTTTGAGCGCCTGAAGGATAAAGTGCTGCAGGTAATTATTTATGTTATTAAAACTACTGTAGGTTTGTAATAAAAATATGCTGCTAACTTAATTTTCTTCTGTGTTTATTGTTTGTGTGTTTAGGTATATGGAGAAGAATACACTGAAGCTGCAGGAGCCAGTACCTGTGAGAGTCCCACACAAACACAAGAGCCTGAGGGGACTACATTGGGCCAACCTCCTGCAAAGAAGACAGCTCCTGAGGACCTCTTTGGTTACTGTTTTGCTACCAGTGAGCCAGCAGAGTCCTACAGAGCAATAGACCAAGAGATAGACATGTACAGGAAAGAGACTCCCCTCCCACTCACAAGTTGTTCACTGGAATGGTGGAAAGAAAAGGCTCACACATATCGCATGCTTGCACCTCTAGCTAAAGCACATCTTGCAGTTCCTGCTACCTCAGTTCCAAGTGAACGTGTTTTTTCTACAGCTGGGGACATAGTGAATTGTCAAACGTCTCAACTGCTACCAGAAAATGTTGACATTTTCCTATAAAAGAACATGTCATTATCCTAGGCTACTGTAGGCCTGTACTTTCAGAAACAAAATGTTCAGTTACATTTAAAAATGTTAACAGTTAAGTTACCTTGCCAATTGCTAAAGATGTATATGCACTTTTTGTTCCCATATAAAATACTTACTTTTGTCTTGCCAGAAAGGTTGTGTTAAATTTGCCTAGTATTTTCAGCATTTTCAAGAAAGCTGTTTAGCTTGTAAGACAGTTAATGTGCAAGCAACAAAGAGAATTTGTACTTTTACAATGTTCCAAAAAACAAAAAGAAATGCTTGTCAGTATTATTGTCACTCAAGAAGCAATAAATAACTCCGGCAACAAAGTGTGTTTTCATATCGTGAGTGTACCGAACCGAGAGTCCTGTATCGTGAACCGAACCGAACCGTGAGCTAGCTGTATCATTACACCCCTATATATTATCACAAAAAAATTATAATTTGGACCTGCTTAAACCTAACAGGATTTTGGTTGACCGCCACAGCATCTCCTTGGTACATGCCACATTAGATGGACACTTGTGCAATTGGCTTGCAATTGGCCTCAAGGGTGGTCTTCCACAGCCTCATCAAGTTTGCAATGAATGATCTTAGAGTCCTGTTGATGTTGTACATTTCTAAGCATGTGCTCATGTATTGATCCATATTCCCACTTATCTTAGCTGCTATGATGCCTGATATGAGGCATTTGGCTTGTAGTTGGATGGGACTGTTCCCTTCAGTTAGCCATTCAGGGTGAGTCCCATCCGTCCCAGCAGCTGGTTCATTTGTGCTGCCAGGCGCTCATGGAATGCAGTGAGTGCAGGGCCAGGTCGTGTCCTTTTTTTTCACACCTGAGACTCTTTCTTGGATGTCTGCCACTGTGATGGTGACTGGATCCTGTTCAGGGAGGTTGCTGTGGTCTGCTCTTAAATCCACTAGCCACTGTGCATCACTGTTGTGTGACGCTTACCAGTACTGTTTGGTCTCCAGCATTGGTGGGTCTGCTCTGTGTTGTTACGCTGCCATTGAGAGTATACTTTAGCTGGTTGTGTAGAGCACAGCTGGTTTCTTCGCTCTTGTGTACCTCTTTAGGCGGCTGACCAAGGCTTGGAGCCTTTGTTTGGCAATTTCCAATGCTTCAGGTATGGGCATCTGGCTGTACCTCTTGGGTACTTGATTTTCCATTGCACAATTCTGGAGCTCTGACAGTTGGATAACTTCCTGCCTTGATTTTAGCCTTCAACCTTCACTTCCATGGAGGATACTGCTCCTTATGGTTACCCTCTGGCCGATAGCCAAGCATCTCAAGGATCACTGCTGCTGAAGTGTATATACTTGTGTAGCTCATCAGCTTATCTCTTAGGTCAGTTGCTGCCTCACTCAGCTTGATTGTGACTGGGGCTTTGTACCAAATATCTGGATGGAGAGTTAATGTTGTGTCTTGGCTCTCCCTTGCCGTAGCATTTGTGTTGTTGTGTTTTTTTTGTTTTTTTTGTTATTTATTTATTTTATTTTATTTTTTTTTTTAATTTATTTATACATTATTGTCCATTATACAAAATGGAAATTGTAAGTGACAAATATAGGAGTGGATGGGGGAGACAGTTCGCCTTACAAAGTTCTTACCACAGAGCTAACAATAGCTGTTATCAGCAGCTGTTTACATTACGAATGATGCTAAAGTTAGCACAGCTCTCAGACTCTCTTATACACCATCATTAGTGAATACCAGATCACTATGGGCTTTCCCAGAAGCTGCCTGGCATACATACCTTCTCTACTGTTTTGACTCCAAGGATTTTCTCCTCACAGAGATTCTCTCACCTGAAGCTTTTGCAAGTTGTTGTCAGCGTCAGGCAGCAGGTCAATGGTCTTCTTTTTTACTTGAATTTTCTCTTGTTTCACACTGTTTCCCAGCTCTCTTTTCTTAATTTCATCCAACACCTACAAAGAGAGACAGTTCTTATAGCTTTGTTCTGTCACATCTTTATCAGAGCAAAAAAGCAATAGGCCTTTTTCCACAGTGTCTACTTTCATCCAAAGAGAATATTATTATTATTATTGAAATCTCTAACTTGGCATGCCTTTTGTTCCACATTCACATTTATTTATTTCAGCCTACTCGAGGCAATAGAGGAAGCTAATCTCAAAAGTGTATGTAGAGTAAGACAATTTTAGATAAACAACATGGGTAAACAAATATGGATAAAATGGGGATTGCACTGAGTGGTACGGTAGGGGTCAGGTCATTGCGGCCCACTTTGGTATGGGTAACCCTTGAAGAGGCTTGTGCTAGCACTGTAGTTGGTCCAGGGGAGCAATGTCTGCTACTTGAACAGTGACACCAAACAAGTGCCACATAGGTTTGTCTTTGGGAACTTTCAAAACTTAGATGTGTTGCCATTAATAAGCATAATGAAGAGAGTATGTTTTGTGTGTGTTTGAGTATAAAGATGATGTCATGCAACCTTGAATTTACGGCCAGATCTACTGAAGCACTGCTACAGCACAGTTTAGGAGAGGACAGTATTTAAAATGAGACATTAATAATTAATAATCATCATAATTAATTGAATACCAATATTTTACCCTTACGGCAGGCCAGTCTTAACTGTTTGCGTCTGTTGAGTTAATGAAGTTTGACAGAATGTTCATTTCTTGCTTGCTTTTACCATTGCAGCAGAAAACCACAGACTGGCGTCCGGAGCTCTATAGCAGGGCGAAAGGCTGGAGGTATAGCCTTGTACTGCTGAAGTAAACAGTAGGTAGAAGATTTCCAGTTTATTCCCAACTTTCTGAGCATTAAAATCAGAGAGCTGCACCAATTTCTAACATTTTAGGTACTCACTTTTTATTGTCACAAGTTGTCACAATGTTTAATGCAATTTAGACACTGAACTACACTACAATGTTGTAATTCACAAAGCGAAAAATAAATAATAAAAATATTTGCAACGATACCAATATGCTGATTTGAAACTGGTGACTAAGGGTGACCACAAGTGTGAACTTGTGGTCACCCTTAGTCACCAGTTCATTAGTTCAAACCAAAACAGGGAATCAACCATTTTGTTCGATCCATAAGCAAAAAGCCCCGGTCCACTTGGCGTTCACAGCTAGCATTTTTTTTAAATGCAGACCACACACAACAAAGAAAACACACTCGATGGTGCTGTTAGCCCAAATGCTAACAAGGCATTTTACAACTGCATTTTACCTCACTCTGTGTTTTATGTTTGCCCTCTGCCCATGTTTTTTAGTTCAAGTTTTAGGACAATATTGTATTGGTTTGTGTTAAAACTGGTCAGGCAATTTAGCACTTGCTATTGGAGCTGTAAGTAGATCAGGCCCTTAGTGTTCTTTCCTCTTAGAATATAACCGGCCTGACACTGCTGCATTCAGTAAGGGGCTGTTAAAAAAAAATTAGAATATTCAGTGCTGCAAACATAACCTCCTTTATCACTGCATTTTTGTACCCTTCTCAGGCACCAGCCACAGCTGCCCTGGGGCAGATTAAAGGAGAGATGGGCTGCCATACATCTGGACTGTCTGACCACCACTATCACACACATACCAGTGCTGCGGCACTGGAGGCAAGGTGTCTTGCCCAAGGAGTATGAACAGGAGGGAGCAGGAATCGTGCCAAATAGCAATGCTCTTTGGAGAACATGGAGAAGGGCTCTTGTTACACTTTTGTTTGTTTGTTTTGTTTGCCCTTATCATCCCCGTTCATTGTCTGTTCATCAACTGTCAACAATGGACTATATCTGCTGAATGTAATCTGTATTTTGGACAATATGCGAGATGTATGGGGAGGGAAATGGAGGAAAACCGAGCTGCTAGCATTGGCGAAGCTGATTATATCCAGCCAAGTTGTAGAGTGCTTAGCACTGGCCAGCTAGCGTACAGCAAGAAAGAGCTGCTGGGCTTTCGGGACTTCGGAGTACAATCACTGAACAACATCATCTGTCAACAATGGACTCAATATGCACTATATCTGCTGAATGTAAGCTCTATTTTGGACTCTATGCGAGAAGTATGCGGAGTGAAATCGAGGAAAACTGAGCTGCTAGCATTGGCGAAGCTAATTCTATCCAGCCAAGCTGTACAGTGCTTAGCAATGGCCAGCTAGCATACAGCTGGAAAGAGCTGCTGGGCTTTCGGGACTACGACGTACTGGGAGAACTGCTCCGACACCACCCACCAGACCCTTGTTGTGGCAGGAAGGCCAAGAATTGAGATAGGAGAGGCAGCATTAGGCAAAACACTGTCTCTAACATTGCTGTTAGAGACAGAATATGCATCCCCCACCTTGAGCTGCTGTGTGCTACCCTGAGGTCATGCTGCCTTTTAAAGGAATTTACCAATATTTTTTTTTGTGTGTTGTGTCCACCACCATCTTCAGAATTAACACAAATGCTCCTATGCTCATCCTTGGTGACTTTAATCATTAGAGTTACAATAAATCTCTGCCTAGCTTTAATCAATATGTGAAGTGTAGCATCAGAAATAATAATATCCTTGATAAATGCAACAGCAACATCAAAGATGCCTACACAGCCAGAGCCAGACCCTCCCGGCAAACTACATGCACTAATGAGGTGAATAATTTTTATCTGCACTTGAGAAATTACACAGAATGTTGTGCATAAGTACGGGGGCCGCCCAGGGTTGCGTTAGTTCACCTTTTCTTTTCACCTTGTTTTCAGATGATACTGTTATCCTCAGTTTGCTCACAAACCACCCAGGTAGCCATAGAGTTGCTGTGGATAAGTTTGTAGACTCATAAAATACTCATACCCCAGATTAGTTGGTGACCTGTGTCCTGTAGTCATACACGGTAACACCATTAAACAGGTCACACAGGCATACACACTGATATTGACCTTAGCTGGCGCACACATACAAGTGTTTGTGCCAGAGTCCACCAGCCCCCCTTCATTTTCTTAGATGACTGCCGACTGCTTGGTGTCTGTAAAAATATTATGCAAAATTTTTTTCAGGGCAATTACTGAGTCTATGTTTTGGCACAGTATCACCTGATGGTTAAAGTCAAATCTAAATCTCAGATCCACAATCTGATCAAGACGCCAAGCAAGATTATTGGTACCACTTCCCCTATTCTCTTGACAAGATCTGTTTGGCATCAGCCAGGCCAGCGACATTCTGTCCAACACATCACGTCTTATTTTCAGAATATGTTTTGGTGAATTCAAGAAGGAGGTACACAGTTCCTCTGTGTAAACACAATCGCCTCAAACACACGTTCATCCTCTCTCAATCAAGCTCATTAATGAGTGGTTGGTGGAGGATAAAGAAGAACAGACCAAGGCTCCTAAAGCTAAGGTAACTGTGTGAGTGACAATATCTGCAATGAATCTATGCTTACGTGTATTTATGTGTGTATGCATGATTATGTATGTGTGTATATAGATGTGCCATTTTTGCTCATCATGTTACATTGTTTTTAACTTACTTATTATATGTTTTAGCATTATATGTTTCTTGTTTTGGTATTGCACAGCAGAATTGCCCTTTTGTCCAAGAAAGATTTCAAGACAAATAAAGAACTCTTGAATCTTTAATTAAATATGCGGTAATCAGTAGCTTAACCAAACTCCGCAAAATCAGTGTGACTATGCAACTTTGTCCAAATGCCGCAACTTCTTGCAACTAACAGCTGCGATTGACATTGCTGCTGAGTTTCATTTACTATTCAGCTACTAGCAACTCTTTTCCAAAAAAGTGACTGGCGACAAATATAGCAACTTTTTCTGGTGTTATTGGAGACTTTAGAAGACTCATTTTTACTTTTCTCAATGAAAAAAAATGTCCCAGAGCACTCACAGATAGCCCAGTCTGCTTGCAGCAGTCACTCTAAGCTGCATCAGAGCAGGAGATGTTCACCTCTGCGTCCAAAGCATGGATTTATCATTAAACAGGAGACTCACACAGCCTCTATTGCTCACTCGACTCGTCCACTGTGTGTGCCTTGCTGTGACATAAACTAAGCATCTAGCCAGGTAGGTACACTCAAAAATACAGAGAGGAGTGGGAATGTCATCCTGAATCTAAAGGCTGGATAAAGCCATTTATTGGAGATGATAAAATGGACATACAGCCTTCATTGATGTATTGCTGATTTCTATGTGATGTAATGTAATTAAAAAAAAAGAACACATGGAAACTCAAAATCATATTCAAAAGGCTACCCACCCACTCAAAAGATGCTGCTATTTATGGTTAAATTTTTCAAGTGCAAAACATGTTTAGAGAGCTGCAAACAATGAACCCACTTGACAAATTACAGTGACATTATTCTATCCTAAAATGTGTGTGTATATATATATATATATATATATATATATATATATATATATATATATATATATGTTAATTAGCTGAAACATAATTTAAAACTGTATTCTCAGTATTTGAGGTAATGCTGACATTTAAAGGAAGTTGAACATTGTGGTTTCATTTTAAATACACAATGTTATAATGGGAAAATAATTGCAACAATTGAAAAAATGTCCCGAAAAATCAGGTTTTTAAGACCACAACAATCACAAAAAATGGCCGCAAAATCCTGGAGGGATTTGATTTTGCTATTGACCCAGTGAATCATTTTCAGAAGTAACCTTGAATGTATTTGATTTTGTTAGAAGGGTGCACCCAGGTAAGAAATTTTTTTGACTACTGTGATTGTTGAAACAAAATAAAAAAAGATACTGGTGGTCCCAAACAATAACATTTTATTTTAAAACTATTTTATTTTTCTACTATACTTTTCGATAATACAAGCATTACCAGCATTAAAATACATTTAAGTCATTGTCTGAGTCTTATTCATCTTACCCCTCCTGTTAGAAGCAGAACCTACTGGTACTACTGTATACTACTTGAGTAACGAGGGTGTTACACTTCATACTCCTTTGGCAATTGAAACTTACTTGCCCTGACCTGCCCGTACCATACTGTTCCAGTGGAAATAAGACTTTCAGTTAATGTTTGGTAAGAATGCTGGTAAAAATATAATAAAATAGCAGAGGTCATAAGAACCAAAACGTGAAAAGAGTCTGTGCTACCTGTGTATTAGTAACACCTCTGTGCTTGAGTTCTGCTGTAAGCTGGTCCACATCTGAGCAGAGCTGTTGGAACTGCTGTTGTAAAGAGCACAACACTTCCTGCTGCTGCAGTTGGATGTAGCCCTCTGATGCCTGCCCTGGAGGTAAGGGGTTGGGGGCAGCTGCATTCTAAGACACACACACACACACACACACACACATTTTCAAGTCGATACAGCTTTATGTCTGCAGTCATTCTTGAGTGGTACTGACCGGAGTGAAGGTTAATTTTTGGGTGTGGGTGAAGAGTGTGCCTTTGGTCAGAGTGTGATCGTTAGGTGCCCAGCCTTTAAATGTCTGCAGGAGCTCTAATAAGTCTGAGTTGGAGCGAGAGACATTTTCAGATGGGAGCTGCCCAGCAGAACGCAGCTGCTCTTCGATGCGTTTATGCAGGCGACTCTGTTTTCTCAATTGGTAATCCTGTTGGAGAGAAGACAAAACATCAACAGTACTGCAGTTATAAGAGTTGCATTTTTATCTGTTTTCTGTCTGGGTTTGCAAAAAACTATGATTTACACCTGACTAAACCCAAGACTAAATTCAAAACTAAACCAGCATCAAACTAAATGAAAACCATAAAAATACTTATACAAAACTAGAGTGAACATTGTCTTGTTAGTCTGTAGACTACCTGTGGTGTGAGCCAGGACAGCAGCCCCTGACTGTTCCACTCATTCTCCCACTCATGAGCTGCACTTAGCTCTGCTGTGTGCTGCTCCAGGATGGAAGCCACCACAGAGGCATGATGAGAAGGCTGGGCAGTGACTGGAGGCAGGACATTTCGCTGGTAGTCGCTAACCTCTGAGATCACACAGACAAAACACATCTATTTTGTCTATTGTTTTTTGTTAATTGCCTTAAATCTCAAGGAACTACAAAGCGGAGTCATGAGTGCACAGTGGAGACATACCTTTGACCTTCTTGGTCCCTGCAGGACTGTGTACTAAACTGAGTGTCTGAGCATGGAAGTGGTGTAGTACTTCGGGACCCTTAATAGGAAAGACAAGTAAACAACTTTCAAAAACAAAGCCTAATACCTGCACAACACCCAAGAGAGGGCTTGCACACACCATGTAAACAATGTTGATACCACAGTAGTAGGTATCTAAAGAAATCTGTGGATTAAATTTATTCTGGAGCATTTGAAAACTTAGAAATCTTGTTCTTATCTAATATCTTACAGTAAGCAGTAATCACATTATGTGCCAAGTTTTTAAAACTAAGATCAATTTTATTAGGCATAAACTCTGATTCATAAGCCACCCATTCTAAGTAATATTATATGGTTCTGATTAAGTTCTTTTATAACTTGAAACCACATTGACAGTGTGAAAGAAACCAAAGGGTTTAATTCTTTCTGGCAGTTTACTACTACTACTACTACTACTACTACAACAGAATCTGACACAGTGGTGTAACAGGAATAACCTTATCCTGAACCAAGGAGGTCATAGTGGACTACAGGAGGTCCAGGAAGACTGATCATGCTCCTGTCTGCATACATGGGGAGGCGGTGGAGCATGTGGACAGCATAAAGTTCTTGGGCATCCATATTCCCTCTGACCTCTCCTAGTCTGTGAACACTTTACACCTGGTGAAAAAGGCCCAACAACGGCTCTTCTTTCTCAGGAAGTTGAAGCGGACTGAACTATCTTCTCAGCTGTCAGACAGACTCAGGGACAGCTTCTTCCCCAGAGCTGTAAAAGCAATACCCCCCCCCCACAGTGAAAACACTCACATCCCATCCCCCTACAGGACCCTTACACATGCACCCCTCCAGCCACATACACCCATCTTCTCACGCACACGCTCACCTTCGAAGATACACACACACACACACACACACACACACACACACACACTCAGAAGACATACACACACACACCCCTGCAGACAACCACACAGAAGACAATCAAACATTGGGCGCTGGAGATCCACTTCAAAAGTTAACCATTATTTTGGCATTTCGTTGTGTTCAGGGTGTTATTTCGTTATTACTTCTTTATTGGGTCTGACTAAATCCGCCACTGTTTAAGAGAGTTATGAAAGGTTGAAAAACGCAAAACAAACAAAAAATAAAAAATTTGCAGGGGCATATTTTTTAAATGGAGGGCCACTGAAAAAAATGGCATGGCACTGCATCATTGTGCACAGCTTCCTCATGGGGTCCGACTTAATCTGTCAATGTTTGAGAGAGTTAGAGAAGGAAGTCCGTAGGCTGCTTCTGCGGATGACTGGAATCTCAGACAGGGACAGCATAAAGAAAATGGAGAAGTGGACCTTTAATTGCAATTCCTAAATAAAAGTCAGCTGTTCAAATCAGCTATTCCTAATTTATCCACTTAGGGTCGCACTGTTTTGGTAAGAGTAGTGCACATAACACAACACAATACAGAACTAACCAGCAGATGACAGTAAAACGCCATGTGGTTCAATAAATGGGGATTTTGCCTTTCTCCTTTGCTGTCATAATAATCTTCCGCATCATTCATATGACAAAAGTCAAGGGTTATTCTTATCTACCTGTTATAGTTGACCGATTCTCCAAATGGCCAGAGGTATTCCCTGTGATAAAAAGTCAAGGCACAAACAGTAGTTAAAGACACTGAATACCCTTTTCTCAATTAATAACACAGATGCTTGTGTTTAGGTAATTCATGGCCATGGGAAACTCTCTGAATCGCTCCTCAGAAACAGTGACTAAATAGTTCACCCTTGGGATTAGACTGGATATAGCGACAACATGGATCAATTTTTTTGAAAGGTTTTCCATCAGCACTAATGAGCAACAGAAAATTGAGTCCGTTCAATGTAGGAACTTTTGACCATGTATCTGTGAGTTTGTTTGATTTACAGTGTCTTTTTTTATACCCTAACTCATTTCAAAAGTTTTGTTTATGACTTTGGAGCAAGGAGTACTCGAAATTAAAGTAAAATGAGTCTTTGTCAGGAGAACGTGGAAAATTGAATAAATTATGTTTAACTCGAGCTTCAAAATAGAATAAAGGTAAGTTTAAAGTGAAGAATATAGTTAAATACCGAAGCTCTTTATTAAATGCGCCATTTCTATTTGTTCCTTAATTAATTAATACATGTATGTGGCGGGGCTCTAGTCAAACTTAAGCAAAGTCGGATATGAGGGCTCAGATGGTATTTACTCTGCCAGTGTCCAATGTGCAAAATAAGCCAAAAATGTGTAAAAATATTTACAGAGACTAAAAATGTCAAATGTATTTACAAATGTACCAAAATAGACAAGTTCAATAATGAGTTCAGCAGTAACTCAATCACAGAGCTCAGAGTGCTCCCAGCCAACGTAACCTGCACTGTAACTCCCTCAAAACTGACTACAAATCTGAAATGGCTCCCTTAAATACCCTCTGGACCCTCCCTATGGGCTTCAGCATTTCACAAAATATAAATCAATAAACAAACAATGTAAAGGACAAGAAAGTCAAGCTAGTTATAATAATATAAAGTTACGGTATTTCATTTCATTTCATCTTCTACCGCTTATCCCACTTTGTGGGGTCGCGGGTGGCTGGAGCCTATCCCAGCTGCTTTGGGCCTTAGGCGGGGTACACCCTGGACAGTGGCCAGTTCGTCGCAGGGCTGACACTTAGACGTACATTGACAGACAACCATTCATCCACTAGGGGCACTTTAGAGTCACCAATTCACCTATACATGCATGTCTTTGGACGGTGGGAGGAAGCCGGAGATCCCGGAGAGAACCCACGGTGACACGGGGAGGACATGCAGACTCCTCACAGAAAGACCAGAGTTAGCCAATGGTGTTTTTGAGTTGGCTACAATCGGCCAACGATGTTTTTTTTTTTGGGTCGGCCGGGATTCGTACTCACGACCTTCTTGCTGTGAAGCGGGAGCGCTAACCACTCCGCTACCGTGCACCCCAAGTTACAGTATAAATACTTTTATTTTGGTAACTTCCTTTTTAAGCGGACGTTTTATACTGAAAGAGCGTATCTGAGTGTATACTAACGGCTACTTAATACACAAGACAGTTCACAAGGCAAAAGAAATGTGCACTCATAAAACGTTAAAAATACAAAGGCTATGATCAGCTACGGTCGAAAGGGGAACACGGTTAGTTAATTTACATGTACTATGGATTTGTTTATCTAACTTTGATGATAAATGTGAAACCTTATAAGGATAAGCCAATCAGTTATATTGATATAAGTTACGGTAATGATTATTATTAAGGTGACTGATTGTCTTTATTGTTGTTTTGTTTTGTACCATCTCCAAAGGTTGGTTTATGACCTGCAAAAGTTCATTAAAGAGTCATTGAACCATCAGTCCCGGCCTTCTTCCTTCGATTGGTAGCTACAAACAATTAGCAACATGATCATGCATAGTGTTCTAATATTCAACAAAACATAAATAATAATTCATAAAGAATCAATTGCAAGGGCGTTACAGTGTATTATAATCAGGTTACATAATGCATGTCACATTATCATCACCACGGTGTGAACAGCACCAATTTAAACCACCAGGAAGTAATGGCTTGGGTTGGCGGAGATGTGCAGCATCAGGCAACACTAGGTAAGTTCTACCATGTATGAATGGAAGAAGCTAACGCTCTCAAGTGTGCGCTGTTTGGCATATTAAAGTGGCAGGAAAAGGTGAAAAAGGGTGTTGTGTCATGTGCGCATGAATGAAACAGCGCGGTAAATGGGGAATCGGGGTACAATAATTCAAAATTCTTGCTATGCAAGTTCATTAACGCCTAAATCAACAGTATGCACAGTAAGTATTATTTCCATTTATGGCTACTTCCTTTCTTGGTCCAGAGGGGTTGCTGTGTGTTTTAAAAGACAATCCAAACACACCCACAAATATATTCCAATGAAAATTATATTCTTCAATATCTCATATACACCAATTTTTCAATTAGATGTATTAATGGGGTAGAAAAAGATGTTTTAGATGATTTAGATGTATGTATTATCCTTCTCTCTAAACTTGTCCAATATTTTACAAAAGACACTTAATCAATAAAGCCAGAGCAAATTTCAGCTAGCATTAATAGAGCTTTGATTTATGATTTTTGTGGATGCATAATCACACTAATGGATCCGGGTAAATTTAAAATAATTATAGAATTGGGTAATCACTGTTTAAATGTGCATTTGGAGCACTTCTTTACTCCAAATTTAATAAAAGGGACAATAACGACTTTTCTTCCAACATAACAGGTCTTCAGGATCCTAGCAGATGTGAGACTAATTAATCTATGGTCTGCTACAACTTAATAAAAATGAATTAATAAAAGTGTCATATGTAACCATGTATTATTAACCTACATATAATCTACACGTCATCATGCATTCATTATTACATAAGTTTTATCAAGGATAATTTGTACTAAGTTTGTGTTTAATGTGTTTACAGTGGTCCCTCGTTTATCGCGGGGGATACGTTCCAAAATTAACCAGCAAAAGGCGAAATCCACGAAGTAGTCAGCTTTATTTTTTACAATTATTATATATGTTTTAAGGCTGTAAAACCCCTCACCACACACTTTATACACTTTTCTCAGACAGGCATTAACATTTTCTCACATTTCTCTCTTGTTTAAAGGTCCCATATTATGCGAAATCAACTTTTCTGAGCTTTTAACCATGTTATAACGTTGTTTCTACCTCAAACACATACCCAAAGTTGTGTTTTGTTTCATTCGCGCATGTTTAAGTAATTTATTTAGTTTGAGCTACAGTCCTTTCAACAAGCTGTTTCACGCAATGACGTCAATATGTGAAATAAACCACTCCTCTCCAGGAAGTGCTCCTCCACACTCCTCCTGCCCCTCTCTCCTGCACTGTCAACAAGTGCCGTGCTCTGCAGCTCAGACACAGAGAAGCATCGCTGCTACTGTGTTAGCTTACGTACAGTCAGCAACATGTATTACTAACAAGTATTACTGCATAGCTCTACATATTGCTAGGCTACTTTATTATAGTTCTTTCAATACACTGCACACCAGCTACCTTAGGAGTCTCCAGGCAGCATACATTCTCAACTTCAGTAGGCATTGTACGGTCATTTCCACATGTGCACCGATAAACAGAAGCAGTTAACACGCGCTATGCTACGGGCTACACCATAGAAACATACACAATAAATAGTTTCTCATTTACCAAGCAGAAACGTCTTGTAGAAGCCTTCGAGGTCTTTGTTCTTCGAACTCAGAATCAGACTCTGGGTCGAAGATATACGGCTCATTTACTCTCAAAGCTATTGCTGAAAAAGTTATTACTACCATGTACCGTGTTTACTTCAGTCTGTTTCCAGCGTAGCTCGCGTAGCTATAGCATGACGTCATGAGCCAACACGGGAGAGCTGAGCCTTAAAGTGACAGCGCCAAATCAGACCGTTCACTTTGGACTCATGATGAGAGCTCATCCAAACCGCTTGTATAAGATAAATATTGTGTGTTTCATGTTGCAAAACGTGATATGGTAACCTAAATGTATCCAAAATGCACTGTATAATGTTCAAAATAGTATATTATAGGACCTTTAAACACTCTCAAAGTTCAAACCTTAGCATCTTCCTCTGCCTTTTGGGTGTGAGCGCAGGTGCCTTTGTCGGTGCAGAACGTTTCGTCGACATTGTGGGTTGTGTCGGGAAAAAAACTTGCAAACATACAGCACTTCAGAGTCACACTGCTAGCGATAGAACATTTATGTAAATTTGGCAAGCCGAACGCATTCTGTACTGTACAGGAGACATGGCACAGAGGAGATTGATTGACAATGGTCTACAGTCCCTTAGCCAATCAGGACGCAGAACACAATGCGCGAGTTCTCCCTTAGCCTATCAGGACGCAGAACACAAAGCGCGCTCATACGCTGTAAAAAAAAAAAAGCATACAAAATTGTACTAAAATAAAAATCTGCGAAACAGCGAAGCCGCGAAAGGTGAACCGCGTTATAGCAAGGGACCACTGTATATGTGTTTCTTTTGCCTCATCATTTCATTGTGAGGTGGTGGAATATCAGTAGTTTAATCTAATTTGCATATATTAGTCAAATTAGCCTGCCAAAAAAAAAGTTACGCCTGCGTTACGCCTCCCAATTTTAGAATCATAAAAACGCCCAACATCCTTTGTTTCGAGTTCTTCGCCTCTTTTCAATTCTTGTTGTTACTAGTCTTTCATTTAGCGGTAAACATTTTTATTGCGGCGAACACTTCTCTCCAGGACACGCTTTTCGTGGGCCTGTTATCTGAGTGCATCCTGCTACTTTGTAGTTTTACCAAAATTACTCCAAGCCTGATTTTAATGGTTATACTGTGACCAAACCTCAGTTTTCCAAGCTTGTAATAATTTTTGTACAATAAATCTGGCCGACCGTCTGCGTGGATTTACTTTTTGTGTCCCTTGTTTCATATTATTGGGTTCAATAAGCCATATTTAATCTTGTCGTTGTAACGTTGTTTTAACCAACTCATGGGTTCTTACACTTCGTAAAAGTTCTCCCCTTCAGATCAATTAAATATTAGCCATTGTTTCTTGATGTAATCAAGTGGTGCCCCAGGATTATTCAAACTAATTATTCCCAGAGTTAAGGCTAATAAACTCTACACGTGCAATTTAAAACTGAAGACGTATACAAGAAGGAATTGTACAAACAGAGATGTTAAGAGGGCGGCTGGGTATCAGAATTCTGGGACACTAGTGTGAATTTCTTTAAAAGGAAATGTATATGGACAATATGCTGGTGAAAATGTTCAAAGAAGTGTATCTTCTGAACCAGACCATGTTTCTAATTGTAGTAGTTAATATTCATCTTAACGCTACCACAATATAAACGAGAATGATGCCTGAGATAAAAATGAATAAGGAAACTTGGAGTTATGAATCATAGTTATTTTTTTAAATGCTTTATAGTGTGTAAACCATTTGTATGTTTTGGTTTATTATTGAGGTAAAGTTATGTTATATTATAATTTGAGATTTTAACAAATGACTTAACCTGAAGAGATAGATGTTAAAGATATGTCAGGATTTTTCCTCCAATTACATCATGAGGACTTTTTCTTGACTTGTCTTTTATAGAATAGTTAGCTGCATTGAGCTGTGAGTGTTTATGGTTGATAAAATAAAAAAGTAGCCGGTTAGGGCAGTTATCAGTATGTTCTGAACTAATGTCTTGATGTATGGCAAACAGATGCCTGTTTTGCCTGAAGTAGCTATCCCAAGACTCTGTTTCTCTCACTATGCCGCAATGGAAGTTAGCTCCCTTATTGCTAGCGAATTAGCATTAGCATCAAAATACATTTTGAATGCAGCAGAAATCATGTGCCTCATCAAGGTACAAACTTTTTCTAACATTACCCTTTTCAGTTGCAACTGATGAGAGCACTGACATTGTAATGTAATTGTACTTTTTTGCACCAGGAGAATGGGGATTTTTTTTAGTTTTTAGTTTATTTATAGGTTATAATGCTATTGTTTTACTGCTCCAGCCAACTTGAGATCGAATTGGGCTGTATCTGGCCCCTGAGCTAAAATGACTTTGACACCCCTGGACTAAACACTAATCGTTGCTGAACTCACCAGTGCCCTGTGTTGAGACCTGGGCTCTCTCGCAGTGGTATTCCCTCCTAACTCTCTAAAAAACCTTAAATGGCCAGTCTCCTCCTCACTTGTAAAAAGCACTTTCCCCTTGGCCACTTGTGTTAGCAGCTAACAGTGGCCCGCACACAGGGCCGTTAAAGTTGCACACATAAATGCACACCAATTAAGAATGCAGTGAAGCGTAAGCATGTAAAGTGCCCTAATATCATAGATGAAAAGATGAAAAAAAAAATTCAAAACTAAAAGTGAGTATTTACTTGTGTTTGAGTGTGCAGGGGCAGTCTGCAGTTTGGTGGCAGCCAAGGCACAGCCAGTTGAGCTTTAATAGCAGCAGCAATGGCTCTCTGGAGAACCAATGATTTACCTGTGGCAGATGGCAGACACTTTTATTTATTTTATTGGTATCACAAAACAGATCTGAAATCCAGTACAACCATAAGCATTTTTTTTTTCTTTTCTGTAGTCTACAGAAACAGGGTTTCTTCAAGATTATTTGTCCAATAACATGTCTGGTATAACATAACACTGAACGGGCTAACATGTATGGAAATAAAAATCAAATGATGCATAAACTCAACCACAAATGCACTGACATTGTGAGCAGTAAAGACAGTGTTGTGATGTGTACCTGTGGGCTGATCTGAAGCCTCAGCACTCTCTCTAGGCAGCTTCTCTACCAGGAACATGAGCAGTGTGCGGATCTCAGGCTCACTGCTGTAAAGAAAGGTCTGGTAGCCTATCTCTCCTTTGTAACCAATGTCCTGCCAAAACAGAGAGTACATGTTGGAACAACTATAGGAAAACATTACATAACAGAAGAATAAAAATGAAGATGCCTTCCTACTGACAGAATTAATTTGATCAAAATAATAATTTTACTATTACTATGCATGATATATCTGTGTGAGGGACATTCACTCCTTGCATGTCAAAATAATTAGCAAATCAAAGCCTTGTGAATTATGATGATGCAACAAAATATAAGCGAATGGCACAAGTGTGACTTGAGGAAGTTCGCCTACAGCCTTGTATTTCTTTAGTTAAAACTGAATTAAACTTTTTTTCTATGCCAAAGAGGGCATTCAAATATCAAAGGTCATATGTCTGTATGTAGGGGCAGAACTATGGAGAAATTTACGAACAATTTTTAATGGCTTCTACGGCAACTACATAAAATTTTATAGTGATGGATGATGGATGGATGTATTGTAATGAATAATAATGAATGTATTTACTGTGGATAACTTGGCAGATTAGAAAAAGTTTGTTTGCATGGCAAAACAACAATTAATAAACATTAATAAAGCAATAACAACACATAAAGACATTTGAAGTTGGGAAATATAATCACCATTTGTGTCACCTATTGATTTGGTCACCCTGCAATGATTGTAAAATTATTTTGTCTGCTGAATTCCCTGAAGATGTAATACCATGAATTATTAACTTGTTTTACTATATTATTTATATTTATATATACAGATCATTGGATAATTGGGCAGTGTGCTGTATATTATTATTATATTATATATATTATTATAAATATAAAGGCATAAAATCAGTATTTATATCAGTGTTTGACGAATGTGCTGTGTTTTATGGCATTTTTTCAATATTCAATAGTAAGTGGTTAAAAAATGTGGATGAAATCCAGCAGCGCTTGAGTTTTACAGTGCACACATGAACGCCTCTTCAAGCTGCTAATGGCTACGTGGCTTTTCCTGTTTTTCTGAGTTGACTTTACCTTTAGGTGATTAGTGTGTGAGAAGGATATTATTATAACCGCTGCAATTAACACACAATTAAGTTATAGCCATCACCACAGCATCCTTCACAGAAGGCTTACAGTTCAGAACCGATACTCGTCTGTCGTGGTAGCATGGGGTCTCTGCACTCGGGAAGGAGAACTTCAGTGGCTCTTAACTGCTCCGCCCCCTGCCAAAGCTCAGCACCACATGAATCGCATGTGGGTTTGAGTCTTCTTTTTTTGTGCTGTCTGCGTGTGTCAAACAGTGTGCCTCGACCCATTTTCAGAAGTAGGGCCTCTCTCTTCAAGAGGAAGAGCACACTGTGTCCTGGTCTGAGACATTGTGGAGGAGCCTTATAACACACCACAAGTGGAATTTAACACGGTGTCATTTAAAATAAAACATCCAAATTTTGCAGCACATCTATCAGTCTTGTAATTGGTATCCACCTGGTCCGTGTACAAAGTATAATTCATTTGTGCTTGTGCAAGTTGACGAATGAAAATGCTTGTTGTGAGGGTATTTCTCTATTGCATTGCTCTACTTGGTAATACGAACTTGAAAAAAGGAAGACGTCTGGCAGAAACAAAGGATGGTTGCTTTCAAAATTAGAGCCTGAAGACAAAATTAGCATCCCGTTTGGTTCACGTAATTGTGTATATTATTTGATTTGTGAACGTTGTATATTATATATAGTGTATCATGTAGTGGTGAAATGTTTGTATTATTAATTCTAATGCAAACAGACATCACACACACCATAAAAGTAGAACTTTAATCAATAAAACCCAGCTCATTTTTTTTTTAACAATTTAACTTTGGTACAAAAGAACCACAACAAAATATAAACATGGGGTGGCCATAGGAGTGACCAATATAGTAAAAACAACAATTTTATTATCAAGGCAGATTTTATATGACTTTGTATTTTTGGTCTTACACAATGCTATCAGTGTCTTCACTACAAATTATCATATTACTACAACAGTCTTCCCAAATTAGTAGATTGTCATAATTTTATATCATAATACAACCTTTTATTACCATATCGCACACCCCTAGGCAACTACGTTGAAATACAACAATACAACATCAAATTAGGTACACAAATGAATGAGGTGTTGAAGAGCATTTTCAAATGGTCTACAAATTGTAGACCAGTGTTGAAGAGCATTTTCAAATGGTCTACAAATTGTAGACCAGTGTTGAAGAGCATTTTCAAATGGTCTATAATACTTAATAATAATATCTTAATAATACAAAATTTTACCGCTACATGATACACTATATATAATATACCATGTTCAGGCAATATGTGAATAAATAATGATATTCATAATGTACATACATGTCAACTATCGATAAATCGATAAAATGTCCCGTCCTCAAATAATATACACAATTATGTGAACCAAATGGGATGCTAATTTTGTCTTCAGGCTCTTATTTCGAAAGCAACCGTCCTTTGTTTCCGCCAGACGTCTTCCTTTTTTCAAGTTTGTATTACCAAGTAGAGCAATGCAATAGAGAAATACCCTTACAACAAGCATTTTCATTTCTCAACTTGCACAAGCGCAAATGAATTATACTTTGTACACGGACCCCACCCATACATGAACTGCTTTTTTTTATTCCACCCCTTCTCCTGGCACCTTTTGCCGTGCTTGCGCTCTAAGCAGTCACTTAAAAGGCCTATGCCTAAAGTTTGATTTGTTTTACAATTACAATTGGAACATTTACACTTTCAGTGGTTCTAAGAACAGTTTATAGACCGCTCTCACGTGATGTAATAAGATGACGTCGTTGCATTCTTGGTTGTCAAAAAGCGGTTGGCGCTGCCATAGAAAATCATTAGGCACATTTACAATTTTTACATTTTGTGCCTCTAGCCTTGACAAAACACTGTGAATCTGAATAACCCCACTTCAACAACAGTGTAGTGATACAGTTAAACTAAGGTGGGTAATTAATTCTGCTATTCTGTTTTATTTTAGTTTTATTTCTCTGAACTGGCCAATATTTGGCGTGTGCTGAAGAGCAATAATAGAAACTATATTGTAAAGCGCAATTTCAAGACTAATTTCACACACCTTAACCCAATCCCAAGCGAGTTACACTGTTACTACACTGTTGCATCTGCAGCAGAAGGACAAATGATTCAGGCAGACGCAGACTGGTTATGTAACTGGTGCCCAGGACACAAAGCCCCGCTTCACCTGTGTAGACAAGGGATCCATAACGGTGCACACAAGACAGTACAGTGACCGTTACGAACCAGGACAAAATTTGGATCTGACAAAACAGTGTAATAACTTTAATAACAGCTTAGCCTAAGGCGAGTGATCATTCTGAAAAAACCCTTAATGTGGAACTACAGGACGTTTCTTCAGAAAGAGACAAAAATGAAAGTTATAATACACGGTTATGTTAATGGAATTTTTGCTGTAAGTTTTGTGTATTCACAGTGTAGGCTCAGTTTTCATCTCAGGTGTTTGTGTGTTCTTGGCACAGTGTGACTGACGCCATCCGCTGTGGCTGCGTTTTGTTGTTGAAGTGTGCTTGTTCCACCCATAACCATTTAAAACAGAGCAATGTGATAGTAATAACAACAACAATAACATAGACATGTAAACCCAGTAGGCCAGTACCATTTAACAAAAACAATTGTAAAAATGTAATAGTGCCAATTTAGAATGCAATGTAAACTCACTCAATACCAACACAAAGCAATTTTGAGAAGTACTTTCTGCCAGGGAGTTCGTATCTGCTATCCAAAAAACTGATTCACTTTCTGAACCCGGCCTTATCCACTGTGTTTATTGGCATCATGTCCTTCGTAATGCCGTACGCTATAGTACTCATTATAGTTTTTGCCTGCTTTGAATGTTTGTCATACGGCATCCTGGCAGCGAAAGAAGATTGTGATTGACAGTTGTTTTGGTACATTGCTGCTAAAGCTGCTTGTGCTCAAATGGATTCCTTTTAAGGTGATTAAACAGATTTGTTGTGCAGTCTTTGACGACACAGATTGGCGGAATATTTTACAAACTGGGTAAATTTGGAGGTGGTCAGTTTTTTAAATATCCAACCTCTTCCACACAGTTGATGTTGTGTGACCAGTTTTATCCACTAATTCGCTACCTTTGGGTGAAACGGGTTTGCTCTCCTGTTCAACATCACTTCCAACCTCAGCTTCGCTACACTCCATTTTATTCATTTCAGTCCAAATTCTTGTAAATACTTGTTGCACAAACACTTGATAACTCGACAATGCTCAGCTTGACTCTCCAACTGCTGTCCAACTGCTGCTCAGTCACAAGCGCTGTTACTGGCGACTGGCTGGTGGACCTGTTGATTAACATGCCCCAAGCCTTATCATCGAGATTGACCTTACTCAAAATCACGATCCAACTCCAAATTAGATTTTTGGCAGAGCCCTACTGTACTTAAGTCATATCTGTCTCGTTTCTGATGAAAAAATGTAAGTAGTTACAGCAACAAACATTAAGTTAGCGAGGTTGGCCCCGATAAGAGAGTTTTTTAAGTGAACTGTACAAAGTCATAGCCGTGAGCTTACGCCAGGATTAGTTATTGACAGTAGAAGAATTCCTTAATTATTTTCATAGTGTTTGGAATTTGTTCTAAATGGTAATAATTAAATTATTATGAATCAATTAATTTCAGTAAAATCCTAACAGCGACCCTGACTCCAACCGTATTAGCTAACCAACAGGCTATAAAACATTTAGCCTACACTTTACACTAACCTGCCTATACTGATATTAACGACTGCAGCCCCAATAATCAAATATTTAGCCATTGATCAATCATCTGGCTTTTCAGTGATTTAACAGAGACAAATTTGCGCTGGTTCTTGTAACTTCATTATTGATTTACTTCATTATACAATACAATAGAGGATTCATGCCAACCAAGATTGTGGCGGCTACAAGAAAGTCATGTGACTAAGAACAGTCCATAGATACTATATCTACTATAGATATATATTATGACTTTTACATAATTTCATTTCATGAGGTGTGTTTTCTGTTGGTGTGGCTCTAACACTCAGTTGTGTGTTTGCCCTCCATCAGGCCAGCGGCAGGGACAGGGTAAAATTTAAAGGTCCTATATTATACTATTTTGAACATTATACAGTGTATTTTGGATACATTTAGGTTACCATATCACG
Source organism: Rhyacichthys aspro (assembly GCA_036850595.1). Taxonomy (NCBI): domain Eukaryota; kingdom Metazoa; phylum Chordata; class Actinopteri; order Gobiiformes; family Rhyacichthyidae; genus Rhyacichthys; species Rhyacichthys aspro. Next base: position 148,917 of record CM072154.1, read on the forward strand.
TTTTGCAACATGAAACACACAATAATTATCTTATACAAGCGGTTTGGATGAGTTCTCATCATGAGCCCAAAGTGAACGGTCTAAATAGGCGCTGTCACTTTAAGGCTCAGCTCTCCCGTGTTGGCTCCGCTCACTCATGACATCACGCTAGCACTGCACTGGGAACAGACTGAAGTAAACACGGTACATCGTAGTAATAACTTTTTCAGCAATGGTTTTGAGAGTAACTGAGCCATATATCCCAGAGTCTGACTCTGAGTTCGAAGAACATAAGCAAACACAAAAACCTCGATGGCTTCTACAAGACATTTCTGCTTGGTAAATGAGAAACTATTTATTGTGTATGTTTCTATGGTGTAGCCCGTAGCATAGCGCGTGTTAACTGTGGAAATGGCCGTACAATGCCTACTGAAGTTGAGAATGTATGCTGCCTGGAGACTCCTAAGGTAGCTGTTGTGCAGTATATTGAAAGAACTACATGTTGCTGACGGTAAGTAAGCTAACACAGTAGCAGCGATGCTTCTTTGTGCGTCTGAGCTGCAGAGCATGGCACTTGTTGACAGTGCAGGAGGGAGGGGCTGGAGGAGTGTTGAGGAGCACTTCCTGGAGAGGAGTGGTTTACTTCACATATTGACGTCATTGGTGAAACAGCTCGTTGAAAGGACTGTAGCTCAAACTAAATAAATTACTTAAACATGCGCGAATGAAACAAAACACAACTTTGGGTATGTGTTTGAGGTAGAAACAACGTTATAACATGGTTAAAAGCTCAGAAAAGTCGATTCAGCATAATATGGGACCTTTAAAGACATAAAATCATTCTTTCCTCCCCTCTGGGTTTTCGCTCTATACAGTCCACGGTTGTGTCATTTGAGCATTTCAATGAGAACATCACATCACATGAAAACTACTGATAACAGTTGTTCAGCTAGAGGGGTCTTACCTGACAGGCCTGTGCAAGACTCATGCCCACTCTGAAGCGGGCTGACATGCCGGGGGGCAGGGAGGTGGGTAACCCATTGCTGAGTCCTGGGTCGATCACCCGGAGGCATGAGACCACTGCCTGCACAATGAGCTCACTGCTGAACTGTTTGACACTATCCACCTCCTCAGGGACCTCTCTAAGAGTACAGCACAAGTACAAAAATTTGATGAAAAGAGGCCAGCAGATAATAATGTGAGCTCCTTATCCATGCTCCTTTACCTATTAATTTATTACATATTACTATAATATTAGTTAGTAGAGGTGGGACAATATATTGTATCTCCTTGTGATACATTATCGTAATACAGGTATTGTGAGATTAGCTGAAAGGCTTTTTCCACTGGAAAAGGGCTGATATGGATATAGACATGTTGCATGTGCAAAAGAGGGACTAAGCAAAAACCAAAAATATCTGAGAGACATTGGTTCATTTCAGACAGAATACAGTAAAATGACATTACTTCTGCAAAGGACTGATGCACAAATTCTACTTTTTTGTCAATTCAGTGTTATCTTTCCACTAAATTTGGATCATGTAGTATCATGTGATTCCCACCTGTTAGTGAATGATATTTGAAGTAGGATACATACACATACATTTGTGTTGCAAAGGTAGCTAGTCACTACAGTTCAATTTACTCAAGTTAATTTTCTTTTAGTTTACTTGATAAACTTTCAGACAGGTAATTTGATAGGCCAGCCACTCCTGGGAAGGTTCACCACTGTTCCATATTTTCTCCATTTGTAGATAATGGCTCTCATAATGGTTAACTGGAGTACCAAAGCTTTAGAAATTGCTCTGTAACCCTTTCCAGACTGATAAATCTCAGTTCTCATTTGTTCCTGAATTTCTTTACATTGCCACATGATGTCTTGCCTTTTGAAATCTTTTGACCTTCTTCACTTTGTCAGACAGGTATTTAAGTGATTTCTTGATTCAACAGGTCTGGCAGTAATCAGGCCGGGGTGTGGCTTGTGAATAATCACAGTAAATTCATGATTTAACAAGGGGTAAACAAGGATTGCTGTTTAACATGGGGCCATGTAGGTTTGGATAGCTTTTTTCCCTTAATAAATAAAATCATCACTTAAAAATGCATTTTGTATTTATTTGAGTTATCTTTGTCTAAATTAAATTTGTTTGATGATCTGAAACATTTAAGTGTAATAAATGTGAAAAAAAAATAAAAATTAAATTATCGATGGGGGCAAACACTTGTTCATAACTGTATATTTTAAACCATTTTAAAGTCCTTGGTACCTCAATATCAGTGTGCCTATTTCTGCAATAAATCAAACATGAAAGATATTTATATTTAAATCTTTTTCCCTTCTGTTCTGTGCTGTACTTTTACATATGGCCAGATTTAGCGACCACCACCTATGTCACTATGCATGGTACTTACTAAGCTGATTTTCTACGTAGGTTCTACTGCATCTAAATGCAAAAGGGGGATTCAAATATCAATGAGGGGAGAACATAAATTTAAAGTGAATTCGTTTGATGATAATTGGTGGACTTGGTGGACGAGGAAAGGGAGCAGTAATAACAGTTTAACATATATGAATAGTGATCCACAGTACACATACATACATACATATATACATACTAAAAAAGCAGACTGGGGCGGATTGTCTCTCACGTAACACTGTAGTTTACTTAAGATTAATCTTCTATACAGCATATTACATTACTGTGAATACTTACGTGCCGACCTGTTTAAGGGCGTAAATAAGGATTTTGTCCACCTCTTCCATCGTTGTTTCTGTAAAAATACCCTGACTTCCGGAAACTAATAGCAGAACAGCCGCTGCTCACAGCCTCGGTTAAAAACTTACAGTTAGTTCATTATTGCTGTAAGTTTCTCAGTTTAAAGTAGGCTAACGGCTCGGGTTAACGCATATAATTTGCTAGCTAGGGAACTAGCTGCTGGTCTTCAAACTCTGGGCTGTTCGTTCACGAAGTATTGGTCATGGCCTGCATCACAGTAAGGTGCTCCTCTCACTAAAAAAAAAAGCTGTGAAAATGAAAGTAACACGATTCTACTTGTCCGTCTGTGTTTACCTTTACAAAGATACATCTGATATTTGTGTCCTGTTGTGTGTGGAAATAAAGTACGGAATAATTGCGCTGTGGAGTTTGTGGGAGATGGAGTTCTTGCTGTCCTGTTCTCGCAAGTACGGCCATAAATGGGGACTACATTTCCCAGAATACCACAGGACGGACAATCTTGTGACTGTTGAGTTTTGCTTTAGAACCAGACGCTCTAGTACAGAGACGTTGTTTTGTCCTCATTCAAATGCTAAATGCTTTGCTCTCATTTGGTTTTAGCTCACTTTGAAACAAAAACTAAACCTTGCCCTGCCGCTGGATTCTCGCGAGATTTGGGAGTTTCCAAAATCGCGTAAATCCATCTTGTATCGCGCCAGGCAAAGGCCTCGAGTCGACGAGGTACGAACCATGGCAGGGGTGGGCAATTATTTTTCTCCAAGGGCCACATTAGAACCTGGGATTCTTGTGGAGGGCCGGGCCAACACGGTCATCTCAGGCTCAATAATAACATATTGTTTAAAGTTTAAACTATAAGCAAAAATATGTGAAATATATGCCACCGTTACAGCTACATTACCCTCTGTTTTAGATCCACTCTTTCCATTTTGTTCTAAAACCAGACTTGGCTCAACGTGGATTGGCACCTGAGAAAATGACTCAAAAAACACTAAAGTTAAGTCTAGTCACCTTCTCTAACAATAATGATAACAGCTACTTCCTTTTTGCAGCAGACTCCAAAAAAGGCCTGAACCAAGGAATCAGAATTTATCCTAAACGACGTTTACCAGGAACATAATACACTTTTAACAATAACAATCTATTCCAGCTTCCCCTCAACACACAAAAATACCTGCCTGACCTCAGCTGAACACATGCAGTTTATGAACAGAGTGAAAAGATGAGTGACTGTTATATTATTGTTGACACTAATTAGCAAAGAGTCTTCGAGGGCCTTTAAAATAAAAGTACCATGTTTGTATTATGTACTGCACATGGTCTACTCTCTTGGATGAATTCCTTTTCTGACACAAGCCTTCTGAGGGCCGGAAAGGGGTGGGTCGAGGGCCTGATGTGGCCCCCGGGCCTTAAAATGCCCAGGTCTGAACCATGGACTCATTGGACTCTTGTGACCAATGATGTGGCAGCACGAACAGCAAGAGGCGGGTTTTTAAGCAATTAGCGCCCTCTTCTCTTCTGTGTTATCAACATGGCTACGACAAAAGACGTTAACATTGATGCTGCTGTTAAATCAGTTTTATCAGAAGTAGAGAGTAGTGATGGCGAGAAGAAGCTTCTTGAAGCCTTGAAGCCAAATGGTTCACAAAAAAGTTCATTTCTCGAGGCTTCATGTGCACTCAAACCCCCTGCTGGTCAAAGACTGCCATGGGAATGGCTGCCAAGTAAAATAAATCTGTTAATCTTGATAAATGCACCGTATGTACAGTATCTTTCATGTAATACTTTGACAAATAAATGAAACAAACAACATTATAGTTTTGTTGTTGGTGCTCCCAATGGGACTCGAACTTCCCATCTCCTGCACTCCACCACAGATTATATAACAAATGTTATTAGATGCAACATGACAATACAATGGAATGTAATATTACTTGGCAAATTATCAGTAAATCATTTGGCTTATGTTTGAAGAACTCATAATGACAGAGGCACATCTGTTGTTGCAGTGTTTCAACAATGTCAGGAGCAGTAAATGTGTTTGTGAACATGAAGAGGGCTCTGAATGTGCTTGTGCAACAGGTTCATAAATTGCGCTGCTAGTCGAAGTCTCGAACCACTTCCTGAACCAGCGAGGCTTCGAACGTCATCAGTGACGTCACTTGCCCTCAACGACACAAGAGTCGATCATAAAATGTATAAATAATGGAAGCAATGTCTCCATTTGGTCTAATTCGTCCAAATGACCCCCAATGAACGGCGCTTTCATCTTGGATATTTTGACTCCTCCTACAGAGGATATTACTAAAATGGGCAAAGAGGGCAGCGTCTAAACTGCTCCTGGGCGGGCTTTTCAAATGCGCGGTTCAGAAACACGCCCCTCATCTCAGAGCCGACCGGAGCTGAACAAGCTAACGGCTAACAACATGCTAACGGCTGCTGCTAATTGTTGTAGACCAGGCCTCTCACTCTGTCGTCTCTCAGCTCAGGGTAAGTCCACAAACTTTACAACAAAGTCTAAAGGTCCCATATTATACTATTTTGAACATTATACAGTGTATTTTGGATACATTTAGGTTACCATATCACGTTTTGCAACATGAAACACACACTAATTCACAAGCGTACACACAAGCGTTTTGAATGAGCTCTCATCATGAGCCCAAAGTGAACGGTCTGATTTGGTGCTGTCACTTTAAAGAGTAACTAAACCCCTTAACTCCACCCATAGACGAAATTTGAAAAGTCTTGGAAAAGTGGGCAGAGCCCAGCAGAGACAGAGGGGACGAGCTGAGGGCGAGGCTAAGTGAGGGGCGTGTACCTGAGACCCACAGAGACTGATTGATTGACAGATGTCAGATTGGCACAAGTATCTTTGCGACGGAGCGGTCCCTCTTTATTCTCCTCTTTCACCTGAGCTGGAGGGACTTGGTTTCTCTATGGACACCAGGCCTGAGCCAGAACAATTCAAAGCCCAGTCTCAGCCCAAGGCACTGACTGACGACGCATTTTTATAGAAAACGGGTGCCGTGATGGTAGAGTAACTTTGGCATTTAGGCTAATGTACAAAGCATAGACTGATAATAATAATAATAATAATAATAATAATAATAATAATAATAATAATAAAGATTGCTTTAGATTAATTTTGATGTAGATATAGTGAACACTATTCTATAGAGAGAAAGTACAGTGTCTGCAGCGCTCCGCTAAGACTAATGCTGCATTTATGTGAACTTGTATTTAACATCATTAAGACTTTGTTTAAAAAAAAAAAAAAGAAGAAGAAGGTAACGTTTAACCTGACTTGTTTGTAGCATTTAATGCTAATATGCCTGGCTGATTTACTCAGTAATCATTGAAACATGAATAAAAATCAACGGTAACACTCCGTCTTTAGGAGTTAAAACACATGACATCAACAAACAAAGAACATATCGATTACTCTGCAACGACGCTGTGTGTGAGCACTTGAACACATCATAAACTACGGTAGACTGAGCTTGTTCTTCTAAAGTTTTTACGACATGAACAGAGCAAAATAACAGACAGGAGCCAGCGGCTGTGTCCCAGTTGATCTAAAAAATGAGTGAGTCTATCTCTAAACACTGCTCGCGTTTTTTCTTTTTTTCATCCGTGCGTGTGTCGCTCTGTGTGACCGTGTTCAGTCGCTGCAGTGACCCCGTTCTGACAGAGACCACCTCTGGAGGCGTGAGCTTGTACTGAGGGCTGTACCACAGGTGTGGTTACCTGCTACATGACGTCATCATGATCAGGAAGTACGGTCGGCAGCGTTTAACCTGAGGAGGGCAGCACTCATGCGGTTTTACATGTGTTTTACACCATATTTATGGAATTAGACGGATTTTTCAAATATTGTCAAAAATAGGACTATAAACTATGAACTGTATTACTAAAGCCCAATTTATACACACCATCAGCTAAAAAAAGTTGTTTTAGGGTTGAGTTACTCTTTAAAGGGGCTATGTGTAGGATTTTAAGAATAAATAAGGCTTTTATTTGCCCAGAAGTCAGCCTGTCAATGCTGTGATGAGAGGGATGACATTTTAAGTATCCAACTTGGTTGCCTCTATAAGCCTGTAGCCTCATTTCATTGAGTAGTATTCGGGTCGGATTTCCCGTGAAATCGAGGCGGATGTGACGTCGTGCGCGTTCTCGTCTCCTTGGTCTTGGACTTTCCTGCGCGGCGGCCATGACAGTCAGCGGCATTAGTTCGTGTTAGTTTTGAGATGGACTCTGCAGACACAAAAAACCCAGAACGGCCTCCAGCACAGCAACACAGCACAACCCGGACACCGACACAAACTTCCCGCAAACATTAAAAAAACAAAGAACGTTTTATCGAGCGAGGCCCGCAGACCCAAAGGAGTGTGACCGGCGCCGGAGGAAGACGAGCCAGAGTCGGCCGCGAGAGCGAAGAACTGCTCTCGGGATAAAACAGACCCAGAATCGGCTTTCTTTTCATTCAGAAGGTTAGACATCATCACTGACCATGTGAAATATCTTGTGATGCTTTGTTATTATGCTAAATAACAATAGCATGCTTCCAAAACGGGGATGCTAACTAGCTAACAGCAACGTCTCTAAATAAGTTTGTGTTTTGAATGGATTAAATACCTTCAGACCGTAACTTCATTATTTTCCTGACTCCCGAGGCTTATGAATCTGACAAATGTGCAGTCCTAGCTTTTCTTACTTATCGGCTGTCTTCACACAGCAGCTAATGCCAACTCTGTGTGGCATTTTTAAGTTACACTACCTCGTTTGCTAAATAAACACCAGAAAACGCGAGCCATTACACTAACGTTACAACTGTCTGTTAGACCGAGCTAAAGGTAACTGTACCTCACGTGTTTCACTGGTTACCTCGTTATATTCATGTCATGATTATTTACAAGTCGGACTGTTTATTATAATGAAAATCACATCCGCTTGTCTCGGTTGTGATACACAGCACGACACACAATAGAGCGTATATACAAATAAAGTAAACATATGTGGTGGGATTAGCTGTGCTTGTGCATTTATTTGTATGTTAGGTAACTAATAATCAAATGGTAAGCTGGTTAGTAACATGGAGGTAATCGATCAATGAAAATGTAGTTATATTTTGTTTTTTTGTTGAAAATACAGTGGCACTGTCAATAGTAATGCTGTAAAATAAATAAATATTGTATTTTCCTGTATTCTAACAATAGGTGAATTGTTTACAGCTATGAGAAAACAACAGTGAAAACACCAAGAAAATAGACTGGATTGCCACACCATCCTGAATCAGTAACTGCAGGATCTGACAGGTAAGTTTGTTTTCAGTTAGTATTTCAGATAAAAAATGAACTCAGATGTGATCATTCCTTGTAACTTAGTGTCACAGCTGTTATCTTTCCTGGCTCTCCTCCTATTTTCTCTGCCCCTGTCTACCTGCCAGACACTCCCACCGGTTCACCTCTCCTCGTTCACCCGGTGCTGCAGCTGCGGCTCATCTGCTAATCAGCCCACTATGTAAGACTCACCTGTTCACTCACACTTTGCCAGATTGTTCCTCTGCATTATGCACGACTCTCCAGCGTTCTTCTCCTGCCTGATCTCCTGTTGCCGACCTCGTCTGTCCCCGACCTGCTCTCCTCGCCTGCCTCCCGGTAAACTCACCTGCCTTCCGTCTCTGACCACGCGCTCTGCCTCGGCGTCCTTGGCATCGTCCTGCTCTCCCGGTAACGACTCCTCCGCCTGGCCTCGACTCTCCCCCTGCCTGCTCCTCGTCGGCACCTCTGTTTCCTCGGACTGCTACTCCGGTTTTGACCCCCCCGCTTGTCACGGACCGCTCCTCTGCTCTTCCCTCGTCTGTACCTCCGCACGACCGGCGGGATCTACGGGCTGCGGACTCCTCGCTACGGCTTCGGCGACCACAGTAAGCTCCTTTCTCTCATTCCACGTGGCCGGGGAACCGAACTCGTTCCTCAGTCCTTCCCCGTGCTTTAGAGACTGTGTGCGGGCTTTCGGCCTGAAGAGAGACCTGAACGCTGTAGTGACTCATTCTGCTCCGCTCCCTGTTTGCTTCTGTGGCAATAAAGATTATTACCAACTGTACCACTTCTCCTGTGTACTGCTTTTGGGTCCAAACCACCCCCGTTACACTTAGACTCTAAATTCAATATATTTAGGCTCTGTGCTGAGGTGTACTGCACCACGTCAGCGGTGAGCACGAGTGGGCCCTCAGCAGATCCAGCATGCACCTCTGGATGTGGGACAAAGAGGTCATGGGCCAGATGACTCTCGGGCCCCTGGTCTCCTCCCCAGCTGAACTGGCCCAGACACTACTCTGCAGAGGACAGGTATGTCAGCCACATGCCCACAGTCCTTACCTGTCTCTCACAAGGAACCGTTATGTTCAGGTATCATGCACCAGTGGAGAAGACTAGCCTGTTTTGTTATTTACATCATAATATCAATATGCACTTATCTACAATGCTGTGTACATGTTTGTTACCTGTCAAACTTTATCTGTATTATCTATGTATTGTATGTTATAATAAAGTAAATAAATGTATGTCATGACCGTAAAAATGACAACAATGCTTATTATTCTCTCTCTCTTTCTTTAGAACATGACTTCAGCCACAAAGACAAAGGGCAGCAATAAAAAGAGACAGTGCTCAAATACAGCAATTCCTTTACAATAAATATGTGCAGGAAAGAATCTATAAAAATATATATTTATTTCTGCCTGTATATCAACACCATATAAAACTTTCAATTAATAAAACAAATGAAAGTATTTTTTTTTAAATCTAGTTTTCTGAAAAAAATAAATAAATAAAAACAGCTCCATGTGGTGTTCTGAGACGCCCTGTTGGATCCTCCTGCAGCATTTGTTTTCTAGATCTGTTGTCATGACTGGGCAGTTCAGGCAGGTGCACCGAGCTGGCTGACCCCTGTTGGGTTCGGCTGGTCCTGGTGTGACTCTCTCCGGCACATCCAGAAAAAAACCCTCACAGACGAGTTCCATTCATCTGGAGCACTTCATCCTTCTCCGGAGACAGATGCTGAAGTCACTGTTAGTGCTCTCTTCCACAAGAGCTTCAAACTCCAGAGCTGGAGTTCTGAGAAGAGAACAATAAAAATATATGACTTATTTGTTCATTTATTGAGCCAAATTTCATGTTAGAGGTATTCTGAATGAACCAAGAGTAAAATACACAAGGATAAACTGAAATGATACAGTGGGGTTACATTTATGTTGTCTCAACCTAATGCCAGACCAATTTAGTACAGTAGTGGTTCCTAGAAACAAGCAAAACTCCTGTACTTAGTAGTAATATGTAGTAGTAATAGTAGTAATATGTAGTAATATGTATTTTGCTTTTCTCCAGAATAAATAAGAGGTCAGTGAGTGTTGTTTTGGTGCTTGTCACTGATGTTTTACACAAGGTTTAGGAACAGTGCAGCTGTTTAGACATTAGCTGATCAAATAAAAATGAAATGCTCTAATGTCTCGGCAAAATAACAGTAATAGTAACACATTATGTATCGTATCCCGTCTGATAGAGATAAGTTCACTAACTTTTGCTGTTATTCTGCTGAGACTCCTGTGTAAACACTGCAGGGTCTCGATGGAAACTACGTGAGCTAGTGCTAAAGCTAGCTATAGCTAATGTTTGTCAACGCTTTTTTGACAAACGTTACATACAGTCGATAATATATCACACAGAGTTTGCTCTAACTACTGTATTGTGTTGAAAAACACTTTATAAAACGTACTATTGTCAAACATTAGTCGTTCTCTTGCATCTGTCTCAAGAGTTCACTCTCTGTGTCAGTCTCGAGAGTCAAGTATAGTTTAGTCTCAAATAAAGTTTGTCAAACTTTCAGAAGTGTAACTTCTCTTACCTCCTCCGTAAACATGACTCCAGTAAATCTCAGAGTCTGTGTTGAGTCTGTGATGAGTCTGTAAAAGAGTTTGTCTTGACGCTAATACTCCGCTACTTCAGTCGTGCTCGTACGAACGCGCGCGCGAGAGCGAGCACGACACTGACTGCAGTTCCTCTAACGGCCACAGGTGTCAGTAACTGGTAGAAATTTATGAAAGTTACACAATGGCCCTTTAAGAATTTTATGCTCAGGCCACAATTAGGAAGTCATGTGAAAAATAAGTGCAATAAAATGAAAAATGAGGCCGTGCATTGTTTATTTTTCATTGACTGCAAACTGTGACAGCACATGTGGAAAGTAAGGTGAAAAAGTATGTATTGTAATATATAGCACATTAGGATAGCATTTCTGTAATGCACAAAAACAAATGCTTGTTATTCTATGTTGTGTAAAATGTCTGATGAAAGAGAAGATGAAAGTGGAAGTGGCAGGAGTCTGGTCTTCAACACATACTGGTCAGGTTTGTCTGGATCACCTCCTTCAGGAAACAATACACAAAGTCAGTGAAATACAATTCAACAAACGCCCTAACTATACTGATTGGTTTATTTTAAGAATGTAATATTAATATAGATTCAAATCAATCTTTTCTTAAATTGTAGGATTGCTGTATTGCAATATAAAGCGTAAGTTGTTTTGTTTTGCCTTAAAATAGCAATAAGATTTAAATCTGCCTGAGGGAGTAAAGCATTGCAGTACTGCATCATAAACCTCAATTTTGTCTAATCACAAAATATTGTATTATGTTTAGAACAAATAAACATGGTCTTAAGAGCATAATTCGAGTCAATATTATAAAACTAGTCTAGTTAATGTTCTGGCTTTACATTAACTAACATTTTTGAAAATGATAACCACATTTTAATGTCTTAATAAACAATTAAAATAATGCCACCACATCTTTTTATATGAAACTGCACTTCCCCAAATCTAACACAAACATAGAAATATTCCTTAAAATTAAAAATATATCGGACTTTTCCATCTCATTTTGCAACTGATTTTAACTGCTTTGATAACTCTGGTAATAGCCTTAAGGGCTGTTAGCATATCTGCTAAAATAAATTGCTAATAGTCTTTATTAGCAAATATACAATTTGAATGTTACTCACCAAAAAGACTGGAGCCAAGCTTCTTGGACTGTCTGTTAATGAAGGGCACATAATACTACAGAAAAATAACTCAGTAGTTTTATGAAAAACTTCTCTGAAGAGCAAAAAAAGACACAGCTAACACCTAGCAGCTAGCGTTAGCACAGTACAGGCTAGTGGCCGCCAAGGCCCACGCAAAATGACACCCTGTCAATCAAAGTAGCAACTCCCTTAATTATGCATAACTCTAAAGTTAAACTGAGGGCAAACCAAAGAATTTAAAAAAAATTCACTCCCCCCAGAGTTGTCACGTAACAAGAACTCAGCTCTAGAGACCAGAACCATCTTTTGTACCAGGCTGTCAAAGGGTTTTTTACACTTGTAAAGTCGCAATTGGATTTTACAATATAATTATTCTTTTGGAGCCTGCCCTCTGGTGGATGGAGATATATCGCTGTATGGTGGCGTCCTTACGTGAGGCCTATTTATGAGGGAGTGTCTGAGCCGCTTGAAGTCGATACGCGCTTCACTAAACATTTCCTGGATTACTTGACACACGCTCCGAAGCCTCGACAGGGTACAGCCCATCAGGTTAACAAAAACTGCCACAGTAATACTATAAATTTGGTTAATTTGGTTCCAGGTTTTTTGGAGTTGTTGCATACCCCTGAAATACCACGCAATGTTGTAACAACTTTTAAAAAGTGAGAATATTTTTCCAGTCGTTAGTGGACCAGCTACCTATCCACAAAACACCAGCAGATGGCACCCAGTCCTGAGTGTACGCGGCAAAATAAATGGACGTAGAAGAAGAGCAGTAACAGGAGCTCTGTTGGCGCAGGCTATTGCTGAATCCTACCTTCAATGGTTACTATGTCGTTGTAGAGGAGAAACAAAATCCCAATCGCTTTTTGTTTTCAGGTGGAGTGCTTAAAATGGCCGGCGAAGACGAGAGGGGGGTAGTGCGAGTCAAAGTAAAGGTATAGGTATACACTTTTAATAAGCTAGTGGGCTAGCGTCAGCCCAGGGACGAGGTTTATTTATTGTGTGTGGTTAACTCAGGCTGAATCGTACGCTAACAGCCGTCAAAGCCTGTCTAACGTTTGGCGCTTTTGGTATATGTAGCGTAAGTTTATTTGTTTTGGGCCATTCTTGTTAGAGGAAGGCACATCTGACAGTAAGATTTCACCTCTCTTTACTTGTGCTACTACATTAGTGTCGCTGTGCGTGTAATTGTTCAACATGAACAATGCGGGCTGATTAACATACTACAAAATGTTAAAACAACACAAACTCGACAGACCTGAGCTGACGTCAACTGGATGCTCCCAAGCGTGACGTAAAATGTAACCTCAATGCCACTTCGGTTTGGAAATAAAAGTCAAAGGAGCCCTAAGCCACATATCTACTGGTAGCATCACACATTTCTATTAGATGGCACTATAGCTAGGCCGAACCTTCTGTTATATTATGCCCTTTACCTTATAGAGACCAGTGTTTCCCTCACAACATTTGTAAATTATGGTGGAAACCAACGTATTTGACCTCCAAATTGTGTACCTTCTGATTCATGTAATTTGTGCACTTCATTTACAACACCTAAATGATTCTATAACCTAACCTACATAAGCGCTCCAATATAAAAAACCACGATACGGTTCATCGTCATATTAAAACAGCGTTTTACACTGGCTTAGTATAACTTGATATAGCTTTTATTAAATAACAGTTAAAGTTGTGGGTGCTGGTCGTCAAAGGGGTATTCTTAACAATAGAGTGCTGCAGTAAACAATTAGTATTACAACCATTACATGTGTATGTATAGTGTTTTGGTCTGAAGTTTTGTGTCTTGCCAATCCTGTCCAGACGTAGAGACTAATGCTTTCTATAGAATAGAAGATGAGTTAAGGTGGTTGATTGTGCTGGAAAGAATCCAAAGCAGAAAGACAAATTCGATTTAATCTGTATCATCCTCAAGGGTAAATTTATAGCAAACTGTCATGTAATTTGAACATATTGTATATGGGGTGCCGTAGTATAGTCACTTGAATTTATTTTGTGTTTATTTTGAGAAATGTGATGGGGTACTTCCAGTGGAACTGCGCTCTTTTGCGGTTGATCCTCAGATAACATCGCTGGAAGTGCTGCAGCATATTCTCATCAGAGCCTTTGACTTAAATGGGTAAAAGACAAAATATATCACAGTTTCATAGACAATGCCATGTAAATATGAATTAACAATCGTTAATTGATGTGTCTATTCTATCCAGAAAGTGTAACTTTGGAATCAGCTACCTGTCCAGGGACCACAGTGGCACAGACGTGTACCTGTCTCTGACATCAGACTGGGATCTGGATGTAGCATTTGTCAGTGCAGCCAAACCATATTTGCAGCTCAAGATGGATCTCAAACAACAAGAGGACAGTAAGGGCACTCTGTTATACATTTATATATTTTTGTTACACCTCACATTTTGCATCTTAATCTGTAAGTGACTATATAATACATGAGGTTGCTAGGGTATGCCCTATAACATAACTAGCCCTATGTGAGAAAAGTAATTGCCCCCTAAACTAATAACTGGTTGTGCCACCCTCAGCATCAATAACTGTACTCAAGACTTTGCAAAAACTGGCAATGAGTTTTTGACATCACTGTGGAGGAATTTTGACGCTTCAGGTGTCATAATTTTTTATCAAAATGTCATAGAAAGAAGAGGAAACGAAGCAATTACAATATAGCTGCAGCAGCGATAACTATATATATATATATATATGTGTTTATATGTGTGTGTGTGTGTGTGTGTGTGTATATATATATATATATATTCTTCTGTATAATATGGCCTGCTAAAGAGAACAGTCTCTCGCATGAGTCCCCAAGTACTTCCAGGCAATGTGGGCCATCTTACCATAGACAGCAGCGTGCTCTGACCACCACTTCAATGGACACTCCTCCAAGCTGGCACTGGGCTCTACCTTGTACCTCTCCACAGCATTATCTGCTGGGGTCTCCTCCTCTGACTCTGACTCAGATCCCATCAGTAGGAGGGCTGTTTTCTTCTTATGTGGCCCAGGGTTCTCCTCCCTGGGTGGCTGCTGAGCAGGTTCTTCTCCCTTCACCAACTCACTCAGCTTTGCCCACACTGGCTCCCTCTCTGCTCTGGGCAGGCACTTGAGGTCCTTGAATCATGGATCCAAAGCAGTCGCCACCTTTGATGAATAAAAAAATGTATTGATTGATTGATGAAAATTTTACTTTCCAAATCCAACGTCCTTATTTTTTCATGACCTATTCATCTATCAATTTATCTACTGGCCTAACAGTTTATAATCAGACAACACAGTAATCTTCTAGTCAGTGTGACATACTTTAAGCCATTCCAGGTTTGTTTTCTCTCTCCGCTGGTCGAGGTCCTGTGTGAAGGCACCTTTGAATCGCATGATGTAGGCAGACTCATCATCTGAGATCTTCATCGCTTGCTGGAGGTGGCACAGGGCAGGTAGAACCACTGAGCAGGATACATAGTTTTCCTGACCAAGGAGCTCAGTGATGTATCTACACAGACAAACACACACACACACACACACACACACACAGACCCACACAGACACACACACACACAGTCACAGACAAAGAGCAACAGAAATAAATGAGTTCATTTTCACTCAGATTACTTTATTTTAAAGTTCTGAATCATATTACATTTAAGGGCATGCATTTGTTAAAAACAAAATGACTTTTAAAAGAACTTGTAGGCCTATTCATGAACAAGCTTTCTTTGTAGACCATACCTGCATGGCTCCAGGCGTTTCTCCAGCTTTGCCAGCTTCTCATATTCAGCATTTGTTGGGAGGTTCAGATTGTGCTTCTGCTGGGTCAGCGTTGCCTGCAGTGGGTCTCTGTTGCGTCTCACACGCTTGATCATCTCGAGGGTGGAATTCCAGCGTGTTGCTACTTCTTGCACGAGTGGTTCCTGGTCTTATCCAAGGAGGGCTTGCTGGGCATTCAGCTCGTCTGCGTTGGCCGGACTATGCCTGAAATGTCCCACAACTTTCCGACACTTGGCCAATACACCATCAAAACCACCGTCTCGAAGGGACATTACAATGGCCCTGTGTACAAGATGCGCGGTGCAGGGCAAATGCTCGAAGGGGAGTATCCTCCCTGCAGCTATCATATTGGGAGCGCTGTCTGTTCCAATAGTGGTGATTTTGTCAGCTATCCCCCACTGATTTGCGAAGTCGAGAAACTGCCTGGCACACACTACTCCCCTGTTTTTATGACACCTAAAACAGAGAGTAGTTCAGAATAAGTTCGCTGTTAGCAACCAACAAGCTAACGTTAGCTACCCACAGTATCGTTAACTAGCTAAAACTGTGTAACTGTGTTAGGCTGAAGTAGCTAAGTTACAAAACATAACATACCTAAGGCGAACGAGTGAAGTTCCCAGCTGACATCGATGAGGTGCGCAGTAACACCGAGGTAGTTTTCGTTGTTGACTGATGTCCAGTGATCCCCAGTCAGTGCTACAAACGCAGCCCCTGTCAACTTCTCCTCTTTCGCGGCTTTCTCTGCGACGTGCTGGTCATGGATTCTCCTCATGATGTTTCGCCCCGCTGGTAGTTTGTAAGATGGGTCACCGGTGGCCGCCTGGAGAATAAGCTCAAGCACATCATCTTCAACCACGCTGATAGGCCTGTGGTGAAGGGCTTGCCTGGGGTGCACTCGAACATTGTAGTTTGACAAACACGACCTGTCCCCGCTACAAAGGTACTGCTTGGCCCGGCCTCCTCCTTGCAAAGGTCAGCTAGAGGATGCTTTGCATTTAGGTGGTACTTCAGACTCGAGGAACTCCTACAGTAAACTAACTCCGCTTTGCAAAAGGTGCAAACAACTTTAGTTTTGTCGAGATTTCCATCGGGAAGCTTCTTGAAAACAAATTTGCCCTGAAGCAAACCTGGCCTTACGGCATCTGTCATGTTCAGCTTCGATGTGGTCTAACGTTACACACACTTTTTACGACTCGTTCTCGCCCCCACCGCGTAATTCGGACAGGTACACATCCGCGCTAAAACAACAAAATGAAATTTGTGACTTCTAGACCCAACTTAGTGAGTAGTTTAACGCGCGATAATTTCCTTATTACGCGCGTTAAACTATTCACTAAGTTGGGATAAAAATCTTGTGTTAACGCAGCACGTTAATAAATAAATAAATAAAAAAATAAATATATATATATATATATATATATATATATATATATATATTTTCCTGGAATAGTTCAACTCTTTAAATCCTGTATCCATTTAGCCTGTCCAGTGCGCAACAACTTTATGCTATCCCGTTTCTCCATTTAGCATCTAGTCTTCTTCTAATGTCTTCGATGTACATTTCTATGCATTGTTAAGGCACAATATAAAAAATCAAACCCCAATATAGCGCCGCCTTTATATTCATCCAGTTTCTGCATTTAGCAACTAGCCTTTTTTTCTTTTTAATAACTGTAGTGAGATTCATGTTCCAGTGTCATTAAAGCACAATTTAAAAGCCCCAAGATTTTGAGGTCTCTTTTCTATTTCCCAGTTTGATTTCGTGGCACGTCAGGACAGCATTTGACCAAATCAGTGTGACTTAACACATAACGTATCGTAACGCGTAACGTATCGTAACACGCAACGTACTGTAACTTGGAGTAAACTACTTCTCGCTCTGTGCTTGTGCTGTGCACCCACGGACCTCTACAGTCAAATGGTGCGGCTGCAGCTAGGGTCCTTCAGTCATCTGCTCAGTAGTCGTTCAAAAACTGCATGACTGAAAATTGGCCTGTATGACAATATTTTGAGCCAATGGCCCTTCTCTATAAATTTGCAAAAATCGGCCTGATATATCAACTAACCATGATGACTGACTATACACCCCATCAACAGGCATTCCCCCATTGACCTTCCATACATTTATGGCAATTACAATCATGCCGGTTCCCTCCCAGATTACATATCTATAATATTCGAATATTCGATCTGCAATATTTATTCGAAAAATAAAAACACTATTTGAATTTGGCAGATTTTTTACATTTATTTTTTTTTGCTGGCATTAAATGAAATAAATTCATAATGAAACCTTAACACAAACTTAAACTTGCGTCTCCTCTCCGCTGTGGAGTGCCACTGACCAAAGTCGCACACCCCTACCCCTGGATGCACTTCAGATCTGCTGCGCAGCAGAGTGGAGCTCCGTGCAGCCCGAAAGAGCATGTGCGGGAAATACGAGATGGCGCAATAAAAGCAATTGATAAAGACATGTGGGGGACCAAAACAACTGTTTATTTAGAAGAAGAAGGACCAGAAAACAAGTTTAGCTTGCAATCACTTTCACTTCAAAGGGTTTTTCATTTCATTCATTCATTTTCAACCGCATATTCCAGTTGGGGGTCGTGGGTGGCTGGAGCCTATCCCAGCAGCTTTGGGCCTTAGGCGGGGTACACCCTGGACAATGGCCAGTTTGTCGCAGGGATGACGCTTAGAGATGAACATTGACACACAACCATTCACTCTCACATTCATTCACTAGGGATAATTTAGAGTTGCCAATTGACCAATACATGCATGTCTTTGGGCGGTGGGAGGAAGGCGGACTTTCCGGAGAGAACCCACAGTGACATGGGGAGGACATGCAGAATCCTCACAGAAAAGATTTTATTGCATTTAATGCTTAATCATGCATATAAACGTATAATGACATTTTATTCAAATTAAGAAACTTAGTCTGTATATTTTTCTATTACTTTGAAAATCCAGATGCTGTGACCGTTCGGTTTCCGTTTTGGTGCGATCTGATCTGTGCAGATTGATGCGGACTATTGAACTACTGTATATCTCATCCACTGCACTGTGCACTGTGGGACCGGAGCCGCAACGCAGCGGATGCTGTGGAAATGCTCTCCTTGACTACAATGGAAGCGTATTTGCAGCGGAGTAAATTGGTTAGTGTTGTATTTGATGACAAAATGGCGTCCTCCACCTCTAAGTGTAGAGAATTTTGGAATTACTTACTTACTGAACAAAAAAATCAGCTCATCATGCAAAATTTGTAAGGTTAAACAAAGTTATCACAATTCGCACCATGACCATGAGGAATCATATGAAGTCCAAACGCAAAAACATAATTAATGACTCGCAAAATGAAGACACACAGCTGCCCATCACTGCATTTGTCACTGCAGGAGTGTACCCCTGAGCGAGGTGAGAAGACCACTCAGTTCATAGCAAAAATGATCTCAAGAGATGTGCTTCCTTTAAATTTCGTCGAAGGAGAAAGATTTAAGAAAGTTTGTCAAATGTCTACAGTGCCATGAAAATGTGTTTGCCCCCTTCCTGATTTCTTATTTTTTTGTACAGTTAATTACTTAACTGTTATAGTACTAACTGTTTCTTATTTGTTAATAAATGATTTAACAAGAGGGGCAACTACCTTTTTACATAGGGCTAGCTAGGTTTGTATAGCTTTTTTCCCTTAATAAATATAATCATGACTTCAAAAATGTATTTTGTGTTTACTTGAGTTACTTTGGTATGGTCATGAGCTTTGGGTCATGACCGAAAGGACAAGATCCCGGATACAAGCGGCCGAAATGAGTTTCCTCCACAGGGTGGCTGTACGCTCCCTTAGAGATAGGGTGAAGAGTTCAGTCACCCGGGAAGAGCTCAGAGTAGAGCCGCTGCTTCTCCACATCGAGAGGAGCCAGCTGAGGTGGCTCGGGCATCTGTTCCGGATGCCTCCTGGACGCCTTCCCGGGGAGGTGTTCCGGGCATGTCCCACTGGGAGGAGGCCTCAGGGCAGACTATGTCTCTCGGCTGGCCTGGAAACACCTCGGTATTCCCCCAGAGGAGCTGGAGGAAGTGTCTGGGGAGAGGGAAGTCTGGGCGTCTCTGCTTAGACTGCTGCCCCCGCGACCCGGCCTCGGATAAGCGGGAGAAGATGGATAGATGAATGGATGAGTTACTTTTGTCTAAAATTAAAATTTGTTTGATGATCTAAAACATTTAAGTGTGACAAATGTGCAAAAAAAAGAAAAGAAAAAAAAATCAGAAAGGTTGCAAACACTGTTTCTTGGCACTGTATATGCCCAGATAGTGCACAAGGACATCAGTCAGTGACTTGCTTCGCACATTTAGATTTGTGTGCTTCATTGACCCCTTCAATAGGCATTCGCCCATTGACTTTCCGTTCATTTAAAGCAGTCAAAATTATGCTTTTACTACCAGATTATATATGTATATGTCCGGATAGTACGAGGCTACGAATGCGCACGTGACAATGGTCAGGAAGTCGCTGCGCTCATCACTGATTTAGTATTAGTGCGCTTTGCCTAATGCTTAGGGATTACAATACTCCGTTGCCATGCTGGGTACAATATCCTTACTTGGGCCGTAATAAAGTAATTCAATTACTTACAGTGAGTTAGTTCTTCACTTCACTTCACACATAATTTATGTTTAAGATCTTTTTATGTTTTCTATTTCAAAAGTGTTCTTGAAGGTGAAAAGGACTTATGAACTGGACACCTATTGGTTAATTGTGCCTTGGCTTTGCTTTACATAATTAATTGTATTGAAAGCTATGGCTAGATGTACTTATTCCCCATCAAAGAGGATGTGCCAGTATGCCCTCTATTACAATACTCACTATTAGGGGTGCTCCGATCATGATGGCTAAAAAAAAGTGTGATCAAATGACGCAACATCCGCGAGACTTTCACTTTTTCAATACACAAATGGCATCTTAGATGTGTTTGCAACAATTGTCACAAGAAAATTCCCTGCGGAGAAAAGCAACCAAAAACATACTGTAACTTACTATATAAGATAGCTAGCAGTAAGACCGAGCGGACTCCACTTTGTGCCTGTTATTTGTTCCTTGGTTTTAAGTTCAGAGAAGTAAAGCTTAGGGGTGACTTAGGATAGTTGGATGTAGCTATAATAAGGCACAAGTTGATTTGTTGTTTCTTGTTAGGCATTTTGTTTAGTGTGGTTATTTTGAGCAAAACTTACTGTTTTTGCTGGATAAAACTAAAACAGTAAATAAAAGAAAACACTGTCAGTTGAATACCCTTTAATTTTACCACCCGCTAATAATTAATATTTAAATTAGGCTTATGTATTTTTAAGAATTAATTTATTGATGTGCATAATAAAATACAAACCGTGATTGGGGATCGGTATCGGCCGACAATGATTTCAGCGATCGGCGATCGGCTACTTCATCACTTACTCTAAATAGGCAGCAGGTATATTAAATTTACTGAAGATTCAGTGCATATGTGTAATATTATCAAGATGACAAGTGTATGCAAGCATTATTTAATTTCACTTCAACTGCTGCAGCTCATGCATAAACCATTAGAGTCATTTGAGTTCAAGTCCTTTGTTACTCAACTAAAAGAGGTCTAGTATCTACTAGTGCCACACCTTACAAAGCTTGTACAATGCAAATAATGCTTGGCCCAATTAAGTATACACTACTGTGTAAGACAGCCCTCCCCAATTAGCGGACCACGGGCCTGGCCCACAAAAGCCAACTGACTGGACTGAATCAACCCAGCCTACACAATGAACGTAAATCCAAATTGTGCGCGCTACTTTGTTGAATTTTGACCTTTTACCACACGATACCCTTGACATCCGGTATCAGGCTATTTTCATCTCGCCCTCTCATTCGTCTACTAGCAAAGCAAATATCGAAAAATCAGATTGCATCAACCACCTCCAGCAGCATGGCCTGCTCAAAATAATGTAAAGTAATCCTTAGGGATTTACCAATCCAATTACCAATACTAGTTTCATTATAGCCAAAAAAGCTATCAGGTCTTGGGGGAAGATGACAAGATGGAGCGAGTCAAATCAGTGATGTGGAGATTTATTTTTATTGTAAACTATTCAACTGTTATTGAGAACAACGCACTGCACATCGTGCAGCTACTGTCTCTCTGTGACCACTCAGATCGGTGACAGCAGCAGGGTCAGCTAAAGAGGGAATAATAAGTAAACATGCAATACATTAAACAAAAAAATGTAAACAATCTCAACAAAAAATATTTTTGTTTGTGGCTCGATTTTTGAGTGCATATTTTAATTCATATTGAACTGTGTGAAAATATGATCAACCGAACTGTCTGTCTTAATGCAGTCTCAATTAGCTTTTCATAGGCTGAATGCAGGCAAAGAAAAAAATGGGGAAAAAATGTTGGTCTAAACTGATTTTGTTGGAAAAAAAATGTAAACATGCACTGTTCTTGCAAGACCTTTTCTATATTAGGTTGTTCTTTTGTTGTCAGTAATACTGGTTATATCAGCGTTTTGGTTTCAGTAATCAGCAAATAAAACATCTTTTTTTCTGGCCCTTGGTGTTGTATGCTTGGCATTTTTCGGGCCTTTGGGAATACTAATTGGGGACCCCTAACATAATACAATACAACTGTAACATTACATTTACTATTCATGTTCATAATTTGTTGGTGGTATGACCCCGAATATGGTTGTAGCCCTTTGGCTCCCACCTTCCTTGTTCTGGCCCTGCATGAAGCTCTAATCAGAAATTACAGCCTCTTTCAGACAGCACTGCTCAAGAGTCAGCACAGCCTTGAGGCACATGTAGCTTTTTTGCTAACTATTGTCTACATCCCCCTGTTCTCTGCTGGGACACAGTGTGGAGTTAGTTTGTACCCATAAGGGCTGGGCAATATTTTTTCTGCTAAACAATAAAATCAAAGCAGCAGTAATCAGCATTACCGTCAGAGTTAAAATAAACCACTTTAAGTTGGATACCTTTTAGTTTGACCCCTCTCTGTCTCCAAAGGGCTAATTTACACAACACAAATTCTTTTGGGTAATTTGCATAAATCATAAAAGGTGCACTACACACTCCAGAGACTGCTACACTGTTCCCGTTTATCAGTTCCCGGCTACTTCACTAAACCAGTGCATCACAGACGTAACTTTAATCCTTTCTTTGTTGATTATTACTGTTTTTACTGCAAATATTATGGAGGTTATTTGAGCTGCTCTGCAACAGCTGCATCAGCTACAACACAACACACAGCACCAGCCGGGGGGAAAAACGCCAATGGCTAGAGGGACTGTCGATATTTAGGGCTAGAATGTCAATATTTTATCGATTTATATCTAAATATCCATTTTTTTATACCGACCCCTACTATAAAAACACCTCTGCTCCCATCCATTGATTGCAATAACATTAATTTAATTATGACAAGTGCAATTATTCAATTATGTTGTTCCATTTTTAGGTCTTATTGTTTTAACTCAATGTAAACAACTAGCCCACTGTTGCAGGTCCAGTCATGGAGGATTGGGATATCATCAGCCCCAAAGATGTGATAAGTTCTGAGCAGCTTCTTGCAGACAGGACACGCTCTCTGGCCTCTGCAGCGCTCCCCTTCACTCAGTCTTTACTCTCCCAGGTTTATAAACATTCATCATTTAGGGTCATGAGTAAAAAAAAAAAAATCAGTAATAATTATAGTGTTCTTGATACATGTATAGGTTGGCCGGACTCTGTCCCGGGTGCAGCAGGCCTTCAGCTGGTCTTATGGGGAGGAAATCAAACCCTTCAAGCCTCCACTGAGTGATGCAGAGTTTCATAGTTATCTGAACAACCAGGGCCAGCTGACACGACCAGAAGAACTGAGACTTCGTATTTATCATGGGGGTGTGGAGCCCTCACTACGCAAGGTAGGCCTTAAAAAATCCCACATAAATTATTTTTGTAGATATCTCTTATTATTCAGGTGTGTTAGCTAACAACTAAATTTAAGACGTGAATAAATTTTGTTTGTGAGAGAGAATCAAAGACTTTTCCGGTTTATTCACAGCATTTAAAACTCCAAACACAAAAATTACTTGAGAGGAAGTTTTTTTCTTCCTTTTGTACTGGTTTATCACCAGGGCAAGACATACTTCCTTTCAATTAATGTTGCTGTTTTGTGTTTTATGTTTCAACTCTCATTTTGCCCAAGTCATTAGAATAGAATAGAGAGTAGAGATTTATTGTTTCTCATTATTCAGTAAAAAAAAACAATTTTGGGGTCAAATGTAACAAATTATCTTTAAATCTTAGTAAAACAAATTAAATCATCTTTATTACAAATAGAAACCGAACCAGTAACAATCATGTAAATATTAGCCTGAACAGTAGGGCTCATAAAAGAGTGGATTCAACTAAATTCTTAGGAATCTATATTTATGAATTTCTCAATTTAAAAAAATACACTGATCAGCTGATTAAAAAAATGTAAATATGTTGGATTATTTTTGAAATTGTGACATTTCCTTCCACTAGAAGCCCTACTGTTACTGTATTTGTCTCTATTTGAACCTCACTTAAATTTAGAGATGCTCCGATCAAGATTTATGAGGCCGATTACCGATCACCGAAATTGTGATCGGCCGATACCGATCACAGCCGATACCGATCACATTAAATGTGTATTTAAGGGCTAAATTAAGAATGCTGAAAACAAAAATGAACCACTGAATTAACCCGTTACCATTCCAGCGGCCATCGTCACTTATTAATTTCTCGGTTTTAGACAACCGCTCGGTACACATGCAGCACATCATTGGAAAGCTTAGATTCTTATCTTTTTAGTGATGTAAACCTTTTATAGACACAGCATTACGAACACTAAAGCTTCTTTCGAAAAAAAAAAAACAAATCGAAACCGAAACTTACTGGCGCTTCTCACCTCTGAAGTCTTCCTGCGGCTCAAACATACAAAACAATCCAACAAACACGATCCTGTTCTGTTAGCAAGTGTTCAGCGAATCAAATACAGTAAAAATATCTACCTAACACATGTTATTGCATCCAAAAATCCCCAGAGTGCAGTTTCGTCATTTTGATCGGAGTATTCCCTTATTTTATCGCTCCTAAGTGCCGCGCGCATGTTTTGAAACTCGAACCACTCTGAGCGTTTGATTGACACCTCAGGCGTTTTTTTGGCAGGATCGATTAGGGGTTAAACTGTTTAACTGTTCTTTTATTTAATAATTTTGTAATTTACCTAAAAGGTATTTTTTCAAGTAACAGCCAGGTTTCCCAATGACAAACATAGGTATAAACCATTAAAGAATCTCTGCCAATCCACAGGTAGCTCTCAACGTTGCAGGACTTAAATTAGTGTAAATAAATATTTCTCCGTTATTTAGTAAAGGTTTTCCAGTTTCTATGGATAAACGTTAAGGACAAACCTCGCTTGTTCTGCGCATGCGCATGATCGGTTTTTCTGATCGGCCATTTTGCCGAGCACCGATCACACTATTTATAGCCGTGATCGGTGAGCGATCGATCAGCGCACCTTTACTTAAATTATTGTTATTGTGTTTTAATTTGATGTAATACATACCTGAGTTATCTAACTACTTTACAGTGTATGCAAAATAAAGCATCAAGAGCCATTTCCTTGTCCATGTACCTCCTCTGATCCACTTTTTAGCGCCTAAAGCTTTGTGATTGTAATTTTTACCACAATGACTTCGAAATGTATAATGTTGCATATAAAATGAACAACAGACTGTGTAACCTCATTCCAACCAACACATTATCATAACACTCAAAATAAAACAATAGTAAAAGATAAAAATGTTAATTAACATGTACTAACTTCAGTGTAACGTGTAGAGGACCACAGATCTCAAATGAACTGGACAAAACCATGAAAATGTCTTCATCTTTGCAGGGGTCTGCTATTTTTTCCTGTCAGTGGTTCTTTAGAGTTTTTAGACATTAGAACAACTTTTGAAATCTTCCACAAATCTGGATAAACACATTCATAAAAGCACTAATTGAAAATATGACATAAAGGCTTTGCTATTGCTTTAGCTCTAAGATCTTTAGGAGTCAATCCATATTGTATATTCCTCAAGGTTTATCACAGTTAATTGTTAAAAGCAGCTTTTCCATTTCATCTTCTGCAACATGCTTAAAAACTAAACAGCAATTTTTATCTTTCATTATTTGATTTTTAACTATTTGTGACATTTTACCGTTCACTGGGAGAATTTTTTGTAGGTAACAATTATTGAATGTTTGCTATTTCAAAAGCTTTGGTAAGAAATGTCCCGTTCAGTTCAATATACGAAGACCTCTTACCCACTTTACTTCTATTCATAAGTTCATTTATTGTCCTCCATAATTGTTTTTTACCACACTGCTTAAATTTAGTTTGATAATATTGTCTTTTCTTTTGCCTATTTAATTTTGTTACTCGATTTCTAAATGAGTGATAGGCTTGCCTTAGAATTACCAGACATTACAGCAGCTTTTTTCATTTCGTCCCTTTCTCTCATTCAGGCCTTAGATTATCATCCAACCAAGGAGACCTAGCAGATCTCACAGATAGTCTTCTTGTATGTTGTTTTTTATTTTTGTTGGTGTATAGGGCCTTATATTAGAAGCTTTGATTGGCTTCGGAGGGTGTCCCATTTCATAAAAGTATTATAAAAGACACAAATGTGAGAGCTGGGAACTATTGCCTTTTGTGAATAAACTAAACTAAACATAATACCTGTGTTTTTAATCAGGAAAATATAAATATCGCTACTGACCCATATCGTCCAGCTCTACATACTGCTCTTTTAGTCCTAAAGACCAAAGTGGTATCATATTGGGATAATGATATGTATTCGGAATCCTTCATTCCCCTTTTGTTAAAGCCTGCTAAGTAAAAGTATTCTGTACCAACCTGTAGCTTATTACTCAGTGAAAACATTACTAAAATAACACTTGTTTTATGAACCTCTGTTGTGTTTTAGGTTGTTTGGAGATACCTCCTTAATGTATACCCAGATGGTCTGAGTGGACAGGAGAGAATGGACTATATGAAAAGGAAGACAAGGGAGTATGATCAGCTAAAGAGAGAGTGGACTGCCAGAGTTAGTCCTGAAGACCTGGATTTTATTCGAGGGAATGTTCTCAAAGATGTCCTGAGGACAGACCGGGCCCATCCATACTATGCTGGATCGGAGGACAGTCCACATTTAATTGCACTTACAGATCTACTTACCACCTTTGCCATCACACATCCTCAGGTAGTCTGCCTGTATCAGTCATGCTCTATTTTAGGAAAAAAAAAAAAAAAGGTAATCTATAAATGTAACCTATAAAGCTACCAAGGAGCTCATGCTAGGTCTTCTATGTGTTTGTATTGTGTTGTTCCAGATCTCCTACTGTCAGGGCATGAGTGATATTGCCTCCCCAATCCTCGCAGTTATGGACAATGAGGCACATGCTTTCATTTGCTTTTGTGGCATCATGAAGCGCCTGGAGGGAAACTTCCGTCCTGATGGACAGCTCATGTCTGTGAAGTTCCAGCATCTGAAGCTCCTTTTGCAGTACTCCGACCCTGAGTTCTACTCCTACCTGGTGTCCAAAGGAGCCGACGACCTGTTTTTCTGCTACCGCTGGCTGCTGCTGGAGCTCAAGCGAGAGTTTGCCTTCGATGATGCTTTAAGAATGCTAGAGGTAACATGGAGCTCATTGCCCCCAGACCCTCCTGAAACTGAAGTGGAGCTGCTGGGACCACCTCTGGAAACAGTGAACACCTTGAGCTCCATAGAGAAAGAAATGACTGTAGTGAATGGTTTAGATGACGATGACCAAAAAGAGAAACAGCGCAGACGACACATGCTCAGGCCTTCACGCGAAGAACCAGTCATCAATATTGTTATGAATGAAAAGGACAAGTTGCTTCTAGAATCACATCGGACAGGTGATAATAATGACAAGGTAAGTGCTCTTCCCTTTGAGAGGAAAACCAGCTTTGGGGAGTTTAAGTACTACACAGCCAGGAGTGAGGACAGCTTTGATATGGAGGATACAGACCTACCACAGGAGTTCCCACAAGGGCCAAACACACCTAAATCCAGCATTACCAGCCGCCAGTCCACAGTAGACAGTGAAGATGACCCAGGGGAGAAAACCCCACTCATCCAAAACACAGACAGCACTTTTGCTTCTCTTTTACCTAGTGTACTTCCGATGTTTAAAACCTTGCCTCCAAAATCCAGCTCCAACAGCAAAGAGGACTTACCCATAACTGTTGTGTCATCTTGTAGCAACAGCAGTACAGGCACAAGCTCCACCATCAAAACTTTCTCTCCATCCCACCCCCGCACTCTTCTGTCTTCACCTATTTTATCCTTTGGAAGAGGTCAGATTGGTAGTCAGTCTAAATGCATCTCAAACAATATCTCATCCCCTGGAAACAAATCCCTCAGCACCACAGCTGCAAAAGTGGAAGGCTTCAGTGTCAAGCCATGCTCCCTGCCCCCTCCGCAAGAGTTCGGCAAAGGTAACCCCTTCATGCTTTTCTTGTGCCTGTCCATCCTGCTGGAGCACCGGGACCACATAATCAAAAACAGCCTGGACTACAACGAGCTGGCTATGCACTTTGACCGACTTGTGCGCCGACACAACCTTGGACGGGTGTTGCAGCGAGCCAAAGCTCTTTTCGCAGACTACCTCCATAGTGAGGTGTGGGACTCAGAGGAGGGGGATGAGGTGAGCTCAGACTCTCCTACCACAGCCACAACTGCCCCACTCTGCCCCCCTGCCACAGTACCAGCCCGGCCAATTTACAGCCCAGTGGGTTCCCCTCAGGCATCCTCTCCAAACTCAACCTATAACCTGGCCACTACTATTCCCTCATCAACAGCTCAAGTCTCCCTATCTGCTACTTTCTGACCCCTTCTTGCACAAGACTTTCTGAACATTGAATCGAACATCCTCATTTCATTCATTGGGA